>WAAD01020269.1:11333-38227 GCA_013389945.1 Fregata magnificens | reverse complement strand
TTCCATGATTCCGCTTATCCAAAAAGTTGGGAACAGTTATAATGCAATTTGAAAGCTCGGGTATCCTTTTGCTATTTTTCCTGGTGTAGAATGTTTCAAGTTTCATTTGTCACAAAACAAGCCCTGTGTCTGTACATGCAGCTGTAAAGCAATCCCCTTCTGCTTCATTCCTAAATACTCATGGAAAAGTTAAGCTCTGAATAGACAACTGCTAGCCATTTCATTACTATCTTTCTCAAAACGTTCTTTAAGAAGTTCTAGCAAGAGTGAAGGCAATCATTTCTCTGTGAATTCTTTCCAAGACTGAAGATGAGAGAAATCACATGAAATTTCCTAGAATCTGTGTGCTATTATCCCTCAGCTCTGTAGAGCCAAAATGTCTTTGGCGGATTTTCTCCTACCTCTTTTAGCCAAATGCATATTTTTCCCTTTGATGGTGATTCATATTACGAGCAATTAGGTCTTGCTCAATATTATCTTTCCATGTTCTTCTTCATTGGCCTGAGGATCGAAACTCCTAACGACGGCTGTCCAAAATAAGCCTCACTGGTCTGTCTTCCATCATCCTAACCACATACTCTGCCCACTCAGGTCACTGGGATTTCACTCCATTGACTGCATTTGGCTCTTCATAGACCTCCCACAGTCCCTTGTTCAATAGTTCTCTCCACACATCGCGCTCTAACTGGCCCAAGCATTTATCACAGGACTTTATTCTCAAAGATCTTTAACTGTCTTTTGTTCTTTTTTAGTAAATTCCCTTGTTTCCCATCCACATAAAACAACAGATCTCCCAGTGGTTCTATATATTGGCAGCTTGGTCTTACTCTGCAATTGCCTTGAGCTAAACATTATCTTCAGAGAAAAGCAACAACTGTTCCTCCTCTGTACTAATTGCACATTTTCCATCACCAAAATGTTGCTGAAGTTTTCTGGAATTCATAGCTGGAATACATGATTTGGAAATTATCTTTAGAAATTATGAGTTTAATAGTTTTGATTAAACCACTACATTTATCAGATTTTAGTAATATTTCATTCATATCTATCATAATGTTTTTATGAGTGTTTTCTTTTTCCCTGTCACCTAAACAGTAAAGTTTCAAAGCTAAGATGTAATTTCTGACTTTATTCCAAGTTTCTAGTATGAATTATGTATGCATTATCACATGTACTTATCTTCCCAGAGCTATTGTTATTTTTCCTGTTGCTGACCACCAAGTTACACAATTCCAATAGTACATATTGTTTCCAGATTAACATGGAGGTTTCCCATACAAACAATAGTTTTATTACATTTTACCCATATTTACATTTTTTTAAAAAATCAAATCCTCTAGTATTTGATTCCATGGCAGAGAGGGAACATAATACGCTATAAAATTAGCCTTAAATCATGTAAATATCCCTAATTCCTTTAGCTCCAGGCAAAAGATGGTATCTCTGAGAGAAAAGATTTTTAAAGCTTAAGGACCCCTATTTTGCATCCAAGCAGTAAAAGCCACTAAAGTATTGCTGTTACCTTTGTATCACTATTTGTGAAGAACAAAGGCCTTTTTAAGCAGTGAAAAGCATATTGGTGCAATTAAAGTCTGTTAATAACAATTGAAAGTATTTTCATAAGTCAGTGCAAACTGGGGTTTTAATCTTTGGTGATCAGGAATTTCTAACACACTGTAGCTGCTGTAAAAACTGCCAACTTGGTAAGGAGTTAGAAAGAGAATTTATCTCCTGTTCATCTGTCTACATTCTTCCCATTTGATATTGCCTTGTAAGCTCACTCTTTATCCACAGCTTTAATTCCATTCTCGTACTTGTTTTACTCTTCGGTAGAACTCAGTATGATCACAACTTCTGTCAAGTCTTAAAATTAGTAATGCTGTAAGAAATTCCTGTTTGGAAGTGCACTGCATTGTAAATAAAAGTGCAAAATAAAACCATTAACCAAGAAAGAAACAAAACAAGATTCTGAGTATAATGCAATGAAAGCACAAGAATGTTGGACATCACTTTAACAGGGTTATGTAGAAGCTGACTGTGGAAGAAGTTACACTCTCTGCTAAACATTTTGCCAATGGGATAAACAATCCCTGACATTTGGGAAATGGACAGCAGCACACAATAATGCCGACAGACTCACTTAAAATAATTTATAAATACTAGTTTAAAGAAACTGCTTTTGCTTGCAGGTGTTTTATTGGCTGCAGACCTCTCATACTGCAGCTTGCTGGAAAGCTATCAATCAGACTATTTAATTTTTTTCTTTACATGGATAACCAGGGGCTATTGCCTTGCAGAAGGTGTGTTCCACGCCATTTTGCCCAAGCTTAAGGCTGCTAACCTGCACTTCACACCTATAGGCATGTTTGTCTTCATATGGGCTTGAAGCCAATTTGAGCAGGGGAGGAGACGTGACAGAGAAATCCTGGAGGCAGCTTCCCTGTATAAAATGTTGATGGGAATCCTCCCTTTGCCCTGCATTATCTGTCCTTCTATGCAGAATGTAAGACCTTTCGACAAATGACTGTCTCTGCTTACAGGCCTAGTCTAGAGTCCCTGAAGTAAACAGGACTTTGACGGTCTTCAGTAGCACTTGATTCCCAGTGTGTGCATGTACAAAAACCCATCTAGGTCAGGGCATGACAATGCTGTTGCAATTATAGAGAAGCTAGCTGTAACTCTGCCACAAAGGCTCAGTCACTGTGTACCCAAAGCAGAGAATGTATTATCCAAGCAGCAAATCCACCCTGTATTTACAACACAATTTTGGAGTGCAGGATGAGTCTTTTTAAGTCTCCAGGTAAATACATTATCTCAATTTAGCCCATAATTTGTTTAAAACTGGATCTGTCCTTCAAGAAATTTAGCATCTGTGCCAGTGTTTTCTTTGAGTCTGGTTACACATAATGGTAATCCAAACACATTAAGATTAGGGCAGTCTGGCACCTAAATAACTTTAACTCTGCCCTTCAGTGATACCACAAGTAGAGAAAACATAGAATTGGGGAATCTCATGTGCTTTTAAAAATGAAATATAATCTAATCCAGGACCACAAATACAAAATGCTTTAATTATCATCATATAATTACCACACAGTTAAAGATGTTTCAGACCCTTAATCTTCATTGATTACCTTAATGAGTGGATCTCTTTTAAGCTTAATCACATTTTCCAGCTTTGACTTTGATGTAATTTAAACAAATCTGTACCATATTTTTCCTTGAATTAATTGTTTTCTTGGTTTTAACACTGTCTTAATTTAGTTTTTTATCAGGGCATACCAAGTAATTGATTTCTAAAATGAGTAGCTATGTGCCTATATCAATGGAAAAGCTCATTTTTCAAGAGATTTATACAGCATGTTAGAAAATACTTCACTTCTGTTGAATTAAATACCCTAGCAGTAGGACATACAGGGAAATTACTGAGCTTTATAGCTCAGTAGATATATTTTAATGTATAATATGAATATGAATATCTGCTTTTAAATAAAAATCTTTTAACACAGTTTTTCCACGTTTTCATTTTTTTACAAATCTCCCATTATTACAATGATACTGGAATTTGATCACATGGCATATTTCATTAAACACAGTTGTGAAAGCAGAACACAAAAGGTAAGTGTTCTAGCACGCAAAATTGCAGTTTATATATGTGTTTATCTTAGAAGTACCTGGTCTACACTCTAAATAGGTTAGTTTTCCATATGTTGCTACAAATTGCTCTGTCAATAAATGCCTTTGATCAAAATCTAGGGAGGAGCACCACCCTTTGATGACTATATCTATTTCTTAAAGCCACTCAATAGTAAAGGTTGATAAGAACAGAGATAAAAGATTACCAACAGCCTGAGGTTTGGAATGTAATTAAAAGCTAAGATACCCACAAACCAGTGGGGTACTGTTTAAAGTGTAAAAAAATGTGATCATGAACAAGAAACACTAAGAGTGTGTGTTTTGCATGTTGTGGTTATGAGGGCTGTCCTTGCTTGTTATCAGTGTTGAATGACTAATGACCAAGCACTTCATTTTGCAAAGGCAGTAAATTAAAGGTGGAACTTTTAGGACAAGTCATTGAAAGATTTATATGTAAAACTGTCCTAGATATACTTTTCTTTTTGTATCAAAACCTGGCAGTCTAGACCTGATATACAGTAGCAATGCCTACATTTGTGGAGTCACAGTCAACAGAAAGCGTAGGAAAACATAAGGCTTAACTCACACAGTGCTCTCAGGTCCTGCTGCAGTCAAGAGGGGGAGCTTGCAGTCATGCAGCCAGTCATGCAAGGTGAACAGGGAGGGCAACCACTGACAAGCTCTCTGGAGGCTGTGGTAGTAGCTGATACAACAGTGCCTCCCAGTTAAGAAAATGATAATGACAGTGACAGGCATTAGCAAGAATCTTTTAGAAATAACCCTATGTAGACTTTCTTCTTGCCATAACCATTTTCAAACCAATTGCTAATTCAGTATGACCCAGCTTGTGCCACTCCGTGACAATAGTACCTTACTCTCATGTTGTCCCATTACTTCGAAAGGGGAAATTCAACCTCAGTCCAGTGAAATTTAGACAAATGGTACCATCTACAAGCCTGATGTGAAGCTGGTTGTAATGCTTGCTTCAATGTTTTGCTGAATCAGGACTAGATCAAAAAAAGGAAACAAAGAAGTATCTCAAGATTATAGGGGGATGGGAAAAATAAGTCAAGCTCTAAATAAAGAAACACAATTGACTGAACCATGTAGAAAGTATCTAATTTTGGCAGAACTCTTTTACAAGTGATTGGGTAGTAGGAAGAGCGATGCCCATGTGAATAACTATTTAGTCTGTTCCTGCTGCTCATTCTCTGTTCACTGTAGCACTTTTAGAGTTAACTTAGAAACTTTTGAGGCCTTTTTTGATTATGTAAAAGAAACAAAGCATACTTTAAGCTAGGCTATGACTCTACTCCTAGACTAAAGTTTCTGCAAGAGTTTTCCATGGTGCGTCTATTGCTTCCTTTGACACTAGGAATCAGTGTCTGGGACATTTTGTGTTGAATATGCTGGAAGAGACACATAGTATGGCTGAGCAAGCGATTATATCTAAAACCTGAGCCTATCCAATACTTCATGCTGAGACAAAGCCCTGTCTGAGACCAAGATTGTCCCTGCCTTCAGGCACTTTCTAGTCCATTCAGGACAATTATTCAGACATTCATAAAAGAGCATTAAAATTAATACTTTGTTTATAAATACATGTTTTCCATGAACCTCACACTTATTTCTAGACACTGGGAAAGCTCTCAGGGTGATTGTAAAGCATGAAATATATCCCTAGAGTGCAAGAATGTGAAAATAAAAATTAACCTAAGAATAGGACAGTAATATGAAAATTATCCTTAAATGGTAGCTAAGCATGTTTTAGTTACTAGCTAAATAGTTATTAGCTAGTCTACATATATAACTAGCATGTAGTTACTATGCACTAAAGATTGGAGTAGTCATTGAATAATTGTATTTGTTTTATTTAGTTGAAGCTCAAATACTCAGAAGCTTTTGTCACTTCAAAAGAGTTTACCCCCAGCTTAGCTACTTCACTCAGCTCCCTGGAGAAAGTGAAAAACTGCAGATGGGATTTATCTTACCTAAATATAGCTGCCTAAGGGTTAGGAGTCTAGTCTGCACCACTTAACCAGACTTCCTGTATAGCCAGTGAAAAACTACAGTCATCTTCTTATGCAATAAATTCCATCTACCTCGGATGCTTTATTACAGCTACAGCTACATAGCTATGAATCTATAGCTATGCTTTCCTAAAATGTCATGGAGGATGCACTGCTTCTTCCAACTTCCTCTAAGCCTACAGAACACTTCACTCCGGGATGCTTCCTACACTGCTGTGTTTGTGAGGTTAGCTCTGTATGGCCTTTTCTACCTAGCTTTCATTTTCAACGAATGCTCTGACTTCAAAGAAACCCTGTTGATTTTCTTTGTTACCAGATACAGTCTATGAGATGATTAAGCTAGAGTCAAGCACAAATTGCTAAGGGGGGCGAGGAAGAGCTGCAGTCAGAAGACTGAGCACATGAGGCTGTAGTGATTGAGATGGCAGTGGAGCAGAGCCATGGTCCAGGCATTTGGGAGCTGCAATTTCTTGTTCGGTCAGAGACCTAACTGCTGAGAGGCCATATGCAGTAGTTTCCTAATCCATCTCTCTGCTGTAGCTCTGCCTGTATGAATAATTATATTCTATTTCAAATAACAGACAAACAGGTAAGTTTAAAGCTTCCTCCTTAGTAGTGATTTCAGCTAGCCTGTTTGATTTTGCCCTAAACAGCCTTGGAGCCATCACGGAGACTGCTAAATTTCTCAGCTAGGCAGCTACTATCTGACAATCAGCACCTCCTTAAACCATTTCTCATATGAATCTTGCATTTTCAAAGCCAAGTCAAGCCTGTAAGTTTGAACTACTTTTAGAACTTAAACCAATATCAGGTTAAGGAAGCAGTTTAAGAAGCTGTTCCTTCCTGCTTTCAGTAGTTAATTACCACTTCTCGGCTCATACTGGGTACCCAATACATATGTATAAGAGGGTTTATTTGGCTAACATCAAATGGGAAAACCAATAGGACATGTTAGTGTGATCCACTTTGGGGATTAGAATATAGTTGCTTTTTATACTAGATAAAATCTTCAGTCATTCTCCTGATAAAGACGTTCCCCCTGGCAGACTTAAATTCTTCTGCAGAAGAATTTTCTGCAGAAAACTTTTTTGCCAAAGCATGCTATTGTCATCTTCTGTTCCTCATAGATCACTAAATGGTTTTATAGTCTCCATACCTTCTGTAATGAAGATTCACAGCTTTTGCAAACACTTTTTGAGAAGGAGAGACTTGAAAGACTATAGTCTTAAGGGACCATATAATCTGCTATTTTATTCAAACTTATCTTCATGGTTAACTCCATGGGACAGTAACTGCCTATCCATACACCATCTAGCCTGTTTCCTTGATTGGAGCTTCTAGTTGCTGCTTTGAAGAAAAAAATTAGGAATTCTCACTGTTAAGAGCTTTCAAAGTTAAGAGCAATCACTGCAATATAAACCTAAGAATGGGTGGTAAAATCATCAGGGATTTATTTGAAAGCGTTCTAGTATTTTGAAATGATCAAGAAGAAATAATCTAAGATGTTTGTCTAACTTGCCAGGAAGCGACTACATAAGGCTGAATTTAAATGTTTTGTACTCGTTCACTGTGAGTTGAAAGAGAGTTTGATGACTCTAGTGTAGTATGATGTTACATCTAATCTCATGAAATTGCACTTGTAACCCTCAAAGGGGGTTGTCCTGCTCTTGCATTGCTTCTTTCATATGCTCCCTGCCATGTCACTTGCCTTGGACCTAACAAACAAAGTGTGAGTTTGTACCGTTTGCTGTTCCCATGGAAAAGTAATCCACTGAAAGAAAAAATAAAAAGAATAATTTTCTGTTGCATCAGTTTGCTGAACCATCTCATCCTCTGCTAGAGCTGACACAAAGAAGGGGAAAAAAGCAAATGGTCAGAGAAGGGAACGTGACCAATCATTCTGGAGGAAGTCTGCAGAGCATTGAGTACAATGAACCTCAGGCCCTGGTCTTACAAGTGATTTAATTTGATCTAAAAACAGACTGCTGCCAAAAAGCCCTATAGCAACCTCCATGCTGCTGGTAATATGTTTTCACATCGTTCCTTATACTGACATTGCATCTAGTTGTAGCTGTGCCAGGTACCTTATGTACAACAAAACTGCTTTGCAGTATCAGCAAGTCCAACCACTGAATTTTAAAAAAAGCAGCATTTTCTGAGTTTTTTGGTAAAGTAAAATTCAGCTATGTCAATCCCCTGATCTAGATAACTACATTGGGTAGTTATGTAATTGCTAGAGTTGGCAAAGGAAGAAATGTCAAGGTATGGGCAGTGACTAAGAAAGACTCAGTGCAGCCCCTTTGGTAGTTCATTCCTAAATCATCTTAAAGCAAATGTGAGATGTGAGACTACACACAGTCTACAGTGGATATCAGGTTTAGATCTAAAACACAGAGAAGAAGGATAAAATACCATCTGTGTTGTAATTTTGTTTCATCTTTTTATGCACATTACCTGTTTTATGCTTTTAAGGTTCTTGTTCTGTACAGAAATAACTATAACGGCTATTCTGCTAAGCTCATTTTCAACAAGTGTTTTCTCTTTCTATACTGCTGTAGTCATTCTGAATATCTATAAATAATACACACCATTCTGAAGATAGTTTCTGGTTTTGAGCTGTTGATTCAAATAAAATGTGTCTCTAATTAGCTTCCGAAAGGAAGTATTATATGTGCTGGCTAAAAAAGTGCCATTTTTTCAAGCCTAGAGAGATTCTGTTCCACTAAAAGAAGAGGCTGTGCATAAATCCAGAGAATAACAGAAATAGTCAAGGGACTCAGCTGTACACCAAATGTGGATTAGAGGCCAACAGCTTCATGATGTATTTTTGTAAGGTGTGTAACCAATTTTTACACCATGTATTTCTTCCTTCTTTACATTAAGCACGAGGCATATGCATGTGATCCCTTCAGTGGAAAAGTTTGATTTCTCTTATTTCACACCTTCTTAGGACCTTCCTCCTAGTCATCTTTGATATTTCTTGCAACTTCAACCTCTTCAGGGGACAGAGAGGCTTCATCTTCCACTCTGCTGCACCATCTGTGCTTCTGGTTGTTGCTTGTAGCTAAAACAGGTCTTTAATTTTCAGCAAAACTTCTGCTTTGCAAAACCTGCAAATTAAGTCCATCTACTGAATATAATGATCATCCTCAGGCATTTTAAAGGGTGATTCTTGCGTGCAGTTCTTTTAATACTTCTTACCTTTTGCTTCCTGTTACAACGTATTGTGGAAAATAGGCGTATGCCAGTATTGAAAAAAATAACTACATTTTAAAAAAATATAAATAATGCTTTCAAAGGGTGAAGGTACTAAATACAGTAGCTCTCTTGTTATATAATTGTTCAGAAAACAGAGTAGGAAATCAGTAACTGTTGTGAACAAAAAACTAAGGCATAGAAATGTCTTGGGGAAAAAAACGACCAAGATGAAATCTTGATTCTTTAAGAGTCAATTTCCCATTGATTCCTATGAGGCCCAGATTTTATCTCTAGCATTTATGCTAATTATGCTTACTACTAACTCCTTCATCCTCACCACGAGACAGTAAACTTTCATTTTCTCTTTTCCTTCTTAGAGAAATTTGGGGATGCACAGCGTTCACTCCTACAGTTTTCAACAGCCTCCAAGCCAGCGATCAGCATCTTGTAAGTGACGTGGTCACATTTTGAAAAACACTTGATCCCAAGTTGTTCCCTATATTCTCTATGGCAACAGAAGGGAGGGTTAAAATGTGACACTTGGAGTTTACCTGCAGATTCTCTGTTGCAGAAGCCCCAGAATGGTACTTGATGTGATGAGCTACTTTCAGCTCCAAGCATCTGAGCTCCTTCCCATTTTTTACATATGAAACAATACTGTTGTGAGGCCTTTCATCTTTATGAACTTTCATGGTGTTCATTGTGAAACAGTTCTGGGGAAACCTGGAACTTGAAAGTGGTTAATGAGGCTGCCATGCTGCCATTAATTTAATGGAGAAGCACAGAAGATGACTATCCATAGTAACCACAGAAAGGATGTAAGACACTACCCAGCCCCTTTACCTCCTGAGAACACACCCAAAAATAGCTCTAAAATATGAATAGTGGGGAAAAATTAGGAGCAATTCAGGCATCCATACCTCTTGATCTGCAGTGCAATGTAACACCCAGAGGCTTAATGTTATATTTCTCAATTTTTAAAAAGTTAAATAAGCTATTGTCAGCTGACTCTGCTGAATCCACAGAGTACAGAGGATTGACAAATATGTGAGTATCCATTCTTTTTGCAACAAAACCTACACAACTATGTCTATGTTTGTGAATCAAACACAGGCCCAGGCTGCAGACAAAATCAACCATGATGTTAAATTATTAGCATAACCCGTAGGACAGTTTTGGCCTGTGCCAAAAAACCAATCTCCCAAACTGCATCTAAGGCAATGACCATTATCAACAGATAGTTTGGATTTGGCCTCCTGATTCCAACAGCAGAATTGAACCATAAAGATGTGAGCTGTGTCATACCACTTAATCATGGGGCCAGAAAACAGTTTGTGGCCCGTTTTATTTGCTGGTATAGATATACTCTAAGTGTGTCAAAGAAGAGGAAATATATTTTCTGATGCAGCATAAGAAGCCAAAAGGACAGATGCTTTCACATTCTTAAGCATGGCAGCTACAATTACACACACACGCACACAGATTCCATTAAAATTAAGGTATATAAAAATACACTTTAATGTATCTTAATGGAATGTTTACGTTTTTATTTGGATTCTTTTCTTTGTTAGAATCTTACTCAAAATATCATTGGTTTTGGTAAAAATATATTCCAGTAATTTGTTCTGTTTTAAAAGCTAAAAGTTTTCCTTCTGACTTGCATCATAAATATAATCTTGCCCACTTTTTTTCCATCACATTCCTCAAAAATTGACATGTGGAATTTGTAAAAATGTTTGAGATCAAGAAAGTTGGACTTTAAAACGGCTTCTGTATCTGTCTCTATGCATTTTTACATGCCTTCAATTCCAGATAAAAAAGCAGCAGAACTGAGTCAAAAGAAGCAAACTCCTGGTCTTGAGCAATATCAGCTTCCTATCTCAGTGGAAAAAAGAAGTCTCCATAGAGGTTCAGAAAGAGATCAAACCAGGGGGTTCTGGCAGTCACATCACTTACCATTGGGTATGGTGCAAAAGTTCCAGGTTATTCCAGTATCAAAGTGGGGAGAAAAAAACCAAAAGCTATAAATAAGTCAATATTTAGTAGCACTAAAGAGAATTCAAAGCAATTACCAGATAACATGTGTTTTACATGAATACAGGAGTACTAGAACTGATTTCATTTGCTTTTGTAAACAAAGAATAACATCCAAGCATGCATGTTTATCTCTTTCGAAAAGATAAGTGTTCCATCTGCCAGTAGCCTCTGCCTACAAGGCTGGGTTTTTATCTTATTGTATATTTTCCACATCTAGTGGTCTTTCCCATGTAGAACTACTTTGGCGTTCTGACTTCATTTTAATCTTATTTTTAGTTAGCTACAATTGCACTTTAACATATGATTCATAAAAAGCAAAATTAGGTTGCCGGGGTCGGGGTCTTAACAATCAGTTTTGTGATGTCTGCTTTCCTGCACTAATGGTTCAAATAAATCATTGCTGAGACAGTGGTATTTAATGCTAATAATCACCTGTACATTTCCCTCCTCTTATCCTTTAGCACTTATGACAGTGAGAATTACTGCTGTCTTCTTCAGTATAGAAGGTGAGAAAAACTTCGCAGCGTGGTTATATACCTATAATAGAATCATAGAATCTCCCGAGTTGGAAGGGACCCACAAGGATCATCGAGTCTAACTCCTGACCCTGTATAGGACAATCTCAAAATTCACACTATGTGTTCGAGAGCATTGTCCAAACACTCCTTGAATATTGTCAGGCTCGGTGCCATGACTACATCCGTGGGGAGCCTGTTCCAGTGCTCCACTACCCTCTGGGTGAAGAACCTTTTCCTAATGCCCAACCTAAGCCTCCCCTGGCACATCTTCCTGCCATTCCCTCGGGTCCTGTCACTGGTCGCCAGGAAGAAGAGATCGGCACCTGCCCCTCCTCCTCCCCTTGTGAGGAAGATGTAGACCGCGATGAGGTCTCCCTTTAGTCTCCTCTTCTCCAGGCTGAACAGACCAAGTGACTTCAGCTGCTCCTCATGCAGCTTCCCCTCTAAACCCTTCACCATCTTTGTGGCTCTCCTCTGGATACTCTCTAGTAGCTTCATGTCCTTTTAATACTGTGGCACCCAAAACTGCACACAGTACTCAAGATGAGGCCACACCAGTGCAGAGTAGAGTGGGACAATCACCTCCCTCGACCGGCTAGCAGTGCAGTGCTTGATGCACCCCAGGACACGGTTCGCCCTCTTGGCTGCCAGGGCACACCGTTGGTTCATGTTTAGCTTGCCGTCGACCAGAACCCCCAGATCCTTCTCTGTGGGGCTGCTCTCCAGCCTCTCATTCCCCAGTCTGTACGTACATCCAGGGTTGCCGTGTCCCAGGTGCAAAATCCGGCACTTGCTCTTGTTAAACTTCATATGGTTGGTGATTGCCTAGCTCTCTAAGTTGTCCAGATCTCTCTGCAGGGCCTCTCTGCCCTCAAGAGTGTCCACAGCTCCTCCCAATTTTGTGTTATCGGCGAACTTTGATACTAGTCAAAGCTTGATAATGTTCAAGCTGCAAGCACTGGTGTATAATATGCATATGTGATAACATTTCTGAGAAGAAATATGATCAGACAAATCATTATGCAAGTTGTGGTTTCACTTAACCTTTTTAGTCAGTGAACATATTTGATGTTTTCTTACAGCAAATTTAATAAATTCAAACATCCCTAGACTTCCTGACCACCGCTGTCCTTTACTGGTATGTAGATCTTTGGAACTTGAATAGCTGGAGGTAACATACACAGTCCGTTCATGCTACCTTTGCTACTTACACTTTAATCCAGTATAAAGCAAATAAACTTTCATCTTCTAGGCACTTAAGCTAATTACATTTAGCCAGAATCTCAAGTACTGGAATCAGTTCTATATACAGCCATTACAAAGCCAAACATCATAAAATCCAGATGCAAAAAACATGGCAACTTAGTCTAACAAATTTTCTTTGGCGTGAAACATAAACAAAACCGTATCGACCATTGTAGCACTTCAGATGTCAAACTGTTAATCAGTATTCTAAAATAAAAACTTATTTTACTATGATGGTTATACACATGTACATTATTACTAAAATGTACTTTGGTTCATATGTTAGAAGATGTTAGTCTAACTAGTATGTTGAATCTTTGAAAGTTACATACTCATGTGTTCAGCTTCCCAGAACAGTAATCATAAGTTATAAAGTCAATTTCAGTTTAATTTGATACTGTCTATTATTTTTTCCATTGAAGGAATTTTCTGTATTTTCATTTGTATGCCACAACTATTGGGGGAATTACTGCTTTTTCAAAAACTACTAGTAGAGATCATAATTATAAAGAGTCTTTTTAAAATCAATCCAACTTTTAACACTTGAGTTAACCCTACAAATTTCTTTCCAAGTCATACTACACAATTGATAAAATAAAACTAAAAGAAAGGGCTCATAGGAAAGAGTAGGGACATAATCTAGCTGCCTCATTTTTGGCAAAATAATTCATATATGTGTCAGATTGTGTGATATATTAGCCTCCTGTCTTGCACAGGTGCATTAAGACCCTGATTTGGGAGCATATTACTCCATTCTGCACAGTGAAAACTGCTTTTAATATTCCTTTGCTATATGTGATCCAGTAACAATATAAATTAGTTCAAGGTCCAGAAAAGAGTGTTTTAGCTTTAGAAAGCTTTGCAGTGCTTGATACTGCTCTTACATCGCTAGTGTAAAACTGTTCCAGCTTCAGTGTTCTGATTCCCACACTCACTCTCTAGTTCATATTGCTGTTCATTGCCCTAGGTTTGTAAGGTTGTTCACATAAAAGAAAGCCCTAATTATTGTATGGATTTTATAGGATCCATAGTGCACCTCATTTTGGCAGTAAAAATTCCATTTAAGATAATTTGGGAGATTTATATCTTATTAATTCATTGTAACTTGTTTACCACTGGGTTCGTTTAGTAAAAGGTGCACTGAGAATGAGTGTGGGGTTCAGTTCCTTTTTTTGTTAGAAAAGTAATTTGAAAAATTATCATCTGGCAGTTCCTGAAGGCAGCCTGTGAGCTTGTCTGCTTTTGCATCATTATGAATCCGCAGTGCCTGTGAAGCAAATGTGACACCTAGAGTTCATCAGGGATTTCCCATCATGTCATTTTAAATCAATGTCAGTTAGTCAAAATCAAAACTTCTCAGTGGGATATTTGCACCAGTTCTAATGAAAGTGCAGTTCTTGTCCAAAACAAGAGGAGAGTAACCTACGTTAGACAAGTCAGTATCTGGGATACAAGAAAGTAAGGTTCAGGATTTAGATCTAGTAATTTTTTTAATTTATTTAAACAGCTCCTATAAAAAAGACTGAGAAGATCCACCTTAAAAGAAGCAGATGGTGGAGTCATGCACTGGGGATTTTGAAGCCTGAGGCAGGGCATGGGTATAGTAGGACAAGCTGAAAATGCTAGTACTCCTTTTAGGCTGCAGACTGTTGCCCCAGAGCTCTGCTGGAGGAAAGAATCCTGTTCATGCTGCCTCAGAAAAAGCCAGTTAAGTTAAATTAAATTGTTAGTGTAGGTGTTTTGATATTGTCTGATACAGGCTAGAGAGTGCTTTTGTAATTCATGCTCTGCCTTCCCACTGGCAGAGAGAAAGGAGATTGTGCACAGTAGGTGTTCCTTGAGCTGGAGGACACTGTCTCCACTGCTTTAAATTCAAGTCCTTTGCATCTCGAGCAAAGCATGACATGGGTTTTCTCATAACATAGGTTTAGATCCTAACTGTTGGTTCTCTCATCTTTTTCTGCTGTGAGATAGGAAATGTCTTTCCTTATCACTGTTACTGGTAACAATTATGTCACAGAAACTGACGGTGGAAGCATTGAAGAGCAGAAAGGCGAGATATTCCAGGATTCAACTCTGCTGCTGTCATGCAAAATGCTTGTTAGTCAAAGTTTGGCTAAAAGCTGCCTAAGCAAAACTTATACATGGATTCCATGATTTCAGCACCCAAACACTGAATTAAATGACAAGCCTAACTTGACCAGTCCCCTAAGCTCAATTAACTTCTGAAGCATATGAAACTAGCTTTCACTGTAACAGGTTTATTTAAGCCCTTAAAAAAAGACTGACCAGGATTTGTTGTTGTTGTTGTTATATTACTGCTGGCATTTCCTGAAACATTATTATTTCAAGGACAAAACCCAAACCAAAACCTAAGCCATCAAAAAGAGAGTAATAATACTGGCATTTTGAAAGGAGCCAATGCCACACAGGTTACACTCCAACTTCTTCACAAGGGATTGCCAAATCTTTTTAGTGTTTAGGGGGATTCCTTCCTTCACCTAATAATAGCAATAAACTGGCAATATAAAGTTTATAATGCAATTTTAACAGCCTGTATTATTTCTTTTCCCCATGGATGCTGCAGGCTGTGAGCTTCCTCACAACCTTCCTGTGAGATTAAGTTCATACATTTTGCCTAGGGAAAAGCTAAAAATGCTTTATTTACACTCTGTCCTGTTAGCACATATCACACACTAGTATACATTGAATCTAAATATTTTAAGTTTTTACTCTCCTTGTGCTCTGATTCATGCTACTGTGCCTCAACGGAAGTTATACTCACAAGAAAGGTATCCATATTATCCACATCAGAGTAAGCATGACTCATAAACATCTTCAGACATACCACCTATATGTATTTGAGCAAACCTGAATGTAAGTGAATTTGACAAAGTATAATACCATACCTACATAAGAAATCTGCTAAATATACTTAAAATATTTAAAATATTTACAAATTTATATAGTTGCATTGGTGAAAACCTTTGCTAAAATAAGCTTAGTTTTCATAAATAAGTTAGGAGAGCAGGTCTGACATTTCTTGGGTCAGTACAGATTTTTGCACGGTGAGGGTCTGAATTAGCTGAAGTGTGTAGGCCAATCTCCGTGTAACCTTGTAATAACTGATGACATCATAGATTTTCAAACGCACAGGTAGCTCTGGATTACTTAGTTTCCACCAGCAGTTAGATGACTAGTTTCCATGGAAACCCCTTCCTGTGCAATTTGTTTTTCGTAGCCGTTAGATTTCTAACTTACAAACACATTTAAAGCAAAAGAAAAGTCATTCTTCTTTCACACACTGGTCATAAACTTACAGCTTGGTCTTTCCCATGGAGAAAGGTGGTCTATGGGGAAAGTTAGGGCCTGTGACTGATGTGCAGTCACTGTAGACTTAAGTGTCTGTTTTAATCTAAGCATTTGATCGTACTTGAAGTATGATAAGCTATGCAGTGCCTCTATAGGAAATGCTGCTGGGACAGTATTCAGACACCTAGGAGGTCTCTTCTAGCTATTCATTGTGTTTTGGGATCAATTTGATGTTGGGTTAAAATTCAGGGTTCCCTGACGTAGCAAGGTCACATCTCCCTTCTGCCTCACTGGACAAGGTATCATAGGAACTCTCTGACACAGGGCATTCAAGGCCATTTATATTGGAAGTTCAGCCAATGAAGGAGAATCAGGCTCGAGTCACTCAGGCTACAATTCCCATGAGGCAGCGTGGCAGCTGAAAGATAGACATGGCTGCAGGCCAAGACTAGGCATTTGGGCACATATCTGTGAAAACATCTATGCCCAAATTTTCTTGGCATTAGTGACACTGCATTCCAAAATAAGGCCTATTTCTTCAGATGTCTGCCCTAATAAATGAGTTACTTGAAAATACAGTTTCCAATCCAAAGCTAAAGAGGGAAGTCCTTAATGTACTATTAAGCCAGCCATGTACTTCGCTTCTTTAAGCAGAATGACAGAAAAAGTATCTGTCAGCATTTTCTTAGACACTTAACACATTCAGCTTTTCCAAGTGACATGGATATCTCATTGCAATATTTGAACTCTGTTAAGAACAGCAGTTTCTTCTAAGAATAGGGGTGAACTTTCCTGGTTTTCCTTTTCTTTGTTTTTCCCCCAAAATATATAACTTTAGTGAGAGTCCAGTGGGCCGTTAAGGACTGTCTTTATTTTGGCTTTCCTTTTGACTGAGCTCTTTATAAGAGATGATGTGTGGTTTGCCTTTAGAAGAAGAGGAGTTTTGTGAGGAGTTAAGGGCAAAAAATTGAATTTGTTAGTGGTGCATTCCACACTTTTATGACTAAGCCCATAGCACATGTCTGTGTAACTGGTACATAACATGATACTAAATCAGCCCGCATAACTAAATTGCAACATACCATTGATTTTAGTCACTAATAAAACACATACATGTTTTTCAAGTGGTTTTAATTATCTGTTTATTATTAAAGTGTGTTTTCTCTGCTGTGTTTCTGTAAAGTTTTGATGTAAGAAAGAATTTTGCTTCCAAATTTAAGCTTAACTGTATTACTTGAGACATTTTTGAACCAGGCAAACAGCGACAAATGGCCATTTACCAAACTATTGTTCTTTAACTTTGACCTCTTAAAGATGCTACAAAAATCATGACTGAGAGCTGGTGTTCAGCAAAAAATAATTAAAGGTCCAACTTATTGCTTGATAGGACTATGCAGTTAGCTTCACAGAAATGAACCACTTCTTGAGCTGAGGCCAGAACAATTGGTAAGTCTGACTAGCAAACTCGCAGGAAACCAGCTCTCTGCCTCACGTTCTGGTCCCTTCTCTCACTGATCTGATGATTCCTGCCTCTGTGATTAACTGTGCTCTGCTCTTCATTTTGTTTTTATCCCTCCTCTGACAGCAGAACTCTAACTCACTCCCATTACTTCTTTCCTCTCTTCCTGATCTTGCACAGCACAGTATGACTTGGTGGCCTAGATGCCTTCCTGCACCATAGATGTGTTTTCTCACCCAGTTTTGCCATTTCCCTAAGTAATGTCCTTCAGAGTAAATCTACTTAATCCCAGTAACTTTTTCCACATCTCTGACTCACTCCTTAAGCTTTCCATGCTCCTGTATCCACTTCTCTCTCTCCTCAGATGGCATCTCACTGACATCTTTGGGGAGGAAGTCAGCAAAGGCTTCTGCTTTGTCTTGCTTTGTCTTCTCCCCAACTTTCTCTCCTTTTCCCTTGAGGCAGAGATGCTATGGTCGACCTCTTCCTCTCAGAGCTCTGCTTTTTCCAGCAGCCCCATCCCATCACTTGATCACCCTCTTCCATTTTATCCATTACTCTTCCTTTAGCTTTTGTCACTTGCCCCTTTCAGTACAATCCCGCTTCAGTCTATCCCACAGTCACCTTCCCACCCTTGTCTCTCCAGCAACTGCCCTATTTACTTTTTACTTTATAAGTTCACTGAAAGAAAAATTGAGTTTCTCTCCTCTGGTTTCATCATAGAACATCTTCCAGCCAACACTTTTTGTATTCTACCAAAAAGATGATTGCCAAAGTCTTTTCAAACATTTAGACCACATATCCTTATCCTGCTTAGTATCTCTCATTCATTTTCAGATATTGGCTCACAGATATTAACAGGAACATAATGGCACTCTCAGCAGTTTATACTCACATAACAAATTTTAAAACAAGTACCTTCATTCCTTTGTCTGCTTTGCCCATTATGCTTGGGAGGAACTATCCACAAACGTCAACAGGACAAAGCTTCTTCACAGTCTTCTCTTTCATTGATGTCTGTGGATAATCAGACAATTGCTGGATTACTGGCCTGCAGAGACCTTTACTTATCACTACTTTTACTAAATTAATCCAATATTGCCTAGTTTCCTTGTACATATTTGTCTGAATCTGTTCCTTTGTCTTATCTTTAGATGATTTTTGAGGGAAGACTGTAGTTTTTATCCATTCTTCATAGAACTCTCCCCACGGTGGGGTCTCAGTCCATGACTAAGGTACCACTTTGTTTTAGTAATAACACCCATACCTTAAAGGCTTAACTGAATTACATCTGTATCTAAATGCACATAATTGTTAATAAACCAGACTCCTATTTTTATTGGAATTGTTTGAATTTAAGGCCCTTTTCAGTAATTTACTCTTCTTTGTAATTAAAGATAGTGAGAAACATATGGTTACACTTTTTGAACTGAGCAACTAGCCATATTTTGAGATCTCATGGGTTATTCCCATTGGATGGAGAAATTAATGGGGTAAATTTTCTTTGGTGTTTATTTCTGGTTATTTCTAAGAAGGTTTATTTCCAAGAAAGAAATTCCTGCTTTTTTTGAAACCATCAGGATTCAAGCTACCAGAAATAATACATCCTCCAGTCAGTACACAACCAATAATACACTCTGTAGACTTCTTGTAGGGCATATACTACCATCGGTTCTTTTTATGTCTTCAATCTATTTCTGAGCTTTGATCCACTTCTCAATTTGAAGTCTCTTCTACACACTCATATATCCATGCCTGTGCAAGTTAAGCAAAAGAGCTTCACTATTTTTATTTCAATTTGTGTTTTGAGTCTGGAGACTGCTGCTTGCCTAGGTGAAGGGGTTGAATGACCTCTTACAACTGTTATAAGCAAACAGCACGTTCATCCCTGTCCCAATAATGCATCCATTAAAAGTTTCTTTTAAGAACTGTATGCAGATGCATTTACTACGATTTTTGTGACATGATCTGTAAAATCCTGACAGATAATAAAGCTACTTTTGTATTTTGGCTTTGTAAACCTCTGGAAAAACTGTTTCACTCAAAAACATGAAGGATTTTTCATGGATCACTGGAAATGCAACATTTACATGAGACATTCAGATATCTCAATTTTAAAGTTGTAAGAAATTTTTTTTTTCATACAGTAAGATAGAGAAATTTTGTAGGAAGTCCTTTACTAGCACTCACTGTGCTCTGTTTCAGAACCTGGCAGAAATCCAGCCAGAACCTTTGCATGTACTTCTAGGCTTTGCTGTTTGTGTGCATTTGGAAGACTCAGTTGTGGCTATATGGTTACTTCATGTTGATTTTGTGGTGAAACGAACAAAAGGCACATCACAGACTTTATTATAAACTGTAAAAAATGTAGTAGAGGCCTTACTAAACCAGTTGTGCCAGGTCCTGCACTTGGGTCACAACAACCCTGTGCAACACTACAGGCTTGGGGAAGAGTGGCTGGAAAGCTGCCCGGCAGAAAAGGACCTGGGGGTGTTGGTCGACAGCCAGCTGAATATGAGCCGGCAGTGTGCCCAGGTGGCCAAGAAGGCCAATAGCATCCTGGCTTGCATCAGGAATAGTGTGGCCAGCAGGAGCAGGGAAGTGATCGTGCCCCGTACTCGATGTTGGTGAGGCCACACCTCGAGTACTGTGTTCAGTTTTGGGCCCCTCACTACAAGAAGGACACTGAGGTGCTGGAGCGTGTCCAGAGAAGGGCAACGAAGCTGGTGAGGGGTCTGGGGAACAAGTCTTATGAGGAGCGGCTGAGGGAACTGGGATTGTTTAGTCTGGAGAAGAGGAGGTTGAGGGGAGACCTTATGGTTCTCTACAACTACCTGAAAGGAGGTTGTAGTGAGGTGGGTGTCGGTCTCTTTTCCCAAGTAAGAAGTGATAGGACGAGAGGAAATGGCCTCAAATTGCATCAGGGGAGGTTTAGATTGGATATTAGGAAAAATTTCTTCACCAAAAGGGTTGTCAAGCATTGGAACAGGCTGCCCAGGGAAGTGGTTGAGTCACCATCCCTGGGTGTATTTGAAAGACCTGTAGATGTGGCACTTAGAGACATGGTTTAGTGGTGGACTTGGCAGTGTTAGGTTAACAGTTGGACTCGATGATCTTAAAGGTCCTTTCCAACCTAAATGATTCTATGATTCTATGATTCTACAGGTAAGAGCCATGTTAGTTTTACCCACACACTCCATATCTAGTATTTGGCTGTCACTTTTTATTAGCACATTATAACTAACGACCAGCTATTTCACAAGTGTAATATGTGATGATACATTAAAGAATGCATAATGCATTTCTGTCAGGAAAAAGACTTTTCACTTGCCTTATTTTTTTCTTTGCACTTCCAATTCTAAATTTGTTTGTATATTCTGCTGTACACACCCTGTATGCAATAACCTGTCTCCCAGTGGCAGTCTTGCTACTGTGGGGGAAAAAGCTAATTAGGGATTTTATATGAATACTTTGGGTCATTTTCCTTGGATCTTAGTTCATGTTGAGATGCCCTTTGCTGCTTTAGTAATCCTATTGGAGCATTATCATTTCGGCTTTTTTATTCCCCCATAAGTTTTCCACCTTCACTAGTTCTGACAAATTAGAGTCAGTTCTACCAACGTTGAGATTCATTGAGTAAAGAAACGTACGACTATGCCTTCACAGACACAACAGACATGAGTGCGCCCTGCCCTACTTTTGAGATGCCTGCTTACGAGTCTGCTCTAGTCAGAAAGCTGGTTAGCTGTGTTAGTGCAACATGGTATCTATAATCTCAGCTAGTCAAATTTGCTGAGTGGCAGGTATAGTGTTTTGGGAATAGTGCTCCCTAACGCAGTTGTACGGCTCCTGGATTGTTCATAACTTGTGCCTACCAAGCTCATGTCTGTTTGTCTATGCATAATCAAGGTTAACATTTTGTATTTTAAATATTGTGTTCTTCACTTGACAGTGTTCAGATCACTGGCGCATTGTCTTCATTCAGCCTTAGATCAGGGCAGATATAGAAAGTTGAGTGGAAGACACCTGCTACAGCTGTATATATGCATCTTCAAACGATACGTGCAAATTTCTGGAGCCCCATGAAAACAAAAGTTCTTTTTCAGTCTCATTTATAGTATAACAGAGTAGTTGTTATAAACTGTAACCTTTCAACACTGATCCTGATGAATATGCAACAAAAAGATAAGGTTTTTGAGAAAAGCAATTGCAGTGATCTAACTATAATAATACCTAGCTCTTGTACAGTCCTTTTCATCAACTGATCTCAGAGCACTTTAGAAAGGAGATCAGTATCACTACCCCCATTTTATTCATTGGCTTCATTTTCTTACAGTGCATTGTCTTGATTTGCAAAATGTATACAAAACTCTTTATATTCCTCTTTCAGATCTAATGTGAAGTGGGAGTTATACTCACTCTGGCATGAGAGGGTGCTTTTTGCCTTTCACATCCTCCAACCCCTACGCACACAGACCCCTCTATTTTTTTCTGACTGAGTGGTTTTGCAGAGCAGAGATCAAAAGGAAATTTATCAGTATCTGTCTCCCTTCAGACCATTGAAGCCAGACTTCTGACAACTGTGTAGCAGCCTTAAAGCTGAAAGAGGCATCAAGAACAGGGAAAGAAAAGAGAGAAAAAGAAAAGTCCCATGGCTACACTGTCATTGTCAGATTATGGAGGAGGAAACTGCAGTGTGAGAGCACCCACAGATGCTTTGAAGGTAAGGTGGCAGGGGCTGGGGACTGTGGTCTCCCTTGATTGTTGGATTGTCCAACTCAAAAGATTCCAGGGTCCGCAGTCCCTGAAGACCCTTGAGCTCTGAAGTTGAAACAGCATCCTCATGTGTTATACAGTTGTGGTTAAAGGTGACCTAAAGTGCTTTAAACACTTAAAGCTCCTTAAAATGTTGGAACTCTAGCAGAACATACATGTACAATCAGAAATCACAAATACTTCACTGAAAATGCAATTTAAGGTGTGTCATTTAAACATAGTCCTTCCTTCATCTAACTACTAAAAATGGGGCAATAGAGTTCAGAATTTCCTCTGCCAGAAAAGCTCTTGTGTATAAATGCTGAAACCTGAGTAAAAACTTACGAGTTACTGGTCTGAACTTTTCCAGACTCCAGGGGATTTGGGCTAGGGATTGTCTGACGTCCCTTGCTTAAATACTCAGCCAAGGCTGCCGAGGTGATATTAGACAGCACAGACTCTGTTCCGCTAAACCAGAGGAAAAGAGTCAGTGGATCCTTTTATGTCAGATGTGCTCAGTATTCCTTCAACAGTATCCTCTATCTACCGTATTGCAAGGGACTTCACTAAAAGCGCTGGGGAGAGCTCTGCTTCTGCATTGCTTTAAATAATCATGTTAGTAATGTGATTCACTGATGAAAGAGGAGCAGATAAATCCCTGAGCTCTGAACTTGGAAAGCAGAAAGAAATGATGGATGAACCTTCTGCATTGGCAATTCAATTGGGTTCAGATAATGAATCAAATGTTTAGCTGCTTATCTGGACCCTATCCCCCAAAACTCTCCAAACAGTTATATCTGATACTGGGACTTCATCCAGCTCCCTTTGAAATCAATTAACAGACTCTCACTGACTTCAGCAGGGAGGAGATCAGGCCCTAGAGCTCAAACAGGTTTGCTCTTGTGCGACTTACAGATTTTTTTGCATTTTGGCTGAGATGAGGACAAGACTGACGGAACACTAGTCTAAAGATAAATCTCTAGTCAGGGAGAAATGGGACAAGTGAAAATGCCAAGGACTTTAAAAATCCTCTAAGAAAAGCTCTGGTGGCACACCATTATTATGTATTTATTTTCTTAAGAAAATAGTTGATTCAGTCTGGGCTTTGTGGAAAAAAAACAGAATTATTCTTATTTTGACCATTCTGGTTCACCTGCATCAGTAAAATGCATTACATTTTATTGTCAATAGATAATTATTTTGAACTTGATGTCTGAAAGATGCATTTTGTTAATGAGGAGGACTTGAAAGAATCTTTTTGAAAAACATTCATATTTACCTTTCAGTTTAATAATGGCAGCATACACAGCGAATTCTCCACCCATGGTCAGGGAAGAGTTTAGAGGTCCCATGTGGCAACTGGCACCAAACAAAAGGAAACTGGTCAAAGAGGTTAATTAATTGGGACACATCCTCTCAAAGTTTTGCGCAGTGTCATTACTACCCAGAGATATTCAACAGGAGGCGGTTACGTTTCTTCTTCTTGGCATTTCAGAAATGTATCTGAGATTGCATTGTTGAACTCAGATTTAAGAGCTGTCAGTCCCAATACTTTTGTGTGTCAGTGTAAATAAGAAAAGGACACATGTTTATAGGGAGGTTGTCAACATAGCATTCATGTATTTACAGGGGGGAAAAAAAATCTCTACATCTCTAGTAACTAGAAATATTTTTTTCTTTTTCAGGGAACAACATTAGGTTTTAATTTTTTTCCTAACAGAAAATGTAAAACATTTCTAATTAAAATGTGAAAAATTGATTTTATGTTGGAATTAAATATATTTCCCTCATTTTTCTTGTAAAAAACTTTCAATCAACAATTTTCTTGTGGAAAAAACAGACTCTGATCAACAAAATTACACTCTCTGATAGGAAGAAACTTTGTGGTGAGAAAATGAGGCGGTTCTATTAGTAACTCCTTGGATCTTCATAACTACTTGGGAGATATTTCTGGACTCCATGGCTTTCCTTCCAAATTAACCTTGTTAATGTGAAGGGGAGAAAAGAACACAGATGTTTCAGTCTCTGTGCAGTAGTTGGGGCACAGTTGCAGACCCTTTTATTAATCTGTTGGTCCCTAGACACCCAGGTAAGAGTACAGAAAGCTTTGAGGAAGTGAAGCCACAGCTCTCAATGTGGTGGTGCCATTTTAGGCCTTCTCTATCAGAGCACTGAGCTCATCAGGCACAGCTGACAAAAGCAGCTGTAAGGATAACCGTCTACCTCATGTGGCCATGCACAGGCTCCTTCTCCAGGAGCTCAACACACTCTAATATAAAAAGACTACATGGAGCTGTGACAAACAAGACCATATACACCCTAAAGTGTGTATTTCTGGCCCCTAGTCTACAGCATGAAAATTGTTTCATGAGCTTCTGTGGAGTGACTGTGGTCTCTCTGAAGATTTTGGGGAAGGTACAATTTAGTATATGCCTGTACAAGGAGGCACAAATGCCAGACAGAATTGGGTCCGAAATATTTTATAATCCAATTTTCTTATTATTACCTTGAGTTAAATGCAAATGGAAAACAGAGTAGTCCATGTTACTTGTTTTTATAGCTGTTTTCTGGCTAGGTTCATAGTCTGGTTCTCAGGCACTTCTAGAGTGTTAGCTGGACTCACAACAGTGGAAGGGAATGTTCAAATGCAAAACATTTCCCTTTATAATGAGCACAGATCATGGCAATATTTCCATTCCTACTGTCTTTCAAAAACCAACTTCACGAAACCTAATTTGAGGCCCTAAACCACATGGCACAGCCCTTGTAGTGGTAAAAACCCCATCTGAAACAAAATGTTCTTTTACCTACTTAGTTACTATTTCTGAAAGGTGCCACATTTTTTCAATTTCCACTCAGTTGAGGGTGGTTCTGTGAAAGCTGTTTTCTTGAGGAAAAATGCAGACCTTATATTGGTTCTGTTAAGAGCTAACGTGTTAACTTCACTGCATCCGATGCAGAAAAAAAAATCAGGACTTGAAGTATGTTTCCTTCTGTGGCTCTTCCTTTGTTTCCTCTGAAAGTAATCTAATATTGGTCTTATCAGTAGCAAGTTACCCCTCATGTCTCGATCTGTTACTTGTGGTACAACGTACACAGTGCTTGAGAAGACAAAGCATGCCTGATGTACCACGTCAAACCCACAGGAATGTCATAAGGCTTTTTCCTTAGTCTATATTTGTCTGAAGGAATTGGCCATAAATCCCAGTGCCTTGAGTGTGCCTATCCAAACACGATCACTGTGAGGTGCAGTTTGGAAGATACTACATCACACGGGTGTCCAAAGGCTGTTCTGGAAACACCTCTCAAAAGTGGGCATAAAGATTAGATGGTTTCTTCACAGAGCTGGACAACAGGGACCTCAGGTAAAGGAACCATAATCCACAGGAATGACTAATAATGGAGTTGTTTGCACTCTAAGTACAAGTCATTAGAACATAAGGCACAGACAATAATCCTATTCAGCACAGTTTATTATGAACATCCAAATTCTACAAAAATCACCAAAAAATCCCCATTCCCTAGTGGTGTTTATCACAACATAATGAGGCTCTCTTTCAGACTGTTTTGGACAACAGATGTTTGTAGAAGACAACTTTGTGTTGTGGGTAACCTCACGGGAGAATGTATTCTTCCATTTAATTTAGAGAATATTGGAAAAAATAGCTTTGGATTCACATCAGCATACTGAAGATCAGATATAGCTCATGGGTGGAAAATATTTCGTGTTTGTGGAGGTCATTTGCGAAGTCTGTACCAACACCGCAGTTTCAAGCCTGATGTCACCATTCATCAGACATCTACTCTTTTTTGTCTAATATGTGCAAATGAACCAATGCCAGTGCAATTTTGCTGATGGAAGATACTGCTTCTGAACTGCTCACACATATATTTCAGATGAAGTCAAAATCCAGCGCAGAAAATATAAGTTCTTTACAGTAATGAATTAATTTGTTAAAAATTANCCCTTTCTAAGCAAAAACATCATTAAAGTTAAAAAGTAATAATTCAATGATAAATCAACATAGGAGGCAGATTGCGGGTTAGAGGGATAAATTATGCTAAGGTTGACATTTTCAGTATTGGATGCATGAGAATAGCCACATTTTGTAAGTACCTAACAAAGCAATGCAATTTTCAGGAAAGTGGATTCCACACAGGGAATGTTCTTTTTGCACTTTGAAGATTCCTTTTTTTGCTTATTCTCTCCAGAACTCCCTCCTCCTTTCTTCTTTTCGCCTTCTTTGCTTATGACTATACCCCTCATGATTGTGATGCGTTTGGAGAAAGAGAATGTGTTGATAAACCTCCTCACTTGGTTACAGACCCAAAATACAGTTATAGTAATTGCATGTAATAGGGGCAATATATTTTAAAAAGCCTCCCTGAGACAGCTGTTTTGAAACAATAATGAACATCCATGGTTTAAATCACTTATGACTGAGATTAGCTCTTTTGCCTTATTTATGTTCCCCTATATTTCCGAGAAACGTTTCTGGAAAATATTTAAGGCAGAACAGCACAGGCTTGCCATTGAAGTTTTGTGGCAAAACATGCAAGAAGCAGGCTTAAAAACAGAGAATACAGTCACCTACTGAATTACTCTAATTTCTTAATTACTTATTCCCACATGTAGAATTGAGGTCCTTAGGAAGTGTTTTAGGAAGACGTGAACTCTTTTTGCGCCAAAATAAGGGGTTGATC
>WAAD01020269.1:0-11136 GCA_013389945.1 Fregata magnificens | reverse complement strand
CATTTCTTTGTAATGAAATGTCTCAGGTGATATCATTCTTAATAGTCAGGTCAAACTACACATTTGCAAGTCTAACTGCTCCCTGCAAGGCCATCCTAGAGCACAACCATGACTGAATAGCAATTAAATCAAAAACTGGAAAAGCAAAAGTAGCATACTGGATAGAAGAATGGCAAAATTATATATTAGGCCCTTTCATTTGCTGTCTTCAGCAAGGCCATATCCTGGAGTCCTTATTCAATTCTTACTANATTCTCTCCAGAACTCCCTCCTCCTTTCTTCTTTTCGCCTTCTTTGCTTATGACTATACCCCTCATGATTGTGATGCGTTTGGAGAAAGAGAATGTGTTGATAAACCTCCTCACTTGGTTACAGACCCAAAATACAGTTATAGTAATTGCATGTAATAGGGGCAATATATTTTAAAAAGCCTCCCTGAGACAGCTGTTTTGAAACAATAATGAACATCCATGGTTTAAATCACTTATGACTGAGATTAGCTCTTTTGCCTTATTTATGTTCCCCTATATTTCCGAGAAACGTTTCTGGAAAATATTTAAGGCAGAACAGCACAGGCTTGCCATTGAAGTTTTGTGGCAAAACATGCAAGAAGCAGGCTTAAAAACAGAGAATACAGTCACCTACTGAATTACTCTAATTTCTTAATTACTTATTCCCACATGTAGAATTGAGGTCCTTAGGAAGTGTTTTAGGAAGACGTGAACTCTTTTTGCGCCAAAATAAGGGGTTGATCTTCAAGACTTCAGCACCGCTTGACAGAAAAAAATTCCTCCCCATAAGCTCTACCCTGGGATCTGCTGTGTGCCAAGCACTTTTGAAATGTAAATCTCACTTACCTGTGGTGGGTGCTGAGCTTTTCTGAAACTCTGGTCCTCTGATATTCCAGTGATCCAGAAAAATGTAAGAGTTACAAATGTCTGTTTCTTGTGGCTTAGACTGCAAAATACTTTCAGGACAAAATCCAGGTGTTTATCCCCTAAAAATACATTTGCCTTTTAGTTGAGCTAAAGACCTATCTACTGACTCCTTATCAATGTCTATCAATCAAGGCTGTTTTCTTCATTCTACAGCAATTGATGGACACTTTTATCAGACATACTTTTCTGTAGAGAGGAAGCATACAATCAGCACATAGCCACAGAGTCTCTGCTTTTTCTCTGGTCCCATATCACCTGACTCACTATATTTTTAGACATCATCATCACATATTTTTAGACATTTTATAATTAGCACTTTACAATGACTGGAAACTTCTGGAAAACTTGGATGATACTAAGCTATCACAATCTGACAAACGTTGCACATCCTTTATTCTGCACAACCAGATGGCACTACAGTAGGCATGTGCATTAGACATACATTTATTTGTGCACGTTTACGATGAGTGCAGTATATGCTGATGGTGTTGTTTTTCCATAAATAAGGACTTACGCTCCTAATGTGGCACTTGGGTAGAATTAGAGACTTTCTGTCTCACTCATTCTTAACGTGTAATCACTGGTTAATATACTGCATCTTTCATCCCCTCTCATTGCATTTGTGCTTTTAAACCCCATTCTGAGTAACTTAACTTTTGAATTGCATGGGAAGCTTTGCAGTATTAAGTTCTTCAGTTCATTTCAGAGGACAGGTGACAAAATCTTAGCTATAGCACTATTTAGCATTATAACTACACGTCTTCTGAGATACAGCTCCTAAAGTATTGCAGATGAAGCCTTCAGAGGAAGAGTAGTTGAAGAAAGATACAATAAAAACAATAAAATTGGACAGTAATGTTTAAATAGCAAAATTTTAGTCATGAAAAATGCATTAGCGTGCAACAGGTGATTTATATTCCCATGCAACTCAAATGCATTTGGAGGTCATGAGGAGAGCATTTGAGATCAATTGGGAAGCATTAGGCATCTTGCAAGATTAGACCCATATGAGGTTGTCCTTAGAATTACCTTTTTTACTCATCACTAATCACTTCTACCTCCTTTTCTTTCTTAGTCACTTTATTTGTTTCAAGGGGACTGATAGGGCCCTTAAGGCAGTCCCATAATGATACTAATTAATTAATAATTGGTAGCAATTTGGGTGTGTTGAAGAGCTGACCTCGGATAATTCATGCATTGTGACATGATGTACTTTACAGTGCCAGCAGCAGAAACAGCAGGAGTGCCATCCTCCAGCTGCCAGAACTAATTATAAGCAGTTTGTCTTTTCCCTCAATGGCAGATTCTGTTTGTTTCACAACAGCCAATTTAAAAGTCACTTTTAATATCACCATCAACAAAAGAATACCTGGAAAAAATGCGCTCACTTTTGACTAAGAAACTGCAGAATGAGTTGGATTTCCGTGGTCACTTTTGTTAATTCAAACAGTGAAGAGAAGGCAAAAAGCAGATAGAAAATCTCTCACAGGAAAATATAAAAACGGGTATTGCTTTTGCACAACTGATGTGGTGCTGATGTGTTAGTTAACACAGCAACTTAAAACATAAAGTCCCTTCCTGAGGCTCTTATATTCTATGATCAAGCTTATGACAAAAGACTACAGGTTACATTCTCTATGAAAACTAATTCTTTGTAATTCTTAGTGGGGACAAGGTGCTGAGAAAGTCATGTAGTCTTATAGAATGATCCCAGTGTTCGTTGAAGTAGAAGGTAACTCACTGTTATGAATTCTCCTTCCTATTACTCAGTACACTCACACCATTAAAATCTCTTCTTAAAATTTCATCCTTCCTCTATAGTAAGGTGAAAAGGTTAATTCCCAAGGGACTAATCCTGTGAGGTGCTGGGCTCTCCCAGGTCCCACTGACTTCAAAGCTAAATATTTGGTTCACATGAAAGCCTCTTTAATTCCCCATTACTGTAAGGTATACTCGCATACAACAGTGGGAGCAGTTGTCATTATAAATCAGACAGTTTATCAGGGGAGCTATTCTCCAGGGCAGAGCAGATTCTAACGCACCACGACATACTTTATTTGTTAGCCTCAATTCCACAGGAATTTTATTCAGGCAGACACCTCAAGGCATGCATCTTTTCAAAGTGTTTAGGCAGGAAGCGAAATTCAAATTAGATACACTTACGATGCAAATTCATTATTATTTAGCTCAAAACGACTGAGGCTCAGGGGTCGTAAATCCTGCCATAAAGAGATCTTTCAATTACCTTCTGTTCAGTGAATCAGAGAAGAGGAACCCTTTCCCTGGCCTTTTCATGCAGAACAAATTTGACTCCCAAACAAATATCAATCACCATAATACTCTATATTTTGGCCTCTATATAGACCTAACTCCAAGCTGGTTTATATGGGGTTCTCTTTTAAGATGGTGTCAAACCAAAACCTTGCATCTTTGGTGTGACTGAAATCTGAACCCAGTCTTGAATGGCTCCTCCCTTTGTGAGCTGGGCCAAAACTCCAGACTAGAGGATGTTTGAAACCTGGAGCCAGATATAGATCTAATTTAAGAATTATTTTCTTTCCTTTGAAATTTCATTTCTTCCTCAGCTCATCCCTGTCCTTCATTCCAAACATCCAAACTACAGCTAAACTTTACTATTGCTTTCTCCCTAACGTTTCCACAGCACAATTTTTCCTGGTGGCTCACATTTCCCTTCACCTCCTTGCTTGATGTTTGGCTTTTCTAACATTCACCCAGTTGCTTCTCCTCCTTTCCTGTCCCCAGCTGTGCCAGTCTGTTCTAAATACCACCTGCCCGTCCAAAACTCTGCTGCTATGGTCGTTATCCACTGCATTGACCATGGTACCCATCACAGGCACCTTGCATCCTTTCATTAGTTACTCTCATTCCACTGCATCAAATTCACACCTTTTTCCCCTCAGGATGCCTTGAACCTCTCCTTTCCTTTGTTTCTCTGTTCTTACGTTGTATTGATCAGTTACACCAATCTGCTCCCCAGCAGCCAAATTTTACATTACCATCCTTGAGTTTTGTTGCACAAGACATTGGGAAATTTTTATGTCTGCTTCTGCTTTGATCTTCTGAATAGGTATAAGAGCAGACAAGCACAACATCTCTTTTTGTAGTTCTTTGAAAAGTGTGTGAACATCTGTGTCCACGGGCAGTACCTTGGCTGGGAGTGTCCCGGTAATTGTGAGGTATTTGCAGTCAGCATAAGACTTCAATCAGTACAGTTCTTGGCATGTATATCCACTTTAGATTGTCTGTAGGAAATTTCAGTTTTCTCATCACACAGTAATGATTGTATAAGTGGTGGTTGAAAGCTTCTGTATGGCACAAACTAAAGGAAAGAAACGTCTCCTCAGATACACAAAGCCATCCCAACAAAAATTCACAAAAAGCCTATCTCTCTGACATGGAGAGATTGTACGCTCAAGTTCTAAGTACCTTATATCTAAAAAAATCCTTAGGTCCATATTTAAATATCATTTGAGGTCATATTTATAACAATACAGATATTCCAGCAACATTTTATGCAAATATATATTGTATGTATGTTCAGCAGAACAACATTTAAATATACCTTTTCAGCAAAACTTGCTAGTAAAATTCACATTCATCAAATTAAATATTTGGTTCATTCATCAAGCTAAATATTTGGTTGTATTCTAATTGTACACATGTATTTTCTCACAGAATAAATGAATTCCTATAGTTTTCAGTGTATTTTAAATGGGAGCATGCTTTTAAAAAATAATGGTGTGGCTGCAGTGCTAGTGAAAGGTGCCAAATAAGTATCTTCAGAGACTGCAATTTTCTGTGGGTTTCGTCTAGAGACTATGACTTTACACGGACTACTATAGAAGTACAGGTCCTGTGGTTAGGGAATAGAGGCATGTGTCAAGAGGTCAGGTTTCCGTTCCCCACCCTGCTGGACCTGCTGCTTCACCTCAGGCCAGTCACCTGAGCACTTTGTAACTCCGATTGCCCATCCGTGAGGAGGGCTTAATCTTTCCTACCTACTCTGCAGGAGAGCTGTGAGGCTTATTTTGCTAATGGTCATAAAGTGCTTTGAAATATTTGACTTGAAAGCAAAGCGCATCTCTTGTGGTGGTGTTTTTATCCATAGAACTGATACTACATTTATAGTCATGGTACCAGCTCTCCCACACCACTAATAAAACTAAGTCCTAATGAGAAGAGTGGTTCCTGTATTGTAACCTTCACATTTTTTCTTCTTTTCTGTGTCCTCTTTTTCTGTCAGTTCAGGTGATTTTTTTTTATTTTATTTTTTTGCTTTGCATTTTCCAGACTAAAACCACAAACGTTCAAAAGCAAATAATCTACTTTTCAGACTTTCTCCCTCAATTTCAACAAAAAGGAGAAAAAAAAAAACCCAACAAAAACCACAAACCAGTTTGGATTGTGTACATTTAAAATTATTTGTAAATTAGGCTTTATGATTATGTATAGCAAATAAATACAATGGAAGCAACCACAGCCCCATAGCTTAAAAGATAATATCACTGGTTCTTGAGTTTGTGCAGGCCTGCTTAGGTCTTTATCTGTGATTCCACTATATAAACAAAAGCTTATCTTTCTTTTGCTGTCCTTATCTTGTTCGTCAGCTGATTGTTTGCTAAGTATCTCAGTGAACAAGACCCCAAGGAAAATGACTGTTCATGCATAATTTGTTTGGATCAGATTAAATTAGAAAGAAGGTAAAAGTGAGAGACAGAGAAAGTAGCGTGGACCTTACAAATGAGTAGAGGAGGTCAAAATGAATTAGCAAACATTATGCTTGAAGTTTTCCCTTCCTCCTGTCTGACTTTTCTGTGTACTTTCTGGAAGAGTGTAGCTGTAACAGCATGTCCAAAGGAAATTCTTTAGATGATGTAAATTTGAAATGTCTCTTATTATTGTAATGTAAGAAAATGTCTTGGGAAGAATAAAAGAATCTAACACAATTACAATTAACATAGTTAGGTCCCTTTGTCACACTGTTGCCTGCTGACAATTCTTCCAGTGGCTGCTATTACTTTTGCTCTACTGTGCATTTCTCATACTGATTCATTTTAACTGTTGTATCAGTGCGAGTCTTTGAAATTGATCCTACATTTCGTGCAAGAAGACTCAGAGGCCTGACTGGGATGTGATTTGGAAGGGAGAAGCTAAGCATGTTAAAGTCCTTCGGTGTTGTTCTGGTTTTGTATTGCAATACTACCTGTATCTGTTTTGTTCGGAAGCAGCACTATCTTATGACTTTATTTCAAGTAGATAAGGTAATCAAAGGATGCCTGGGCAATTAAAAAACTTGCAGGACATCATGACTTGCCAAAGGCACAGCAGGCCAGCAGCAGCTGGGCCAGGATTCTGGAGATCTGCTGTGCTTCAGCAGCATCTGCAAGCTGCTAGTATAGGCATCTTTCCCACTTCTCGCTCTCTTCCCAGCTCCTCTTTACTTCACCCTCTTATAGATATAAATCCAGAGGAAAAAATATAGTTATCTAATCATTGCCCCTTCATTCTACAAGCTGGATAATTTTGTTATGGTGTCCTTCTTCCATTTCTCCTGGCCTATTTTTCAATTAAGACAAATTTGTTGATTTAAAACCAGAAAGCAAGCCACAACACCCCTATGTAACCTTGCACCGTTGAATAACCTCTTCCAATGGTTAATGGCTCCCATTTTCTAAAATGCATGATTTATTTTCGTTTTGAATTTGTCAGGTGTCAGTTTCCAGATGTTGAACCTTGTGAAGTGTTTGTCTGGTAGATTAATATCTCCCAACTAAATGGGTGGTTTTGAATGGTCTTAAGCTTCCTATAGATAAATAGATTAGGAATTTTAGTCTTTCACATAGATCTTTATAGCTCTTTTCTATACTTCTTCTACTTGTCAGTATTTTCTTTTGGGAGAATGAGTACTGGTACAATTGGTACAATATTCTGCTTCTGCAGCGGTTTCAGAAGACCATGTACAGTTGTAACATTTTCCTTGTGTTTGGCTAGTCCTCGGCTGACACAGCCAGAGATCTTCCAGCCATACCACACTCAGTTCATTATTTACTATGATGACTAAAAGTAGATAACCACACAGTCTTGCTGGTCTCCCACTGCCACAAGATACTGATATCGCTCGATGATTCAACCACCCCATTTAACTGAATCCCCTCCTCCATCGAGTTACCTTGCCTCCCAATGCCTAACCTGACAGCTCCATAAGTCATCCTAATTCTTTCCTTGTTTGGGCCTTCCCCAAACCCCACAAACTCCGCAGATCATTTTTCATCCCTGTTGTGAGCATGTCCAACAAGATGTGATCAGTGCTAGCAGTAGGGAAATTATTTACGTCAGAGACAACTCAAAATCAAAAGTCCTAACCATCATTTCTATGTGTCCCCAAAGACTTTCTCTGTTGTATGGAAAAGGTCAATGGGAAGTCAACAGAAGAGAAGAGGAAAGGAAAACATGTAGCAGTGTTCTTTCAACAGGCTACCTAGTCTACATTTATATGCTGTATATGCATATACATTTTAAAATTTGCAGGGCTGTTATGCTTCCCTTTCTTTGCCCATCTCATGGAGACGTTCTCAGCCTTATTTAGTCTGCCATGCGCTTTGAGATCCTTAGTTCACAAAGAAACTTAAAGCATGACTTACTCATTGACAATTCATACAAAATTAAAAAAGAAGCCCCCACACTCCCAGGGTGACGAAATCACAACTAATATTAAACAGCCCTCAGTCCACAAAATGCCACCCTAAAGACTCTGAAAGGACCTCCTCTGAAACTCCATGGTAGTTAGTAGACTGACATTTCTGACAGCACACCCTGATCATGTCTTTCAGACTTCAGTACCTACCAGAAGGCTCATTCCAGTAATAACACTCCTTCTTTGTGAACTTTAAAAGTCAGTAGCTCTCTCTTTACTGCATTCCAGAAGATGACAGAGTATATCCTTTTCCAAAATAATATGGTTCACATTGGAACATGAATTTGGCTTTTTCTTCCTTGTTTACTGTGACCCTCATGCAGAGGATTTCAAAATGCTGCCAGGCAGGCTATTCCTACAGTGAATATTGCATCGTGGGAGGGTGTGTACGTGGAGGACAGCTTATCGTGTTGTGGTGGAGGACCAGTAAGTGTGCCTCTGAATTGTCTTAGTGTTGATCGACTTGTTCTGGCAGAAGGCTTGTGTCGCTACATTAAAAGGAATATTTATAACCACGCTGGAAAAGTGAAGGGTTTGTTAGTAGGACAACATTACGTGTAAATGCTAGCCAGGGTGAATCAAGTTTTGCCAACACATTTCTTCGTGCAGACCGGGCTGTAGCCCTTTTGTGCAAGTCTGACTTTCTCAACAGCAGCTTAGTTAATCTAATTGATGGGCCGGTAGCCCCAGCAGTGCAGAACACAGCCCCAGCGGATGGCTCCGCTCCCCTCGCACGGGCAGGCTGGAGGAAGCTGCAACACCAGCACCGCAGCACTAAACTGCAAGGCTTCCTCTGACCCTGAAACCAGTCATTATTCACTTGAAAGCCAGACTTGCACAAACAAATATTTTGTGTAGCTGTTATGATTATTGTCAGTAACTGTCCCCATTGTTCAGGCGCAGGAATTCCTTTGGTCTCATAAATACTAAACCGAGTCCTCCCCTCCCCCCTTTAACTGTCAGATAATTACACAGTTGGCTTTAGAGTTTAACTTGTCAAAGGAGTTTCATTACTTTGTTCCTTTTGGGCAGCTTCCACTATTGTGCTTTCTGAACACTAAACAGAACCTATATTAACTGTCAGTTAATTACACACCGTTTTTCTTCAGTATTTACCAGTCAAAGGGGCAGGTAGGCTGCAATCCTATCATCTCAATCACTGTCTCTGCTCACAAAAGAATCAATAAAGATGAGTCACTTAGTGTCACCCAGTGTCTGATACTCAAAGCCACCCATTCCTAATTGCCTTTAGAGATGGATGATAATACAAACTTTGAAGTGATAATCAGCCTAATGAGTGGCCTTGCTGAGAGGGTAGATCATGTGTCAGAACAGTTTGCAGATGCTTACAGGCAAACAAAGCCAGCTTTCCTTTTAGAGCTGAGAGGACCATGGCAAGTCTGGTACCCAGAGCCCAGCACAATGGCAGAGACTGGAGCACAGCAGGACGCTGTAGCCTGCTGATCACAACTGACTCCATCCATCTTGCTCTTTGCCTTTAATCAGCCCAGTCAGAACAAGTCCTCCAGATCTCTGCATGTTTATGCTGGATGTTTAGGCAATAACTGTGTAAAAGATAAATTCTCTGATTCTGAGTCATTGGATTTAAATAATAGTGATTGGACTTGATAGGTAACGGCCGGGGATCCTGGCTAAAACTACTGAGTAAATGTAATTAAATACAATCGGGTGCAGTCAGCCAGGCAAAGGCAGAGACCATAAAAGGCTCATTCAGACAGCAATGAAAACAAACAACGTCAGCAACAAAAACAAATCCAGTGTTTGGTTTGCTAATAAGAGCATGATCTGAGGCCTGATCTACACTCAATTTTTGCACCCAACAATTTGACCAAATCAATAATTTGAAAAAAGCAGCAACAAACAAACAAACAGACAAATTAAATTGTTATAATCCCTTAGTCTGGATGCAGTTATATTATCATAAAGACATTTTCTTTTCAAAATAGTTAAGCGGTCATAAATTCAGTCAAGTGTGAACAAATAGGCTATGACTGTGTTTGTGCTAATATGACTGTCTCAATATAAAAGGCTTGCTTTGATTTAACAACCTTTACCAATTTAGCTAAATTTTGACAAGAGCTGACTGTGGACGTGGCTTCAAAATCATCTCACACAGAGACTGAGAATCTGTAGGATTACACCAATTGATTTCAAAGTATGAACGAAATATATGAATGTGTATAAATGGACCGGTTAACATGTTTAGCAATTCGGACATAACAATTTAAAACTATTTTTGGGACAAATGCTAAAATCTGTATTCACTTTCTTAGCGCTAGTTTTCAGTGATTCACTGTGAGTCAGGGAGAGAAAGGTGGTGAAAAAACTGATCAAGCGCGTTCAGGATTTGACACTTTTAATAAGAAGCTGTCAGAGGTTTTAATATTTTGTAGTCAACTATTTTGCTTGTAAAACCTGTCATGCAAATACGGAATTATTGCAATAAACCAAATAAGAAACAGAAATTGTCATAAAAGCAAACTAACCCTTTGAAATGAAAAGCGAGATTATTGCTGCTTTTTAAAAAACTACAGAATGAGGCCTCTTTCAGATAAAACCAATCTCATTTACATATTTTTACCAGCTTTACATCCGCCTTGCTTAATATCTCCAAGTTAGTGAGAAAAGTGCAATCTTTAGGATATGAATGGACAGAAAAGATAACCTTTTATTTTTTGTAGTTCATGTATGAATATAACAGAAGTGCCAGTGGAAAGGTTTTAGAGCTGTCTGATTGTGCTGGAGTTTTCCTTCTGAGGCAGCGTTCTCTAACTGATGTCTAGTAATACTTTCTGTATGTTCATATGGAAACTTATGTCTTCAAGGTCTCTGCTATGATTAATATCAGTAATTAGCCCAACCTAACACTATCTGAAACTGAATGCACAGTAAAGAGTTAGTTTAGTTCTTTTGATAAAGAACATGAGAAGGAAGATACTTTACTGAATTTTTAAGTGGGCTCCATAGACACGTGTCCACCAGTGGTCATAGGCTGCCAGAGATCAGACAGGATACGTAAGGTCCCTGAATTCACGAAGCCAAAAACACATACAACTGTCTGCCAGCACTGTGCTCTCAGTTGTGCAGTAGCCAAGCTAACTCAGCTCTTCTGAGTTCCCTCAGTGGCAGCTGTGAATGACACAAGAGTTTTCCATGCGTTGAGGCTGTGGGCTTGCTCCCTACAGACCAACTGTCCCTTCGGCTCTGCCCACAAAGCACCGCAGGGAACCAGACTTCTCTAACAATGCTACCACAGAACTTTTGGGAAGTGGTTTCAAGCTGTGGAGGCACTTCACCTTCCTTCTTACCTGGGGAATCAGCTGGGAAAGACAACCCAATACTAAAATAATATTCTTCTCCAAGGCAAGTTCTTACCCACAGTTATATTTCTCCTACAGATAATATTCCTTTAAAATCCTCTTAACTCACACATGGCTCCGAGACTGGTGCCATCAGTGGAAC
>WAAD01020264.1:0-14610 GCA_013389945.1 Fregata magnificens | reverse complement strand
TTTCCAAAAAACACAGCTGCGATTCATTTTCCATTTGAGAAAGGCCATACTGTCTTCTCAAAACTGATTGAGCTTCAGAACAGCATTATACAGTGCTTTGTTGAAAAGATTGATTCACATCAATGGTGGTTAAAAAGAAAAGCAATTTCAAAGGAAAATCCACCTGATGAACTGAGGAATGTTTACATCAAAGATGTCTGACAGCTCACAAATAAGCTTTTGTAACTTTCTGTGAAAATAACATACTAATTTCTCTTACTGAAAGTTTCTATTTTAAATATTCTAAATATGCATGAATTTATATTGGTATAGATTCAAGAAACCCTGTCCTAATTTTACGCAGGTGTTTTCTGCGATTTCTGTGATCAATGGCCTTGCTTGCTCTGACAGCCAGATTGTATTCCATATTCAAGGAAACTTGCAACTAAAGCAGCAGATTCCCTTAAAAATAAATCTCCTTGGCTGTGTTTTTTGGAAATCCCGGAAGTGGCAGATAATATATGGATAGTGAACTTCTTAACCTGCACCACTGACAGCTAAAACAACACTGGAGATTATCATTGCATGCAACTATCAGTTACTGTTTTACAGGTTGAAACCTGACAGAATTAGGCTTTTAATATATTTAATCCTCATTGCTTTGTATTCTGTATGATACCAAAGAGCAGTACTTTTTATGCCTCACCCATGTCATTCACATAATGAGGTAAGTATGAACTCCTTTTGATAGGTGATTGGAGTTCTGGTTGGTAACAGATCTGCAGATGGAGCTCTTCTGCTTAGAGTAACCAAATTGCAGGGTAGAGTACATGTGTTCTGTTAAAGTACAGACCCAGTCCTTCCAGTTCATGGCCTTGAACACCATGTTCTGTTGTTGAAGCCACCTTTATTCAGTGAATGTTGGATTTTGTTGTCTTTGCAAAAGATGTCCTATTTATGTTCTTCACTGTTGCCTTCATATGCTAAGTAAGCAACATGGTATAGAGCATCACCCTCTGGTACTGTAAAGGGGCTGACAGTCTTAATGAAGTCTTTGTCAGTGCAGATAAGTCTTGTCAAAACCAGCCCATCTTAAACAGTAGAATCAAACCTGAATTTAATTTTTCACTTTTATCACACTTATCCCTACAATTTCGAAGTGGAAGAGGTTATGATAAGATTTTAAGTTCATTTGATTTAGCAGTCTTCACATTATTCTGTAAAATGCAAAACTCATCTTCCTCCCTAAATGGGTTTTGTTGGGGTTTTTTTAGTGTATGCAATAACATTAGATCTCCATACCAGAGGGTATTGTTCGTATCTTTCATGCTTCTGAAGTGCCAGCATACAGTGCCAGAAAACAGAGTTAAATCCTGAAATGACTTTTTTATTTTGCAAGAACTAGTGGGTTTTTTTAAAATGTAATTACTCTATTATTTTTCCTATCAGAGTTGTTTTAAGATGTGGTGTGCATGACAACAAGACCTAATAAATCCAACTGATGTTTAGAGAAATATTGATAGAAGAATTTAAAAAACGGAGAGCAGAGACTTTCTTTGATTAACAGCAGAACTATTAATTTTCTGTGATGTAAAAGAAGTAAATTAATATTTTTTCAAGAAAGAAGGTGGTAAATATAAACTGAAAAGTAGTCAGGGAGGTATGATCATTTTGTACAAATCAGTTCCTTTGGCTCCACCTACAGTATATGCAGTTTAATAAGAATTGTGCCAGAGCATCTTAACAGTCTATAATAAACATAATCTGTTCTGTAAGCAGTAGACAAATAATAGAGTGAACTTTCCTTTATTTGACATAATGGATAAGAGCGATGTGGTTTCTACTGTCTGGACCCAATGTGANGTATTATCTATATTTTCCTTTTACTCATAGCATCCCATGTGCTTTTCTCAGCATTATTCATTTTACCCTCCAAATACTTTGATTTTGGACTATAGTCTATTTGGTCAGAGATGCACGCAAATGAGTGAAAATGGAAATTTTGCATCTCATTAAGAGTTGTGAAATATTATACCAATTTTTATATTCTGCATCTGTACAATCTGTCATGGAAAATATTTTGAATGTCTCAAACTTGGTGGTTGTTTTCCTTAAACCTGAAAAAGCTATGTTTTATCTGTCTATCAAGTTTCACTGTTGTTTTTTATTTGCAGGAGAAATTACTATGGTGGAAACTGGGCCAGCTTTAGTTTTTCAGGATTATTGTCCTGGATTAAAGAAAATCAGGTAAAAATTTCCCAAATGACTTCTTTTAATGTTCTTTAATGTTAAGTCTTGGTTGTTTGCGTAATTTTTTACAAGACAAATTATCACAATGCTCTNCTTTATTTGACATAATGGATAAGAGCGATGTGGTTTCTACTGTCTGGACCCAATGTGAGTTTGCTTAACCCTCCTTTGCATAGCCACCTCATGAAGCACTGTGAGTTTAGAAGTGGCATGTAGTGCAATTCTGATAACTTCCAAATCACCTTCAANCGTCTGGCCTAGCATCCTAAAATTCCGATATGCCTGGTTTATTAATACTATTATCTGAGACCAGTCTAGTGCTTAGTCATACTTTATGGGTTCTTGAATTTATGTAGAAGCAACTACACTATTGTTTAGTTTCCTTTCCCAGCACCTTCTGTAAACGATAATCTGGTCTTTTCCATTTCCTGTTTGATTGTTTTCCACCCTCTGATGTTTCAGTCCCTTTTGTTTTTCTTGTGTGCTTTCAGCTGTTTCTTCTTAACTGTGAGAAAGGTAGCTATTGGATTCTTCCATTGAATTGTCCTGTTACCAGGACAAAAAGATTAATGTTGATAGTGTATTTTTCAATGACCAAAGTTTATCTAATTCATGACAGTCGGCTCGAAATCTTCTGAAGAGGATATTTATTTAGGTGATTGAGCACTTGGACTATATTAGCAAATGGATGTTCGTATTATTTACTGAAGCATTATGAGCCTGTTGGTCCGTAGAAGATGGAACTTTTTCAGTTCAGTCTCATGCCTATTTATTACATAGTGCTACCTTCTGGCGTAATCAGTGGAGTTGCTCAGTGTCAGAACTTAATATTCTCAGGGTTCTGTTATTCGATTTAGAGATTCCAGTGTGGACAGATTAATATAATGCCCAAATCACTGTATTTTTTCATATGGTCTCCATTCAAAGAGTTTTATCACAAAATTTGGAACTAACCTGGCTGTAGCAAACCCGTCTTTTAGTAGATTGTACTTGAGTTATATTCAGCTCTCTACTAAAACTAGTATTTCATTTAACACTGCATTTTCAGATTACTAGAGCTAGTAATGTAGTGCAAATGCTGGCATGCTATAATAAAGTAACCAGCTCTATTTTAACTCAAAAAGCATGAATAGAAAAAACATTAAGACAGTTAAGATGATTCTTTCCTTTTTTTTTTTTTTTTAATATAAGATGGTACAACAATTTATTTGGGACTGTAGAAATTTATAGTTCAAGAGCAGCTAGCACAGTACAAGATGTAATTTTATAATTGTTCTTTGTAAGCAAAAGGCAGATACCAATGATGAACGTGAAGACTGGAGAAAACTGATCCTTGAGAATGAAAAGGTTATTTCTCTTAGCAAGAAGGATAAAACTATTCAACATGTAGAAGATTTCTGTTTCAGTGAGTAAGTATAAATATAGAAATATACAAATAATTTTATATGCTCAGAGGTAAATAATCGTATTGTGTTTTTGGCTTCAAGCATTTTGCCATGCTACCATATTGCATGTTGTCTCAAAAAGTAACCATGAGCTCTAAAATGTTCTTAATATCCTTGTGCTTTTGTTGAAATCACTTGCACTTCATTGAAGCTAACTGATCCTTCTTAAATGGCTTATCTGGATGCAGTAGAATTTGTTGGTCAACTTTGTGAGTTGGTAATTTGCTTCTGAGTAGGAAACAGAAGTGTTGTGTTAGTAGGTATTAGTAGTAGTAGGTAATTATGCACTGCCATCTATTAAATTTTTCCATTCTTAATTTGGCTAAAAGCTGCTATTCTCATAGTAAAAAGTTAAACTCCTAAGCACATGTAAAATGAAATAAGTACACAAGAATAGGAACACAAATGGACAGTAGTACTATAACTATAAAATATTTAGTTCTGCTAAAATGACAAAGTAATATTTGCCCTTTGTTACTCGTTAAACAGTGCTTACTCATGATGCTTTAGAAGGAATTGCGTGGTCAAAGGCTCCTGGTAATGTACTAACAGTTAGCCTTTTTGGTCTGTCACTTTCTTCCTGTTTTTGAAGTAAGGTACCTCAGCTCTTACTTTACGTACAACACGCAAAAAATACATGCTTAGTTTGAAATATACACATTTACTTTTGTGAATATTTGTTGCCTAAGCATGTGAGGAATAGTATACCATCTTAGGACTGAGCATGTAGTAAATATCTTTTAGTTAGGTATTTGTAGAGTTATGTCTGCATTAGCAGGAGTTAAGAATACAAATTTCATTTTTTGTTTAGATTTTTTAAATGGAAGTATGATACTTCGTTATATATAAGTCATGCAGAAGGTAAGCTTTTCACAATGTCGTATTATTGAAAATCAAGGAACATCTAAAAGTAACTCTGTGAAGCAGTAATGTTGAGTAGCGCATAAGCAATGAATGGAAATTGTATGGGCCTCAGTTGAAAACCAAACTATTTCTTTGTATTTATTTATCAGTTTTAGCTTTGGGATTCTGAACGGAGCTGAACGCTGTTCTGAATTCTTGAAAGGTTCTTTGGGATAGTTGTGTAAGTTTGACCTTGAATCCCTTAGATAATATCATAGGTAGCTGAATGAAACGTTGACAGATATTCATATAGAAACATGTATTTCTTTCTGTAAACATCATAGGTAGGGGGGAAAAAAAGGTGTGAATTATACTAATACAATCTGAAGGTCACGGACTCAGAATATTCCAAAGTACTGTATTACAGTGTAATGGCTGCTTGACTGTATTCCAGATAAAATGTTATGCTTGTTTTAAAGCAATATCTCTTGAATATTGTAATTGTAATCCTGTTGCCCTAACAAATATTGTTCAGAACCAGCGTTAAATTAGATTAAAGGTTTCATAGTTTCTTGAGTTTGCATGTGATTTTCCTAAGAAGATGGGATACTGACTGATGGCCGGCTCAAAAATGAGTCCCCTAGCATGAAGATTTCACACTTTGTAGAAGTGAGCATTATACTTGAGTCAGGACAAAATAGAAGATTCTACTTTTAAGCATTTGATTTAGCCTGGCAGTACAATGCTATCTGTCGATTATCACCAAAAAAACCCCCAAACCCACAAGGAAGAATGGTAAGATTAATAAACCTAGCAAAGAAAAAGTTTTCCAAAATAACTTTAAAACTTTGAGAGAGTCAGTTATTGTGTTTGTGACAATTTACGTGTTCTGGCTAGATTCTGTTGGTTTTGCTTAACTTTTATAACTCCTATGAAGTAACTATTAAACATTTATTTTGAAAGAATAAACAGCTGGGTAGCAGTATAATATACACAGTGCAAATCTGAAATGAATGGCCTTAGAACAAAGTGCATCCATCAAAGGAAAAGAATACTGTGTCTACAACAAGCTGTATTGAAAAAAGGCAAATGGCTGAAAAATAAATAGTGAACACCTGTGCTGAATAAATTAACCAGCTGGTTGGCAATTTTTCATTTGACCTATCTGAAGGGGTTGCTGTTACAAGGCATTAATAAGACACATTCATTTTAAGATATTCCTTTGTTAGTACCATTAATTGATGAATGGTGGAAGATAATATTCTAAATTTACACAACAATTTGTCTGCAGATGTATTATTTTTTTCTGAATTAGGAGAAGAATTGTCTGTACAAAAGTTCAATTTGAGTGATTTTTATAGACAGCTCTTACATTATTCAGGGGTATTTGTTTCTATAGGAAGGATGTCATGAATTTAGATTATATACAGTTTTTAGGCTTTCATTATAAAATGTGCAGAGCTGCAAATCTTGCAGATTTACGTATTCGTTAATGGGAATTGATTAGAGATTTAAAATATGTAAATATAACATTTCTCTTACACTGCTTTTTCGGAGTGATATAGAAAAAAGACAATGTATTGTGAATCCAAATTTTATTTTGATTTAAAAAGTAATAATCAAGTATGTTTAAAATGAGATTGAACTGTACATTGAACTTGGGAGAAGGTAGAAAGAAAAATTATCTCTGAAATTTTTGTGTTCTAAAAAGCTTTAGGATCGGTTAAATAAAAGCTTCATTCTTATTTATTGCATTAATGGCAACAGCTTTTGCAGTTTTCACAAACATCATGTTCCAAATTCCTAAAAAAAAAAAACCACCAAAAAACACCAAAACTCGAAAATCCAAACAGAGCCCCCAAATTTAATTGACTTTCATTTGGATTTTTAGCAGAGATTACTTTTTTTAAAACATTTGACAAAATACTTATCTTTCTTTTATATTTTATAGCTATTTAATGCTCGCAGTATGAAGCAAAAAGACATAATTAATGTACAGAAACAGACTTCTTTCATTAGTGCTTCCTCATAGCAGTTCCTGTATTTCCCAGGGCAATACTTTACCCCATTCATGAATAAGTGCTTCCTGGTGGCTGTGCACAAGCTGAGAGACTTGTTCCAAACTCTTATTTTCATGAGCCCATGTGAGCTCCCCGAGTTCATGAGTGAGGAGCAACATTTAAAGGATACAGGGGTTTTGTACCCTCTTCTAACAGAAATCCTGCCCCCTGCTTCCATCTGTAAGGCTACAGATGTGCGAGGGAGCATTTTTATATGTATACTGAATAATTCCTTACTGTTCAGTGAATTTTAACTATCCTGTTAGTTATTGAAATTTTGTGCTGTACGTTTGCAGGTCACCTTTAAAATCATAGTTCATTAGTTTTCAGCCAAGATTAAATTGTTTATTCAGTGTATTAATGGTTTGTGGTATAAAGATAAAAAGATAGTGTGAAATTATTGCTGAACTCCTTTCACTTACAATGACATTGATTTGATTCATCTCAGCTGGTAGTATAAACTAAAATTCTAAGTTCAAAAGTACTAGTTTCTAAGGTAGATGTCATTGAAGTTCAATGTAAAAAGAGTAGATGAGATTAAAAGTGGAGGTCTGCTTTATAAGAGGAATTTTAAAGAATTGTGTCGCGAAAAGGAAATGGACTACACAAAGTAAATGTTGTGTGGTAATGTCCCTCCTTTTGACTGGCTGCCTTCATCTACTGTGCACAAATTTGTAACACTTGCATAAAAATAACATTGCTACATGAGGGAACTTTGTTCTGTATGGCTGTTACTTGAACAACTAATTAGAATGCAGGATTAGAGTTCAAAAAGTAATCTGAAAGTTTAAGTAGAACTTCAGGTCAAAATTGCTTGCTTCTCTTACGGGCTTGCTATAATAAATGCAAAGTGGTTTCAGTCATATAAAGCACTTCTGTTTTCTTCAGTGAGTTTGGTTTTTAAAATATCTGAGTTTAATGACTTTAATGCATTTTTGCATTTCAGTTTCAAAGGGTTTTTTTAATCCATAGGAAAAACCTAATTAAATTGCGTTACTGTTTCTTCTTTAAAATATTATATTTCTTTTGTTTATGTAGCTGTGTATTGTGTTTCACCATGAGAGTTTTGATTTTCATTTTAAGCTCATTCCATCTTTTGAGTCCGTGTAAAATAAGAACCCCAATTTTTGGTGGTGGTTTTTCTTTTTTTTTTTTTTCCCTCCTCAGTAAAAGTACTCCTCTTGAATTATAGCTTTGCAGTCAAAGAACCAGAATTCTTTAGTGGGTGGTACACCTGATTTGGCCAGGATAAAGAAATTCTAATGCTTTTCATAGAAATGCTTGAGGTTTCCATTCTGGCACTGACTCAAAACTTTAAACAAGCTTTTAAGACTCTTTAAAAGACTTTTTTCCCCCTTCTTCCCCTTGTGTTTTTAATCAGTCGGGATTCAGCTGAAGATGTTGAAGAAGCTGGTGCGTTGCCAAAGCTGCCTGTCTTTGGAGCCTCTGGTGCTGAGGGGGGTGCTCAGGAATCACAAAAAGAGTGCCCACCAATGGAGAGCGCCTTGCCGGAGGCGGAGAGCCGGGAACCAGAAAAGGCTACAGGCGCTGAGCCAGCAAGTACAATGGAAGGGAATGATACAGAAATAACCTCTGAAAATGAAAGTTCTTGTAGTATGGCTTTAGGCGAGTCTGCTCTGGAATTGGGAAAAACTGAAGCTGCACCCTCAGAAAAAGAACCAAAGAAAATTACATATTCTCAAATTGTTAGAGAAGGCAGAAGGTTTAATATTGATTTGGTTTCCAAGGTAGGAACTGAATGACTCTCTTCATATAAGTACATTTACTTTTCTTAAAATGCTGGAATTTTAAAAAAAATCTTCAATGTTGCGGAGGGCTGACACAGCACCTTTGAGGGGAGAAAAGACACTGTTGAGAAGTAAGCAAGAATTAGTACCCTTAAAACAAACGAGCTATTTCATATGTACTCTTTAGTGTTTGTTTATAACACTATAAAGAGACCATATAGCATAGCTCAGAAATACATCCATGAAAGTAAATGTAACAAATACCTGCAAAATTGCTCTTTTTAAATAGTACCGTTAAAAAAATCATATTTTTAAACAGGGAAAATCAATCTATAGCAGATCTTTGATGTTTTTAAAATGAAAAAAAATTTTCTCCTTGGAGTGCTTCATGCGTTTTAGATTTTCCTGTGAAACTCTCATTGTCTCTCTGTGCTAGTTTTGGTTCTCTGGCGACTAAGGCACTGAATTGTAATAAATTTTATTGGAGAGAAAAAATAGTTACAGTTAATACATAACATACAAGCTGACTAAAATTAGTTGTTATTGTGCTGAATTCCTACTAGTGTGCGCTTTACTTAGAGGAAAAACTATTAGTCTGACATATTTGTCTTCCTGTTTAAACTCTAAAATCTGCCTTTTACGTACTTTACAGTATATGGATATGGCCCCGCAAATTCAAGTTAAATCAAAATTTTTCTTAACTTCTGTGCTTTAGATTATATGTGTACTCTGCAATGGGAAGTTTTTTCAAAGTTGAATGCTTAATTTTTCATATTGTGCTTGAAAAGATTTTTAAAACCTCAGGAAACTGGAAAAAAAAAAAACTTTCTTCAATAATTTATTAAATTCTTTGTAGAGACACTACAAAAAGCATTATTTCAAATTTTATCTCGCTGTTCCAAATGTAGATAGACCTTTCATGCATCATTGGAATGACATCATGAAAACAATAGTCAGGATACAGTGGTTAAGCAGATAATACTATTTTGTATCATTTTTATACTTTTTCTGTGCCACTGTGTTACATGGTGCTAAATGCAATGAATTCCAGAAACTCTGACAGAAGAGCAGTCATCAAGGCAAGACGAGTAATTTACGTTGGTTTCTCTCTGGCACTGGGACACAGACTTTCTCATAGTGTCCTCATTAGTGTTCCAGTAAACCTTTATTTTGAAAATTCCTGTGTGATCATGCAAATTCTGTTGCTCAGGGCCACAAGGCTTGAAGCATGTTTAAACTAATCTCCAGTGCTTATCAATTCAGACATACATCTTCTGTTAATAGTTACATTTCTGTCCCTTCAGTATTGCATAATATATTTGTAGCTTATAGAAAGAGTAAAGGTAGACAGATTATAAATTAATATAACAGAATATGACTAAACCTTAACTGGGGATTTAAGGAATTTACATTTAGAAAATGTGACATTATCGTTTCAGGTAATTTGCGAAACAACTAGTGATGATTTACACAGACAGCGTTATGTACTTTACTGATATTGGGAAATGAAGGTTGGAAAATACAGTGTTCAAGAATATATAGCGTACAATACAAAGAAATTATCCAAGATGACAATACGAAAAATTGTCTTAAGCTAGGACTCCCAGACTAATAAAACTAAATGATCAGTAGGCTGACACCTTCTCCCTTTCTCTCTTGCGGACTACTGTGTCTCCTCCATTTGTATGGTCGCTTCAGTTCATTTAATGGTATTTTGCACATACTACATCTTGTTATTCCTTTATTCAGATTTTACTTCCCTGTGTGTACTTGTAAATAGTTTAAGAAAACACCTTACAGATGAATATCACTGTTTTCTTTTGGCATAGACACTTTCTCTTTATTCACTGTTTTCTTTTTTTCTTCACTGTGCAGTTGCTTTACTCCCGAGGTCTGTTAATTGACCTTCTGATTAAGTCAAACGTTAGCAGATATGCAGAGTTTAAAAATGCGACACGAATTCTTGCCTTTCGAGAAGGAAAAGTAGAACAGGTATCGTAAAATAATGTATTGCATATGTTTAATCTCATCTTCTAAAGTCAAGAAACTTGAAATTGGTTTCTTGAGAGTTTTGTAATAATAAGCTAGTATTTTTCCTTAAGATTTTGACTTTTATTTAATTTCTGGAATGAAAAGGGGTCTGTATGGGTTATTTATAAATATTTAAAAAAAAAAAAAAGCTAAAATAAGAATGTGCAGTCCAGTAGATTATTGACATTGATCTTTGCCTCATGTCAAATATTTAGGCCACGATCAACTTGGCAGTTAATTCTTAAAGATTCACAGGTTTTAGGTTTTCAAATTCCTAGCATAGACTTGATTTGTCTCTCTGCTATGTACAAGGGAAGTCATTGATCTGGTACTGCCAACAGGAGATTTTGGCGTAGTTAATTAATAAAAACTCTTTTGATTAACTCTGCAATCAGAGATGCAAGTGGAATTGAAGGGAAATAAAAAGGGGAAGGGGCTTAAAAAGATTTTAAATTATTTTTATTGTGGAAAATTGGTAACTTTTATTATAGTTATAATAGAAAATAATGGAAAGAGATCAGAAAATAACTATAATAGAAAATAGTAATTTAAAATATGTTAGGTAATCAGACTGTAGTATTGCTTGATGCTTTTCCTATCCAGAGTATGGAAGGTATCTGAAATTATTAAAAATATTTTCTAGGTACCTTGTTCTAGAGCAGATGTCTTCAACAGCAGACAGCTCGCTATGGTGGAAAAGAGAATGCTAATGAAATTTTTGACATTTTGTTTGGACTATGAACAACACCCTGATGAATACCAAGGTAGTGTTTCATTGAACGGTGTACACTCTCTTCTTATGAGTTCATTCAGTTATGCACAATTTTGATAGCTCTCCTGTGTTTTCACACAATTTATTTTTATGGATTCATTTTCAAAGTATGCTTTGACCTTCTTGTGACCTTTTCACTTCAATGTTAAATTCTTCTACTTAAGCACTTACTCTTCTAGTTCCCATGTCATTTATTATTTACATTTTTGTTTAACAGCAAAATTATATATTACAGCGAGGTTGCAAAATGTTTTTTATCATTTTTAGGTGTTTCCTCCCCTCTCCCAGAGGTTCTTTAATATGGTATGGTGTACCTGATTTTTCTTTTCAGTTTTTTTGGATAATATGTAAATCTTCACAATATGTTGCCACAAAATCAGAAATGGAGAAAATGGAATTTTTTAACTTTGAAAGTAAATGTAATTTAATGCCTTTTAGTTGCAGAGGGCAAGTTCAAAGTGCCTTTTTCAACTGATGGCTTATTTAGATGAGAGAAAATCTGAATAGATTTGAGCCATAATGTGCAAAGAATAATGAGCATCAGGTCAAAGAGGAAAATTGGCTAACAGAAGGAAGGTGATGGAAACCCACTCTGCTTTGGGTTTATGCACCTCAGGGTACAAAGAATGAAGTGATGTTCTCAGTTCTTGGAGTCTAAAAGTAAACTAAGACAAAAAAAGAAAAATCTGTCAAAAAGAAATAATGAGGAAAGAGGAATAGTTAAACTATTGACGTCTGTTTCAGACTGAAGCATATCGGTGCTTTTGTAGCTTGGCAGTAGCTTGGCTAGGCAGTATTTTTGAAAGAATCTAGTGTTAAAAAGAAACAATTGTTAAGATACTGGCATTGGTTTGATTACTTGAACAAGACCCTTAGATTAGGTACAAACATTAGAGAAAATTATTTTGAACATATGCAAGAGAGAATTGGTCAATATCGAAAATGATGTGGTAAGATTAGGAGAAAGAGAGTCTGTGATGAACTCCAGAAAACCCTGAAGGGGGAAAAACTCATTAGGCTGAAGTCGTTTATAGATTACAGGTAATTTCAGGTTTGCTGATGGTGGAATAAATGAAGGTGCTCGGAGTAAGAATATAGGTGGTATTTAGAAAATTTATTAAGTAAAAAAAGGAGATGCCACATCAATTTTAAATGCATTCATTGATTCATGTACCTAAATGAAATTAGTTTGATTTTATTTCCAGAGGTAGTTAAACAGATTTTGTTCCTACATTTTAAAATAGCCTGGGAAGTAATCTGGAATATTTTGAATCAGTCTAATGTAAAGACTTCAGAAATTTAAAATGCTCTTGGTGAGATCATTACATTCGTGGGAAGGCAGACTAATTGGGAGAGTTCATGATAGTGAAGAATTTTTTTAAAGCTTTTTTCTGTAAAATTTGGAGTTATGTAAGCAGTCTGAAGTGAGGAAAAAACTTGAGAATTTTTTTAGAAGGATAAAACAAAAAAACCCTGTCATTTTGTGACTTGCTGCATGGCTGTACGAAGGGTAGTAAGATACATTTGTAATGAAACAGTGGTTGAATGTTGAACAGAATATATAGCTTGATAATCCTAGTCTCAGCATTGATGGAAGTGTTTCTGAATTACCTATGAATTTATCCATGACTGAAATAAACATAAGAGCAGACTTTTGAATAGCATGAAAGTATGCTATTGCTTAAATACAGTCTTTTCCTGGAAAAAAAAATCATATAATACTTAAGATAACTAAAGTTTTTCAGAAGTGTATCAGAGACATGCAACACTTGCATTACACATCTCCTGAAAGACTTGCGTTTGAATTTCAAAATGGGTCAGCAATAGTATTAATTTAAAGGGGAGATACGCTTCCTCATACCTGTCGTCTTTGTGTGTCATCCATACTTGTTTGTTGCGAGCAAGTCATAAATTTGAAATAAATATTGCATCTTCTCATCTTTGGATTGAGACACTATGTGAATGGCTTCGCTGCACATAAATATACACTCTAACTGTATCAGTGTGGATTCAGCAGTACCCTTCTTGAATGGGTGTCATTCAGGTGTAGTATTTTGGGTAATTTACAGGAAACAGCATCCCAAGGAACTTCAGTGGATTTTTGTCTACAGTTTCTCACCTTTCTCACATGACGGAAAAATGGGTCTAGATCAAGTCTAATATAATGAATAGATGAAGCCATGTTTAGAGATTGCTTTCTAGACTGTTGGAGACTCATACAATGGGTTTGCATTATTTTGAAATATTTTAATGGAGTGATATTTCTGTCTTCTGAGAGGACTCACTTTCTGGGAGTAAATTTTTAAACTTTCATTGGCTTGGATTATCCACTTTCAGCAATGTTTGTTGAAAAACTCAATTGCTTTTGTTTATTTAAATATAATAGTACTTGTTTAAGTTGAAGCATATGAGAAAATACAAATGTTATCGTATACCCTTTACCTAACTTTACTTTTTTCCTCAGACTACGAGAACAGTACATTTGCTCAGTTCTTAAGAACACGGAAGTTAACACCCAGCTTGCAGCACTTCATTGTTCACTCTATTGCAATGGTTTCAGAGACTGATTGCAGCACTCTTGAAGGTCTTCAGGCAACAAAAAAATTCCTTCAGTGCCTTGGCCGCTATGGCAATACACCGTTTTTGTTTCCTCTGTATGGTCAAGGAGAGATTCCGCAGTGCTTCTGTAGGTAAGCTTCACTTTTCTAATATCTATCTTCAAAACAGGAAATCCTTGGTAACCTAATGCTAATGAATACCATTCAGTAGGAATCATCCTGTTAACAATTTCATGTTGGTTTTATTTGCTCTACATTTTCATTGGCTATGAAATTACCCCTTGCCCCCCAAAAAAAAAAAAAAAAAAAAAGAAAAAAAAAGGTTGGAAATTATGCTACTCTAATACTTAGAAACAATTTTCATTGTATTACAAATGCAACTTGTAATAGCTGGCTGTTGTTCTGGCTGCCTATGGTAATTAGTACCAGGAGATGAGAAAGAGATAATTTTAACTCATACGTAGCTGTGCCTTTTTAGAACTTGACAGAGGAGGCTTGGAGTGGTGTCTGTCCAAAAGGATGATTGTGCATTTTGGTAGGTTGAGAAAATTTGTGTTTTAGTCTTCCTGAAGTTACAGGAAGATATATATTTTCAATTTGTGTTACTAATTAATGCTGAGAGTGCACCTACCATTCATAGATAGATATTTAATAATGAACTGGATTTTTCTGAAGGAAGCAAAATTGTGCCACGTGTCCAGTTTATTATTAAATTAAAAAAAAAAAAATGTAATTCTTTCGCCTGTGTTACATCACAGACTTACACAAACAGGGCAACTGATGTGAAATCATGTCGTTACTCTCTTGGCATCATTTTGTAGATCTGTATAGACCACAAGCTTCCATCTGTGACTTGAACAGCAGAAAGGATACCATGAAGCCCTGTTATACTGAGCCATATACAGACTGCAGTTTTACATTCTA
>WAAD01020246.1:0-35393 GCA_013389945.1 Fregata magnificens | reverse complement strand
GTTGCACCTGGCATCCAGCCAGGGTCAACCCACCAAAGTTGATATTCTGATAATCACCGCTACCGTTAAAATGAAAATATACCTAGCAATGGTAACACATCTCCCTAGAATCCCAGTGTAAGATTAAGCAGGTACTGAAATATTTTTTTTGGGAAAAAAAAAAACAAAAAAACCCCAACTCTATTTACAACTACAATATTTTCACTATTGTTAACAAAGAAATTTGTGCATGAGAGTTTTGCCTCTTACAATTGGTGCTACTTACTTTCTGGTCAGCGTAAGCTCAGTTACGAAACCTATTTCCATAAGACAAAGGTAAATTTATACAAGCAATAAAACAGAGCCATTTTATCTTATAAACATACTGCAACCAGAAGTTTTTGTTCTGCTTTTAGCAACAAACACCCCAAAAAGGCAAAACATCTTTAGATATTTGAAGAGATCTTTAAATCTCAAAAGCCAAATTCTCATTAGAAATAAGTAGAGCCAGTCAACTTCTTTATTTGAAGGAATAAAAAAACCTCAAAAAACCTGAAGAGAAGCAGATCATAAACAATTCCCCTGCTTGCTTTGCCTTCACTGCGTGTCTTCCGCACAGGTTTTCGACTGCGCCTCCAGGGCTCTCTGCAAATTCGACATGAGCCTTGGGGTCCCTACAATGTGTCCACCTGTCACAGCAGAGGCCAAATTGTGCATTCCCTCCCTGCGCTCCACAGAGCCCTGTGGTGACCTTCCATCTTCACAGTAGCCTGAAACCTTCTAACCTTCTCTCAAAGGAAGACAAGTGTCAACTCTTTCTAAAGGACTAATTCATGCATGCAAGAAAAAGTAGATCTATGTGTACATTTTTATAAGCAAGCTCTGACTCAAAGTAAAGGAAATGAAAAGTGGGATTTTCAGGAAGGTTTACTGTAGATCTGAACAGAAACAGAGTTAAGCCAGTGTTCTCTACATCACAAAATTCACCAGTAAATTATAGCATCACTAAAGCCAAAAAAGCTCAATTAAGATTAAGGAAACAATTTAAAAAAAAGACCCAAAAGCTCTCCATGCTGTCAGTTCTCCAAAGGATCTAATAAACCTGAAGGCAAACAAGCCGTCTAAATCCTGCCCCTCTGGAAAACTTAGAGCAGCAGATTCTGGGAATTTGTCACATATGTTGTTGTAAAACAGCTAGCAGTATGTCTCAGAGTTGACTTAAGTCTACACAGAAATGGCAGCAGGCCTTGCTCAGCAGAGTTTTTGCTCTTGAATCACCAAAATTCTCCTGGTCCAGCTCAGTGTGCTGGAGCCAGGAGCGTTCATTATTCAGATGAAGTCCTTTCTCTAAAACGTATATGTCTGGCCTATTTAGCACAATCCTGTTCCCCCGGCGAGGCAGGGCAATAATACCCTTGTACAAAAGGGAGAAAGATAGTGAAAGACAAGCATTTCAATTTCGAAGTAACTCTGCTTGGAAATGCATTTGCATGTTGTGCTGGTTTTGTCTGGGATAAAGTTAATTTTCTTCATAGTAGCTAGTATGGGGCTATGGTTTGGATTTGTGCTAAAACCAGTGTTGATCATGCAGAGATGTTTTAGTTGTTGCTAAGTAGTGCTTACACTAGTCAAGGACTTTTTCAGCTTTCCATGCTCTGCCAGGTGCACAAGAAGCTGGGAGGGGACACAGCCAGGACAGCTGACCCCAACTGACCAAAGGGATATTCCATACCATATGGCATCATGCTCAGTATATAAAGCTGGGGGAAGAAGTAGGAAGGGGGGACATTCGGAGTGATGGCGTTTATCTTCCCAAGTAACCATTACGCGTGATGGAGCCCTGCTTTCCTGGAGAAGGCTGAACACCTGCCTGCCGGTGGGAAGTAGTGAATAAATTCCTTGGTTTGGTTTGCTTGTGTGTGCAGCTTTTGCTTTACCTATTCAACTGTCTTTATCTCAACCCACGAGTTTTCTCACTTTTACTCTTCTGATTCTCTCCCCCATCCCTCCAGTGGGGAGTGAGTGAGCGGCTGTGTGGTCCTTAGTTGCCAGCTGGGGTTCAACCACAACACATGTGTAAGGATGAGCTTTAGCACATATATACTTATCCTCAGTAAGTAAAAATTCAAGAATTTTGCTTTTACAAAACAAACACGTGGAAAAACACAATCTTGCATCAAGGGCAGCTCTGCTACTGCTGGCCCAGGGGCACAAGGGCCAGTCACTGAGATGCAGCTGTCCACCTTTACGGTCCCAATGGTCTAAGTCTGCACCCACATTGTATCCACTGCATCTATAGTAAACCTCTTTGGGACAAGAGCACTTATCACTACAGCAATACAGGGCCTCAACAGCATTAGTAATGATATTTCAGCATCCCAAAAAATGGAACAAAATTCTACCAGTGCCCAATATCAGAACTGTGAGTTCTTGTGAAAATCTGCACTCAAACTCTGAACAGTGGCCATATCAGCTGGTCCCCAAATAGCCAGGCCCAGTCAGCCACTAGGAAAGGGAGCATTCATACAAGAAAGCGCGCTACCTGCTGAATAGAACAGCTTTAGCAATGTACTGGCACAGGAAATGCAGTACTTAAGGGTACTTATTTATAGCCTAATTGATTTCAAAAACATAGACAACAGAAACTTCTGTTTCTTTCCTAACATGACTTTTGACAAATCTCCCACCTGCATTTTAAATTGATAGAGCCCTTCTTTCAATATGACACCAAAATGAGGCTGTGGGAATTCAAGATTAGCTTACAGTAAGTGGAAATTCAAGATTAGCTTTCAGTTGAAAATTCTGTGGGACTGTGGTTCACAGTTCTACACTCAGCTTGCAAACATACTCTGAAAATATAAGACCCTAAATAACAGATGATATTGCAAAGTGAGTGGATGCCACATGGTGAGATAAAAAGCCGTCAAGGAAAGAAGACGTTTTGTAAAAAGTAAATAAAAATGTAGTACCAAAAATTGATTATATTTATTTCATACCCCCATAGGATTTGGTTTCATTCCCAAATGTTCCTATACCAATAAATCCTCCTTCCCTAGGAAGTTACAGCAACACAAAGGATAGAGGAAATGAGACATAAACAATCTGTGTGTTGACAAGAAGGCAATTTTGTAATATGTTGTTATTTATGGCCAACACTTAAGCAGATGGAAGATGCATCAAAATGAGAGTTTCATTTAGAACATGCAGGCCAGGGAGAAGTCTCCGCAGGAGAGGCGCACTGTGGGAAACTTAACAGCGAGAACTGCATTACAGTATTTGTTTTAACTTAAAAAGAAACACATGGTAACATACTGTGGACAAGGTAAAGGTGCAACACAGAGAGGGTCTCTCAAATAGGCCGTGAAAGGAGAAGTATGGAGTGAAGGCTTTTCCAGAGGTGTACCTACCCTGAGCAGCCGTCTTGCTTCCTGAAGGTAGTGGCAGATCCCGTGACACATACTGCTGGAAGTCTGCCATTTTGCTGCTCCTTCCCCCAGTACAGGTGACATCCCTCTCTTTTACGGGTGTGGGCTCTGAACCACAGTCATGATGGCAAAAGCTGGTGCAGAACTTAGCCCTCACCCTGTGCACTGTCTGACTAGATTTGCATGCATTAGTCCACCACGTTCATTAAGCATCCCAGGGGCTGCTTCCCTCCAGCACTGCTTAGAGCACATGGTGATACAGTGGGGGGAAGTAACGGACTGGCCCAACAGGCGGATGAGCAATTTCACCCATAACTCTGAGCAACACAGCACACAGCTCCCAATGAATGCACTCATTTTAGCTGCATTGCTTTCCATCATATTAGCTCATGCATGAAAGNTTCTAAATAGATTTGGAAGCCCTGCTGGCATCAGGGCCCTGAAGCGCTGACAGCCTCAGGGAGCTTTTAATATCTGAGAGTCCAACTCTATTTTCCTCTCAGTTGGCAAGGTCTCTTAGTCATACCATGGGACACAAGAGGGAGCAAAGCAGTTTTAGAATAGCAGTCTTTTTCTAATAACTGATTTAACTTCCCAATCAAAGCTGAATTTTAAGAGTTTCCCACCCACCGATGAGGCACCCACATGCAATGCTAGGATAATAACCTTCTCGCCCCCCGCCCACACCTGCTGGCAATCCAGCTTCTCATGTCACATGATTGTGCTCACCAAGGGTTAGGTTTGTAGTTTGGTTTCCAAACCAGTTACATGCTCTGTATGTGCTTTTTTGCCTCCCTCTGCTAACTCTGAGCTCATTAGCCAATTTCAGCTGCATTTGGCAGGAAGGAAGAGCCCTCAGAAACATTTATGTTTTTTGCAGGAATTAGCAGCAGTGCAAGCGAAGAGGCCATTTAAGACCTTGGCTGGGGGAAAGGCTGTACCATGAATGCTTCCCCTGACAAGGCCCCAGCGAACCTACACGAGAGATACGCCCCAAGGCACAAACCCATAGGAAACCAGGATTCATTAGCTCTGCTTCTCCCTGAGCTATTCCATTTTTTCTAGGCTTCCTAGAGCTTCATCCAAGCTCCGTGACGCTAACGACAAACTCAGCCTGCAATATTTAGCAATATTCTCTCTGCCTGGCAAAGTACTTACATGTAATGTGGGAAGCAATGGACAGGGAGCCAAGAGCACCATGCTGGCAACAAGTAACATCACAGAAGGACCCCAAATGCAAGTCAGGCTCCTCCTACCTGCTGGCCTCTGGCCTCTTCCATCTTGCAGAAAATGTCAGACAGCAAGCCCATGCAATGAAGCAGTGCCACTAAAGCAAAGGTGCCTGAGGTGTCCTCCCTTCCCAGCAATTCACTCTTATCCCTGAGGCATGTTGAAATAAGCACCTGGTTTCCTGCAAGGATGCACATAACAGGGAAACAATCCAGCATAAGAATCACAAGAAGCCACATGGAAAAGACAAGGGGCAACAGGTACTGGTTGCACTGGGAGAGGTTCCATCTTGATACAAGACTTTTTTTACAGCAAAACAATCAATCACTGGAACAACCTCCCCAGGGACATGGTAGTGTGTCCATCACTGGAGGATTTCAAGATGCATTTGAACAGCATGCTAGATAATCTAATCTAGGCTCCCTTTCCCACAAAGGGATGGACCAGATGATCTTTCAAGGTCTCTTCCACCTGGGCTGTTCTGTAATTCTATTATTCCAAAAGAAAGAGTCTGTCCATTGCATCGATACCCAGTTCCATGCATACACCCACACAGCACTCATGCTGGGACAGAAACATTCACAATAAAGAGGCTGGGGAAGAAGCCAGGACTAGGGAGGGACTCCTTTTCTTTTGGTGATGCAGATGGCTCAAATCCACAGCAAATTTCAGTTTTAGAGCATGTTTTTGGAAGTCATGCCTGAGCTCTGTTAAGCTAATAATTGCTAGACAACAGTCTTCATGTGAATATGAAATCAACTACCAAGAAAAACAAGTTTAAAATATAGTTCTGGTTTGTCTGGGAGTATTTGCAGACTCAAATTAAATTTAGCCAACAGGTATGTCCAGGTAAAAGTAGAAATGAAAGTCATCAAACAAACCACTTTTTAAAAATGCAGTATTTTGACCTTTCTTTCTAAAATATTTTTCTCCTCTCTGAGAAGTATTTGCTTTTTGGTTTTGGTAAAATGCATTATTCTCCTCTCCCTCCACTGACTGAAACAGTGTTTCACCTAATACTTTCTCCAGTTTTTGATAGGCTTTGAAAAGCTGAAGTTTCTGCTTTACAAAAAAGTGCAAGAACAAAAATTTCTCAATTCAGACCAATGAGAATTTTTTTTTTTAGGAGAAAAGAGATCTGCAATTCTGTGAGAGTTTCTATTTCTCTCCCTGCAGCTCTTCACATCTTTGCATAGTTAAACTGCAAATTATGCTTGGAAGAATTATGACTTTTGCTTTGTAAAAACGCAAGTAGGATGTTTTTAGGTCTGAAGCCTAAGAGGGCTTAGCGTGACTTAAGGAAGTTAGGTCATTGTCAGTATTGAGACTGCAGAGATACAGATACAGCATTAGCTTAAATGCGCAAGTTACAATAACCGAGTAAATGAACAAATTACAACGTTATGTTAACAGCTAGAGTGGAAAATACAGATATCACAGCTTGTTAAACTGGGTTGGTTAGAAGGCTTGCCAGATTTGTTTTGGCAGTGAACACACTGATGAGCACCCACAAGGTGATTTACAGCAACACAACCACAGCGATATTGCTGATGAAACATTTTACAGAATAGCCTCCTAAGAGAAAACTGCCCGATGGTATAGCAGGGCACATCACCAGGTATTGTTTATGAAGTCAGCAGCAAACCAAATATGCAAAAGAAGTTAGTGTAGAATATATAAAGTAGCAAGATTAGGGTTTTTTTTTCAGGAGTCCTTTTTCTCCGGGTTGATGATTATTAAAAGCCTTGATTTGCTAATTATAAAGGTTAACCTAATTTTAAAACCATGAAAATGAATATGGATTAGATGCTGTAAACTACCTTGTCTCATTATTCTACACATCTTGATAGCGGTGATGGCTTTGGCTTCTGCAAGGGAAAAAACAAACAAACAAACAAACAAACAAAAAAACCCCCAAACAACCCCACCCACCCATCCACCCACCCCCAAAATAGAAAGCCAACCCACACAACTCACTTCTTCCATGGTTTTCCTGCAGCAACTCCGGAGGCGCCTGCTAGCAGAAAGCAGGGCAAATCCCATCTGGCGACTGCCCCTCCGTCCACGGAGGGGTCCCCACGCCACTCCGCGCCGAGTTCTCCGCGGGAAACAACGGCGACAGAAGACAGGTGGCCGGCGCCAAAGAGAGGAGTAAACGTGGCGAGGACCGGCGGTACGGAGCGGCTCTCCCCTCCAGCTGCCGCGGGGCCGGGCCGGCGGCAGGGAGCAGCACTGTGGCCCGCTCCCCCGGGCTCCTGAAAGGTGGCGGGGGCGCCGACCAGCAGCTGCTACAGGGGCAGCGGGAGGCTTCCAGAAGCGACATGAAACAGCAAGCTGCATTTCCCCCCCAAATCACGGAGTAAATAAAATAGTTAATAAAGTAATCAGTGAAATCCTCACACACATCCCCCCTAAAAATGTTCTGTTTACATAACTTCTCACCCTCTCTGTAGTACCATGTCCATGATTTTTCATAGTTACACTTCCCTGCCCTGGGAAATATTCCTCTTAAGCATTAAGATGTGAATGAGGAAAACCACCACCACAAAAAAGGCTCCGAGGCCATCTTCACGCAGTTCATAAAGACAAAAGGAAAATACTAAATATTGACTGCCCTATGCTTCTTTCTAAAGCATGGCTGAACCCAAACCAACAGGTTGGTGGTCTTGCGTTGAACCTGCAGGCATTGCAACAGCTGCCATTTGTATAAAGCAGCACAAGGGGATACTTGGGCCACATCTTGCAACAGGGGAGATGTAAAAAATAAAATAAAAAAAAAATCAAAAAGGGAAAGACACTTCTGCCCACTAAATAGCCTATACTTCAAATAAACGACATTAAATACCTAGCCATGAAGCTGGTAGAGAAGAAGAAAAGCCACTTTATTTTGATGCAAATAGGAATTTTTAAGTTATTTTCACCTCAAAGCTTTCAAAACATGCTCTGCTTCCCAGTGCATTTCATTGTCACAATGTCACCATTAGTCAGAATATTATCAAAATGTTTACCAAAGCTTTTCAGATGAAAAAAAAAAAAAGAGGAGAGGAGATTATCTCTTTACTCTGCCCATCCACCCAGCATCTCTTCTTGCATCAGGCAGCAAGCCTGGTTGCTTCCTTCCCATCCCCTCTTTGTTGCTCATCACGCCTGCTGTCCCAATTTTTCATGTTTAAAATGCACACGGCAATCTTTTGAGGCCAAAACCGAGGGCCAGGATGTAGCAAAAGCAAGCTGGTGTAAATCCAGCAGTGTCACAGAGCTGCAGTGATTTACACGAGCTGTGCCAATGGTTTGCTTTGCCTCCTCCAAAGCACAGCACAACTTGTGTGACCATAAAACAATAAATAAAGATAATAAAAGTGCTCTGCACACATTCTAACTTGAATAATTGCTTTCCATCTCTCTCCATTCCCCTCAAAGTCTCAGCAGGACACAGCTCCTCCCATGACTTGCTTTGCTAACCCAAAGAAAACCAAGCTCTTAAAGCGATACATCCCCAGAGACATTAGGAATGTATTTACACAGCAAAGCAGAGGCACCTTGGCAGCAAATGCCAACATCCCTGTGCTGCCTTGAGAGATACAGCAGTGAGACAATAGCAGCAAGTTAGGCTTCAGCACATTAGCCAGGTATGAATTTATGAGGGAAACCAGCAAGGCTTTCAGCACTTGCTCTAAATCTCCACCTTTTGCTCCTTCACCACAGCATTGCAAGCTCACATGCTCCCAGAGCAGAACCGGTTACTTGTCTCAGACACCAGTAAGTGCCTTGCTGGCTGGTCACAACAGGACAGCCACCTTAGTCACCAAAATACATATGCAGCTCACTAAAAGCATTTGTACCCTGGCCGATAGTATCCTTGCTGGTGTGTCTTCACTGGCTACCTTACCCATGTCAATGCCGGACACTACATGTTTGCTAGTCACACATATTTTGTTACAAAGAGCCAAAACAAAATTGCCTAAAGGGTCCAGACAGAGAAATCATTGGCAGCCCTGTTATTCATGAAGTGCGTCACTACATGGTGTCATTGATTTATAGATGGTGACAGAGGAGCCTGCTGGTTCACTGACCCTCAGCTGTTTGCTCAAGTCCATGAGGACAGAAGTGGTATCTGCCGCTCTAGAGGTCTAGGTTCAGCCTAGGACCTTCACAGTTCCTCAGTTGTCCTCTAATCCTTCCCCTTCTTCTTCTGACCTCGTCTGTGCTTCCTGACCCAATCTCCCCCATAAAAGCATACATGAATGTAATGAAAGAAAGAAATCAGTAAAGAGCCCTGGAAAGCAGAAGAGATGTTGTAAATAACCAAAGGGTTAAAACTTGCAGCTTGTGCCCATACTCACATTCTTGGGAAGAGCAAGCTGCCTAGGCCTCAATTAAAGCATGCTGATACCTTGAACAAAAGCTAGAAGAAAGTCTTAGCAATGAATGCCTCATTAACAAGAACCTTCTAAAAGAATACAATTCAGTAGAACTTCAAGGACTAACAGTAGGAACATCCTGCGACAGAGAAGGCTGTGAAGATATGGGAAGGCCACAAATCAGTCAGCAGTGATAAAAGGGAATTTTTTGGCCCAGAAGACGCTGAAGCACAGAAACTGGGGGAAAGGTAATTCTGGCAGGGGGAGATCGCGACCACCGACTCAATTGAGGGACAAAAAGAACTACCCCCACACTCTTCGTAAGCACTCACAGTTAATTAAAATCACACTGTGACTTTAAAACCGAAGCGAGAGAAATACAGGCCAATGGAAGAAGAGGATGCTTAGTTAGACTAATGATTATGTATTAGATAGGTGTGATGTGTTAACTTTCTTGTATAAATGTCAAAAATGAACTGCAGTAGGTATGCACATTAGGTGGAATGATCCCCGTGCATCTGCCGCCGTAATAAACATACCTGCTTTATAACTCTTTTGAGTTGTGAAGTTTGTTTCTGCACGTCAGAGAAAAGAAAGTCGAAGGGCTAAGGGTTCATGGAGTTAAATATTGCAGAGGAAAAGGAGATTGATAAGAAATGGTGCGAGGAGGAAAAAAACTGGGAAAACCATGTACGGATTTATACTGAAATGGAGCGGGGAGGTGCAAGGTGGATTGTCAAAAGCTCTGTGTGCTGGTCTGGCTCTTCTGTTTATCTCAGTGACAACACTCTTACCGATATCAACACTTAGGTCAGTGGTAAATAGTTTAGGAGCTCCCCACAGGGAATGTGCAACACAGATTAAAATTAGAGTGCAGAACTGGAGGAAAGGGGCTGGGGAAGAGAAAAGAGAAGAGGAAGAACAGGATCCCACTGCATTAGCAGGCATGTGTCCCTTTGTGTTTATACCTGCTCAGTGACGTGCTGTTATCTTTTCTTTCTGTCTTCCAGAACCTGTCCATACCTATGCAACCATGACAACAGCACACAAATACAGACTGTCTGCACAGTAAAATATGCACCTTAAGAGACCAATGAAGGCAAAAAATCCCCTACGAGGTTTGCAGCATGAATGTCTTCAGTCACTGGATCACCAGTATGAAGTTGACCACCACTATAGGTTTGGAAAAACTACAGAGGTTGATTCAAATTTGTTGGGATTATCTAACCATTTTTTGTATGTTTAAAACAAGGAAATAAACAGAAAAAAACGTGCAGTAATACTAAACTGTTTCTCTCTAAACTTGGAAAACTATTGATGTTTTTAGTATTGTCATTGTAGCTTCAGACTGGTATAAGCCTTAACATCTTGAATTACTGCCTTTATCCATTCACCAGAAAAAGTGACAAAAAAACACTAATAGCACTCAGCTTCGTTTTAATACTGTTAGAAAAACAAAAGCCACCTTTCTTAAGGTGGGAAGCACCACAACAACTGAGACAATGCAGTTTTCCCTCAGGCTACAGAAGGACATCTGTGAAGTCTCAGCACAGCCTGGCAGTCGTGGCTTTAAGGGCCCAAAATGATTTACTGATTGCTCAAGTCCACCAGCAACCGGTGTGAAAGTACAGCTCTGCGTTAGGGAGAGGTGTGTAGAACAGGTCAAATACACCTCAGAGACGATTTCTTCTAGGACCTTTTGTGGGAACAGCTTTGCTACTCTGTCTGTAATGCGTTATTATTGCTAACCTTTATACTTCTTTAGCACCTAGAAGCTCCAAGCAAGATCAGGGCCCCATTAAATTTTTGCACAGCAGTCTGAGACAGAATCCCTGTTGCAAACCTCTCTGGCTGAAAGCCTGGCCTGTTTCTGTGGAGCCAGGATACAATCCTGACCCAAGCAGAGAGAAGAAAGCCACACAACACTGTAAGCCTCTAGGGGAGCTTGGCATAGAGTGCAAGACTCCAGATTTGCACCCTGACCCTTGCAGACCACCTTCCTCCACAAGACATAGTTGGTACGTCAATAGACTGAGCCCTGTGACAGCAGCTTTGCAGAAGGGCAGCACTGGGCAATACAGGTAATTCTCATGCGCACAGAAACACGCAGTCAGGTAGCCAATACCATCTGCCCCTGGACAGCCTTTCACATCACAAGTGCTTCCCAGCAGGGCAGCTCCAATGTCACCACACAACTTCTCCATTATCTCAGTTTCTCTAAAAGCTTACAGAGGTAACATCCCATTCAAAAGCCTTGCCTAAGGGCTCTGGGGGCTTGGTAGTGAGGAAAAGAAACTGGTGTAATTTGCAGGCTGTCAGCTGCAGATCAGCAGCGAGAGACTGACCAAAGCCTACTGCTTCTCCCATCCTGGGATGGGAGCAGTCTATGGCTGCTTTAGAGGCATAACATATTGTCCCTGTTCAAAGTGGAGCCTGCCTGTACTAGACAACACGTAGAAGCTGATGTATCTGCTTGCATAGCAGAACAATTATTTTAGCCATTGAACCTGTAGCTTTTATACCCAAAGACTGTAGATTCGAGCCCTGTCGTCAAAGAGTCACCACAGGGTGCTTTACATTATAGTATCTCTGTATAGTAAGAGTTACCATGGCTTCCAGGATCCTATATTGCTGCTTTTAAATATCACCATGTCAACTAAAACTCTACAAGGAGTTGCTGTATTTCTCAAGGGATTGGAAGTCCATGCTTTATGGCACTAATTATGTCTTTTCTCCTGCCACTGGTACACAGGGAAATGCAAACCAGAAATGGCACCATGCACAAAATTACGCTTTTGGGTTTTCAAGTCACTCTGATTATCTCTCATGCTTTGTCATCCTTCCAGATAAACAATGTGACATCCTTCTCTGTGAAGTATAGCTAACACATAGTGATCATTTTTGACTACAGAAAGGGCAGATTGTTGTTACTATGGCAATACAGTGAAAAAAGGAAAGGGTAGCTTCCGAGTCTGTGTAAGCCCTCCTCCTTCATCCCCACATCACTTCACATTTGAGGCACAAGCTTACTCAAAAGGATCAATTCTTTTAAAGCAAGTGATGGGCTGAAGGGGTGTATGGGCCACTACTTGCAAGGCCAGGAGATTAAAGCTTGGGAGCTCAAGGAGGGATTTTCAAAACAGCTCAGCTTTGGCATAACTCTGCTTTTAACACAACAGTGATAAGAGTCCCATTGTCTACAAAGTGGGAAGTGCTATTATTTCACTTGGTGAAAGAGGATCAGCAGCATGTGATTTAAAAATGCCCAGCAGTTTTGAAATCCTTTGGTACCAAGAAGACATGTTTTACTACTTCTTACACAGCCAGCAGGTTGGGAAATGTGGATTTGGGAGGGCAGCCTTTTTTAATCATGAAAGCTCAGAGCCTCACTGAAACACATGTATTAAGACAACAGGACACTGAGCTGACCTTTGACTACTGGAACATCATAAAATCCTGAGAGCCAGCGACCCTAATGAGGGACTGTGGCAGTTCACAGCAGCTTGTCCTCTTTTTTTGCTCAGCCTTTCCTAGGCTAGTGCCTGTTGCTGTGCTCCAGAAAAAAACCCTCTGTATAGGATCAGGGTGTGACATTATGTTTTGTCCTTTACCATCTACTCGAGTAGAGACAGACTAAACAAAAAGCTTGGAAATAAATGTCCCTATCCTCTGTGCCCTTATGGGACAAAGTCTTTCCTCTACTCTAGTTTTGCAGCCCAGCAACATCCTGGGCTGAACCAACTCTACCCATTGCTAAGTCTCTAGAAAAAGAGGCAGGAAAAACTGGGAAAGAGCAGCAGAGTACTGTGAGCAGCAACTGATTTTATACTGTAGCCAACTGCAGGGATGGTGAAAGTCTTTTAAGAGTAGCGTGGTAAAGAGAAGATCAAACAGAAATTGGTGGGAACAATCTTCTATTCCCAGCTCTGCATCCTACTACAGAAAGATGGAAAACCTTGATCAGCATAAAAAGATGTAATAACTCGAAGAGCTTCTGCTCCTGGAAAAGCTCCAAGCAACTGACCTGGGAGGGGGATGACACCTATTTGTTTTGAGATGTTAATTAATCTATCCAGTTTTTGTTGAAGACAAAATTCTGCTCCAGAAAGGCTGGTGGACAAGAAAGCTTACCAGAGTGATGGAACTACAAGACAGAGGCAATTCTTTTAAGACACAAACTTGGGAGGTGTGGTGGGGGGACAGCCCAAACCATAAGACTAGTTTGCACCTGGTGAAGGTACACTTTTTGCTCACCGCCACAGGCGCAACTGTACCTTCTGCATTTGCTTTCTGGGTGGCAAGCACACACGAAGGAGAAACGCAGGAAGACAGCAAGGGATCACAAAGGCCCTCCACGGGGTTGACCAGAAGCACAGGCTTCCCTTCTGAGCTCAAAAATGCTGGAGAGACTGCATCTACTGGTACAACACCAATGTTGGAGATCAGTTCACAGTTACAATTAGGGATGTTCTGGCAAGTGCAAATGACTCATGCCTTCCTTCTTCACAATGGATGAACATAGGCACACAGTAACCCCACACCTGCAAGCAGCCCTAAGAGATGCAACAGAGCTTCTTTACAGGCACCCAGGTCCACCCATACTGATAGATTTGAAAGCAGACAGAAAAAGCAGACAGCTCTGGATAACATGCTCTGCAGCCTCAGAAACATAGAGGCCACCACAGAGGGTGGTCCATAATCATAGAATCATAGAATCATGAAGGTTGGAAAAGACCTCTAAGATCATCAAGTCCAACTGTCAACCCAACACCACCATGCCTCTTAAACCATGTCCTGAAGTGCCACGTCTACAGGTTTTTTGAACACCTAAGCTTGGGTCAAAGGATATCCATGCCCTGTTGTTGCCACAGAAGTTACTTCTGGGTACCTCAAATTCCTGAACCAAAGGTTTGCTTTCTTCTTCATGCTGTTTTCCCTGTGCTGTTTCCAACTGCTTAATCAGCCCTTATGGTTTTTTATTTGTTTGCTTAAAATGAAATGAGCCTAAGGCTGTGCTTGGTTTCTGCATATTTTATTTGATCATGCTGTACTTCAAGTATTACATCCCTTCAGTGACATCAGGCCTTGCAGCTCTGCTGGAGCTCTAGCACACAGAGAGGACAGATTCACTGCTTCATGTATTTTCAAAGGAATTCTTCCTCTCCTTTCACTGAGAATTATACAGGAAGCTCAAGCAGAACCTTCATACATTCTGCAGAGACCTTTAATTATAAGTTTCTAGGATGTATCCATCTAGTATATTGTATCATCCGAAGACAAGGTGAGAGAACTTGGTGCCCCTTTGCCCTCCCACTTATACAATATCACTTTGATTACTTAAATTGACATTGCATGCCTGCTCTTAAAGGAATGCTCCATCTTTAACCATGAGGTGTGCGCATTCCCAGTCTCATCTATGCAAGCCTCTTGTTCTCACCCTAAACACAGCCCTGCTTAGCTTTCCCCGTCAAATTAATTAGGCATCCTACATGGGATCCTTTTAGCTTGTCCCCAATGGGAAGAAAGAGAAGTTTACTGTATCTCATGTTGCATGGAGTTAGAGACCAAATTTGGCTTTGCTCCATTCCCACAAGAAATCAAGACCATTCCAGAACAAGGTCACTGTGAACTTATTGTTAAGGCTAAATTCTGATCCTGCCTTGTAGGGTGTATGGGTAAAAAGAAAACAGCAAATGAAGTGACCTTTGCTTTGCCAGCTCTCACAAACAGGTCTGACTGGCAATACCACTGCACTAACTTTGCACATAAACTCTGATGGCAAGCTGAAAATCCACCTATTTCAGAGAAGGTGACTGTGGAGAAGGGCTTGGAAGATGTAGAGCACAACGGCAGCAGCAACCTGCGGGTTCACAGGGGTCAAGTGGGAAGGGTAGCGCTTGTTGCTACCTAAACAGCCCTCTGAACAAAAAGCATGTGATCTAGCTGGTGACGAACAACCTGTACTCAGTGTTACTACCCTAGATGCTACTGCTACACAGCGAAGACTGGCTTTATAAAACATGTCAATTACTTAGAAATATGACTTTTGCCTACATAGCCATGCTAGCATAAGTCCTCATATGGGTCTAGCTGCGCTGATACAAACACTTTTATATTATTACGTTTGTGTTTCCCTAAGGCATACAGATGACAACTATAATTAAATTAACTAGGCTGGTTTAGGCAATATCTGGGATATTGCCAAAATTATCCTGTGACAAAACTAAGAGCTAAAAACACAAGAGGAAAAAGAGGCAAAGTAACATGCCCAAAGTTATAGAGTAGTTCAGCAGCAGAAGCAAGAATAAGCTTGAATTCTCAAGCCTCATAACAGTGTCTGCCCATCACTTTCGCAGTCCAATACCCCCTTTTTTTTTTTTTTTTTATTTGTCAGACTAGGTTCTTTTAGAAAGTCCACACATGGAGGGTGTAATGTTTAATATCAGATTTACTTGTTTGAAGATAGTTGATGTCTCAAGACAACCAGGGGATCAGGCCCAGCCAGCATGGCTTCATGAAAGGCAGGTCCTGCCTGACCAGCCTGATCTCCTTCTATGACCGGGTGACCCGCCTAGTAGGTGAGGGCAAGGCTGTGGATGTTGTCTACCTGGACTTTAGTAAGGCCTTCAACACTGTCTCCCACAGCATTCTCCTGGGGAAGTTGGCGGCTCATGGCTTAGACAAGTGTACTCTTCGCTGGGTAAAAAAGTGGCTGGATGGCCGAGCCCAGAGAGTGGTGGTGAACGGAGTTAAATCCAGTTGGCGGCTGGTCACAAAGTGGTATCCCCCAGGGCTCAGTTTTGGGGCCAGTCTTGTTTAACATCTTTATCAATGATCTGGATGAGGGGATTGAGTGCACCCTCAGCAAGTTTGCAGATAATACTACGCTGGGTGGGAGTGTCGATCTGCTTGAGGGAAGGAAGGCCCTGCAGAGGGATCTGGATAGGCTGGATTGATGGGCCGAGGCCAATTGTGTGAGGTTTAACAAGGCCAAGTGCCGGGTCCTGCACTTGGGTCACAACAACCCCATGCAACACCACAGGCTTAGGGAAGGGTGGCTGGAAGGCTGCCCGGTGGAAAAGGACCTGGGGCTGCTGGTTGACAGCCGGCTGAACATGAGCCAACTGTGTGCCCAGGTGGCCAAGAAGACCAACAGCATCTTGGCTTGTATTAGGAATAGTGTGGCCAGCAGGAGTAGGGAAGTGATCATGCCCCTGTACTCGGCACTGGTGAGGCTGCACCTCGAGTACTGTGTTCAGTTTTGGGCCCCTCAGCACAAGAAAGACACTGAGGTGCTGGAGCGTGTCCAGAGAAGGGCAACGAGGCTGGTGAAGGGTCTAGAGAACAAGTCTTGTGAGGAGCGGCTGAAGCAACTGGGATTGTTTAGTCTGGAGAAGAGGAGGCTGAGGGGAGATCTTATTGCTCTCTACAACTACCTGAAAGGAGGTTGTAGTGAAGCGGGTGTTGGACTCTTCTCCCAAGTAACTAGCGATAGGACAAGAGGAAATGGCCTCAAGTTGCATCAGGGGAGGTTTAGATTGGATATCAGGAAAAAATTCTTTACTGAAAGAGTGGTTAAGCATTGGAAGAGGCTGCCCAGAGAGGTGGTGGAGTCACCATCCCTGGAGGTGTTCAAAAAAGCGTGTAGACGTGGCACTTTAGGACACGGTTTAGGAGGCATGGTGGTGTTGGGTTGATGGTTGGACTTGATGATCTTAGAGGTCTTTTCCAACCTTCATGATTCTATGATTCTATGTTACATGGGATTTCTGATTTAGTGGAGTGATACAAAATATACTGAAAATGTAATACAAATGTAAGTTACACCTAGCAAAATCTGGCAATTGCAATACACAGTCCAATCACAATACCAACATGATTCCCGCTAGTGGTCTTTGTAATATGCTGACCGTCATGACACTGGGCATCCCCAGTTGCTGGGAAGGAATACATGGGTTGAAGCCAGCTCAAACCTGTTGTTCTCTTCAGAATTATTTTGCTAGTTGTCTAGGTTTTTTTAGTATATGTTGGGCTAAGCCACAGATTCATTCCCCCCATGCTGGTCTGGCTAAATCAGGGAGACAGTCACACTCTTTTAATGAGCTCAGGGACAAACATTGACGCCACCAATTGATCCACTCAACTGCTGATAGCTGTTTAACTAAAACAAAGGCCACCCTCGGGTCCCCTTTGTGTTGAGATGAAGTCAACTTTCTTTGCAACTGTTGTGGTCAGTCACACCCTGCATTATTCCCTGAGCTTCACAGGCACATTGCTCAGCTCCACTGAGCCTTCTTCCATTGCAGGGATTTACTGATCAGTCACAATTACATATTGCCGTCTCATTGTTAAGGCTCTGCCCCAGAAGTGAACAAACATTTGCCTCTGTCCTGGTCTTCAGGGCTTTCCCAGTATGATGTGATGGATGAGGTTGGACTCTGACATGGGCAGAGATCAGGAACGCTTTCCTCCACTTCAGACAGCATGGGTAGTTCAGGTAGTGCTTACAGATTGAATTGTCACAATAACAGATCACAAAAAACATGTTCTGGATGAAGTTAATCTCAGGCTATAGCTACATTTATCCTCCTTTTGAGCCCAACAGCCCTTACTTCTCTCTCTGTAAAACAGACAGAGCTAAAGCCTATGGCAGTTACCTTCACTTAATCACTAGATCACACAGCTTGTGAAGAGGAATGAGTCAACAAATCATAGATATGGCCAGGGCTAAGAAACAGAAATAGTTTTAAATGTCAAAGCAGACTTTCTGATAAGCCCCTGGTAGCTGGGGTGAAGAAAGCTGAAATTCTGGGAGGCGGGAAACACAACACCTGCAGCTTTCAAGCAAAGCAATGTGGAGGTCAAAATAGAGTGGAAAATGAGCAAAGACATCAAGAGCAACTTTGGGGGAGACAAAGGTCTAGGGACAAAGAAAAACAGACAAAGAGAACCTGTCCCTCATCTTTTCCAGTTCCCAGCCCCAGTGAGAAACTGTGCTTCAACCTTGGAGGCAGCAACAGTCACTTTAACAGCAAACAGCAGAGGGGCTAATTAAAGGACTCTAAGTTAAGCCAAACTTTCAGGAGCTCTTCGCAAGAGTGTGCAGGTACAATAGCACTGTTGCTCACGTACATTAAAGTAATCAGAGATCTTCAAATCATTTCTGTAGGCCAAAGAGCTGAGCTTAGGAGAGACCAAGCAGCAAGAAACTGTAGAAAAGACCTGAAAAATCCCACTGCAGGATGCAGAAATGACATTAAAATCCAATGTGTTACTATCATCAATTAAAATTAACAGCTAAGAGCACTGATACCTAGTTTTCTTTTAGAGTAAACCTGATTCATATGCTAGATTCAGATTTATTGAGTTAATTTAGACATAGCCTCCTTTGCATCAAATACAAATGACACCTGTATTTCACTTCACCTGGTGGTGTTGGACAAAGAGCAAAGATCTTAGATTAGTCCAACCATCTGAAAGTCCACAGGAGCTGCAGAACTGGTTAGGAAGCAGAGTCACATATTTTAGAGACTGAGGAGCTTTTTCTTTATGAGAACTTTGGTCTCAGCATTAGTACAGATCTTATAGTGTGTCATGCAGTGGGGTGAGAGCTATTCAGTATTTTCTCCTGCCACTGGGGTAACTACAAATTCCTTGTAATCTAGTGACAGTTCTGAAATCATCCCGTTCATCTCATCCAATGCTATTGTTGAATTTCCAGCATGAAAAAAGGAGAGAAGATTTGAGAACAGTTCAGCACTCCTAGATTTCCCTAAAACTAGCAGCTGTATGGTGCTCTCTAAAGTAAAGGAGAGGAACACTCAGCTGTTTCACACCACGTTTGATGCCAGCTGACCACCAGCAAGATCAGGTGAAACAATCAGTAGGGGCAATGCTGTAGCTGAATCATAGCTTTTGCCAGGTAATGCATTACCTGGCATTAAAGAGAGGTCTGGAAGGGAGCTTAACTTATGTATAATGCAGAGCAGCCTGAGAAGGTAAAAAAGTCATAGGAAATAGGGTTTCATCAGTTCTGCTACTCACAAAACTGTTTATTCCAAGGTACACATCCACAAATAAGAGTTTCAGTGGAAGGCCTGTTGAGCCTTGTTATCTGGATAACTCTAGGCAAAAAGAACTCTGTTACAGGTACTTGGTTCCTTAAGGGCTCCATTTGTTTGGTTTGAGTTGAAATGACCTGAAATTAATTTCCTTTTTCCATTATTGAAAAACTTAATTCTGAATTCTAAGAGGAAATGCTGCTGGTTTGGGAATGAGACTCTGCATCTTCCAGGCATAAGAAAAGGATGAGCTGTAGCCTTTGGGAACTGAGCACACCTGCAAAAGCAGCACTCCCAGTCTCCATGTCCATCCCTGCCCCCTTTTGCTCACAGCTGCACAGGGAAGCTTCAGACATGCTCACAATTGCATAAAGTGTTTTTCCTCCCACCTTCTATTTTTAATTCATTAAGTTCATTTGACTCATTTTCTTTCATGTGGTTTATTCATTTCACTCCTGCCACTCCTTGTTGGGTGAATTTCTTTCAAAAGTAAAACATTAGCAGTGTTTCTTCAGGAAGGGGAAATTTTATCTGCTATTGCAGCAGTTCCCAGACCCTACTGCTCAAAACCTAGAAGCAGTATTTTTATTAACAAAAACAAAACTCAATTGGAAAGTTAGCCATTCCATTAACAGAAATTAGAACAACGTGATTTTGGCATGACTAGAACAAAACCTGTAGCTAAAAAGTTTATCTATATAAAGAGTGGGAATGTTATGGAATTACATCATTGCCATTACAGAGTTGAATTTCACACTATATTGGCTGCTGCATCCAGAGATTAATTATTTTCTCTTTTCATGTATTTTACAGAGACTCAGGCTGCACATCTTAGGGGTTTTACAAAGAAATATAATAAACCTTTATTTCCAGTTTATTAGAAAATATGAATAAATCTAGTTATAACAATAAATGCAACTAGAAATAATAGCAGTTGCTGAGAGCTGGACATGACTAAAATTCTTGATCAAGAAGTAGAACTTAAATTCTTTGTGATACCTGAGCTAGACCTAAATTGCAGGATTTGAAAACAGCATGTAAAACCGTGTGGAAGAAAATAAAGGGAGAATGACCATGATATGAGAGGGAGGATAAAAACAGCATCCCAGTAGCCGATGACATTCACATACGGTACATCACCCACTATTTTCCTTCAAGCTGTCCCAATAATACACACAAAAGATAAGATATACACACAAAATAAGAAACACATATCCCATTGCCTTCCTCACTTTGAACACCATAATGTGCAGAGATCATGGCATAAATGTTTTTCCCTGCCCTCTTGTTACAGATTCTGCATTGAAGTGTTGCCTTCTGTGGACTGAGTAATGGACATGACATTGCTGCATCTATCAGCATGATACCCTGTAGGTTAATGTGCAGGAACTCCCAGGTTTAACCCTCCGTGGTTCAGTTCCTGATGTTGATATACAAAAGAGCCATCTCATTGCATTTAAAGTTGGGTTGGTCAATGGGTGGATGAACAACATAAAACCCTGAACTGGGCCTCACACTTTTGAAATTCTTTTGGGCTTCCAAAACTATCTGATGGATTTAGATCTCTAACTTTCCTGGATGGCTTCAATAATAGCCATTCAGAGATACTGAAGTCCAATTCTAATGCAGTATACTTCATGTGAGAGCAAACAATTAAAGCAACTTTTTTTGTTTGGTTGATTGTAGCTTTTAACGTTGTAGAGGCACGTCACACTTAAATGCATTTGCAAGGTCTACTTTAGTGTACATAGCTCAGAGATGATGTGTTAAAACATCAACAGTGGGGAAATAATTATTACTTATGAATTAAGATTGAATGATTTTGACTTCAGGGAGAAAAATATGACTACAATAGAAAATCTGGTTCCAAATGCTGCGATAAGACTATGATCTCTGAGGTCACAACATCCCTTCCCAGAATAATTACTTTCCACTCTCATCTGGAGGGAAAAATAATTGATTTATGGTACATGATCAATAGGGTTCTACCATATATACTATTTCATATTGTGACTACTTAGCAAACCTACATGGTAACTTTGTGCTCAGCATTGAACTATCCCTGCACATCCATGCAAAATAGCACAATAATCTTAGGAGGCAAAGGCAAACTGTCAGGTAAAGCAAGGGAGCTGCTATTAGTTTTTATGATAGAAAAACACTTTCCCTCCACTGGTACATTTGATTTTTCAATTAAGATTGGAAATTCCTCCTCAGAAACCACTTCTGCTAGCAATCCTTTTAATTAAGCAGTATCCAGAATCCTATAATTTCTGTGTTCTGCACATTAAATCAACTGAGCACTTATGTATTGTGTTTCTTTCAGAACATTTTCACTTTCTGGGCTGGTGCTTCAAAAGAATTAGTACATGAGGAGCACTACCCTAAGAAAAGGGACAGATAATGCTTTAAAGTCAGTCTTCAAGCCACAGCATGGAATGAATTTGGCATCCACTGTGTCAATGGAGGTCTGCATTTTATCTGTATGCAGGAGATGGATGTGTGTTATTTTTACACTAGAACTCATTACTGATTCTGTTAGGATCATTTTACAGGTTTTCAGAGGGGATGGCTCTTTTTCCAGTATCATTATTCAGTGCCTTCTAGGAGCTGATAGAGGGAGCTGTTATCACAAAATGTCAAATGTCAATAATGCAGAGACAATGCCCGTTATATCTCTCACTCTCTTCCACTACAGGACACAGGTAGATGCAAGTTCAGTGCCCAGTCAGGACTAGGAAGTGCAGGAAATACTGAAGGTAGTTGCAGGGAAGGCAGCAGTGAGATTGGCATGATGAGAGAGAGATTCTTCTGTGAAGTGAAGCAGGCTGAAGTGATGTTCGGAAACCATGAGAAGTATCATGTCTAATTATTGTGGCTGTGCAAATGAGGTAATGAGGCATTTGAGAATGAAACTGAATAGCAGTTGGATAAAAAATTAATAATCAGCATGTCTGTCATCAGAGGCCCAAGAGAGGGCTACACAAGACACTTATGTTGTCATATGTATCAGAAATGTCCAGATATGGAAATACACACTGACATAAGATGGTGCAAAGAGATGCTAGAGTAGCCAGTTGTAGGGAGTAGCTGAGCAGCTGCAAAGTGGAAAGCTAGGAATGGGGCAGGGCCCTATAGCACCTAGAAATCCAGTAGTCCCTGAGGTACCAGTAGTTACCAGTGTGACAGAGACCAACCATGGACAGCAGCCTATAATGGTAAATTAAACCCCAAGACAACTTAGCCATTTAGGGGTTCAGCTGAAGTCAGCAAGGACTACATGAAGTCCCTGTATCTGCATTTCACATTGGACCGCACTGCTGGTGGCTTGGAAATCCAGCTGCCACTTTGGCATCAGTTTACAGCATGCCTGGTATCCAGCTTTACTTCCACTGGCTTAGGTATGATCTCTTACTTGCCCAGATTACTATTTCCATCTCAGGTGCTAAAGATAAGAAGCTGCCTCATCTCCTCCTTCTCCCCTTCTAATATATCCCCATTATTGTTTCAAGATGTTATTAAAAATACAGAGGGAAAATTCCACTTTTGGAATTATAGTTTCAGGCTGTCTGCAATCTTGGGAAGAAATAATTGGCTTACATGCTGATTTTTTTAAGGCTTCCAGCATAGACATGAGAGCTGGGAACTTACTGTATCTCCTCAAAGTCAAACAGAAACAGCAGTGTAATCCCATGACTCCACAAGCTGGGACTATATACAGCCAACTTGGGCCTGACTCTTGGGATAGAGGCATGGCTCAGGATTCAAGTTTTCACAAACTGTCTTATAGCAAACGCACAATTAAAGAAAGCGAGGGATAAAGAATGAGCTTTGCATGGAGGTAGCTCAATGAGGAAAGTGTAAATTGCTGCTCTGGCAGAAATTTGAAAGTGGCAAGGATGTAATCATTCATTCACTAGCCAAAGGAAATGGCCAAAAGCTGACAAACAACATCATCCCATTGCTCTGCCAATACGGCAGGTCAAAACAGATAGTGAGTTATTTGGTGAGGGAGGGAATATCTTTATTAATATTAAAGAAATTACACTAACACCACTGTTAGAATTCACCCAATGGGCAATGATCAGACCTAGCTACATTGATTAAAAGACCTCATTTATATCTACCGATCACACAGAGTGTGATAATCTCATTGTAAAAGGCAGACACTTGTTCGCTTTTCTTATCTTTTCTCCACATTTGTAGTTATTAAGAAAGGATCTGCCTTTTATCATCTTTTCTTGTGCTGCCATTTAAGTCATTTCATTAAAGGGCCAGAGTTTCCTGGATTAATGGCCATTTGTCATTTCCCCAAATCAATTTTGCCTCTAGTCTGTTGAGACCTTACAAACACTTCCTCAGATGTTTTTCAGAATTACAGTAGTTACAATGCTGTGCTCAGATAAAGAGGTTTTATTTTAATAAAAGAAAAAGAAATGGCCAGAATAGCTTTTTCTTCTTTTTTTTTCTTTTTTAAGGTATGGAAATCTTAATTGAATTTTTCATTTTAAAAAAGAAAGAAAAATATTGATTGACTCTAGTTTTGTCTGCATCTCCAAGAAGTCTTCATTAGTTCAACTTTTCAACCTGGTTATTTCTCTTGAATTGCCTCAAGAGCCTGAGCTCAGCCCATCTGTTACTGTTGAGCTCTTTACTACTTCTATTTCATTTATCTGTCTACCACATCTGCTTTTCAGGCTCAAGCCTGACCTGCAGACTTTTTGAAAGAGCACAGTATTTCAATAAAATCAGAGCTATGCTAAAACCGCTTTCTTCATGGGGAAGACTGCCACCTCCATTGTCTCAGGGAAGCACAGCCATTCTGGTTGTTCATAAAGGAAATTCACTCCTTCATACTAGTGGAGGGCTGAAGTTCAGCGGCTGAGCTTTTCTTCAGCATCCAAATTTCCCTGGGAGCTGGTATTACTGCCATCCTAATGATGAGGGTGGATTTCAGTATTTAGCAGGGATATGTTTGTGTTTTGATTTTTTTTTTCTCCAGACAGAATCAACTTTCAAGTTCTTCAGAGGCGCAAGATGGAGGGAGTGCCATCGGTCCATCCCCATCTTATGCCAAGACTGCTTGCCTTACAACTCCAGCACATTTGTTAAGAGATGTAACAAATTTAACACAAAATTTCACAGAGAGATATCATACCTTTTTCAACTAAGCCATGCATCCTCATCCAGCAGGTGCAATTTACTCCACTTTTACAGTGATGGTACGGAGATGAAGAGACACTGAGCATTCACTAATTGTGTCTTAGCTCTTGGGTAGGTAACACAAGACATATGTGACCAGATTTTCACAGTGCTTTTTAGGCAGGTAATTCCCTTGCACATGAATTTGCAGAGCTGTTAATGTATTAGTCATTAGGGTAACATCAGAGATCTAACTGAAGCTCTCTAAATGTTAATTCCAGAGCTGCTAGACTGTGACTACTATCAGCTAAGAGCCTTAGCAGGCCTTTTGCTTAAGCAACTGAGGTCTAGACAGAAGCATATGGTGTGCCATCCACCATCCAGCTGAAGCCCATGCAAGTGAGAAGTGTTTCTCATCTCTCCAGGTCAAGTGCTTGCTGTGTAGTTTGGACAGGGTGGGTGAAGATGTAGCCTTGATTTGAGGTTGGAGATCATGACAGATGATTCCTGCCCCAATGGGGTAAATGCACACATGCTGCTGCTAGCAAGCAGTAGTGGGACATTACAATTTGCCCTGCCACCAGCAGCCCTCTTTGGTGAGCCTGTGCCAGAGAGGAACCCATACACCCAATCACATTCAATGTGAACTGACCCTACTGAAAAGTGGGGCAGTCAGGGTTTGCTCAGGGTCAGTCTCAGCATTGTGCAAGCCACAACATTACATTCTGGTCATCTAATTAGATACCTGCATCAAATCACAATTTGTAAATGTGATTGTGTTGCTTTGATTTTTGCTTTTTTAATAGTAATTCACCTAAGTGTCTCCCATCCAATGGACAGGTGCTTCATTCAATTCAGGCAGTTCAGGTCAATGACCATTCAATTCTCTTCAATGAAACTTTCCAGAAGTAGGCTGGCCAGTACCTGCAAAATGAAATTGTGATAATAAATGCCAGTCTTTTTGAAAGAGGCCTGAAATGCCTGACTGGCAAGACAGAAGGCAGCAGAAAGCTGAGGAATCGAACCTCATAACAGCCCTTCTTAAACCCACAGTGATGTAGCTACCAAGCTTCTTAGTGAAACAATAAATACTATTTTACATGGATCCAAAAACCTGAGGGATCCAAGCAAATGTTTCTCCCAGCTGAGTGGGCATTTCCCAGGACTTGTTGGTTTTATTAACTCATCTGTGCCCTTAGCTGTCAGCAAAGTAGTGCTGAAAGCTCCCCATTTAAAGCAGGCCATAGCAAACAGATTTACCGTCTATGCAAAGCTTGTATAAATTTACTGTGGGCAAAAGCTCAACAAAAGCTTATAAAAGAGGTACCTGTGGCTTCCAAATTAAGCCCGTTTTCTCTGATTAGCTTCCTTTTTTCAAATTTTCCTTTTTCCTCCACCCTTAAAAAAAAAAAAAAAAAAAAAAGCTACAGCAATACTGTGAAGGCCATAAAATCTATGAGCTTATATTGAGCAGGGACTTGAAACATTAAAATTTTGCTGGAAGAGAAGTACAAACTTCTAGCTCAACTGCAAAGCGGACAAGGGAAACCAATCATTCTGGTTGACTTGGATGTGGTTGTGGGAAACCTTATACATTTTCCTGTCATTAATTTCTGTCAGCTATATTCTGAAAGAGTCTGTCCTCTCCTTGGAAGTTAATTCCCAGCATAATACAAGCCAGTTTCTGTTACCCCCTCCTGCTGACAGAACAAAACCTCGTATCATGTTTTCATCTGATAGAAGTTTTACTGAAAGCAACCAGCATGGAACTGGTTTATAGCAAATGCTGTCCTTGTCATTAGATTATCATTGCAAAGAGCAGGGACAGACAATTTGTTTGTTAATGTTAAGCAACTGCAAATAAAAGACTTCTTCTAGGACTACTCTGTAACAGAGGAGCTCTAAGCTAATTATTTTAATAAGTAGCTTAGGAGGAGTGAATGGCTTTAGTAATTAGAAATGGGCTACAGAGCAAAGAACATGGTGCTCACGCGCCCTGTGCTGAGCTCAGATGAAATCTTGGCTCTCCAAAAGCCCAGTTCATCTAGCCTAACTTTAAGCTCTCTCTACAGCATCAGGAGAGCTGTGTACAGAGAGCGCAAGGTGAAAATCCTCAGTTAACTTTGGTGCTTCTGTTGGATGCATCTGGTCCCAAGAGCACCTCAGCTCTCCCAGCACTCTGTCACACAGGCAAAGGATACCTGCTGCAACTTCCCTTGGGAGCATGAAGCATAAGCTGGACAGAAACCCACAGCCTGTACCAGGCAGCAGAACTATCCCCACGTTTATTTTCAGCAACTTAATATTTCAGCCAGTTCTCCTGGAAGACAACAATATCCAAGGGTCAGAAAGCTAGTGGGTGGGGGGGAAGCAATTCTCTCTCCTAAGAGGTGGACATTCAAAACCAAGGAGTTCGCAGTTTCTAAATGGGCAGCCCCATTTTCATATACAGATTAAAGGGCCTAATAATAAGTGCTTCAGATCTAAACAGTGGCCTAAGCACTGCACTGGGAATTAACTCTGTATTTTATTTACCTGGGTAGGAGGTATGCTTCTCCAGACACAGTAGGCCAGTGCCTTAGACAGATCCTGCTCCTAGGTAGGCATTTGTTAGGGAAAGTTTCCATTTGTCCTCTTGGCTGGAAAATTTGTATATGCCGAAATGAAAAATTGCCTTGTGTTGGTCATGCGCTGTTGTTTGTCTCAAAAGAAGGGTGAACATTGCCCATGGCACGGACACCTATTTGCACATCTGTTCTCAGCAGCAGCTCTGCTATCTGGAAAGGTTACAGCCCTTCACCTACCCTCTTGCTCCCCATTGGGACAGCCACTGCCACTCCCTGCTGTGGATTACCCACCTCCAGATCTGCCAACTGAGGCACTCACATGAGATGAGTACTCCCTGGCCTGTCTCAGCTAAAGTCAATACTGTAGTTAAGCACAGTTCGAATAGCCACCCTTTGCTAACCATATTTCTTTTGGTTGAAGCAGGGCAGAAGATACAGTGATGTCCAGGTGGGAGAAGGCATTGAACAGGGTAGACTGTGTACAGCATCTGCAGCCTGAGGAAGCTACCCAAACACACCCTCATTCAACTTACATACATTTGTCTCCACAAAGCAGTGAAAAAGTACTGCGCTTCCAAATAGTCCTGTACCCTGACTTAATTGCAAGAGGGAAATATAAGTCCAACCACAAGGACAGGTAGCTGAATCACAACTTACAGCCTGCAAGGATGAGCCTGGATAACCAGGGAGGCTCTTCCTGCTCCTAATACACATTGATCTATTCACTGTTTGCTGAAAACCTTCAGGCTTTTATTCTGTACTAACAAACAGTGCAGTCATTTAGCTTGTACCAGATATTTACCCCCTTATGTCTCTCCTCAGAGACATGAATAGTGTTATGAATGTAGAGTAAATCTGTGCAAAACAAAGGGTCTCACAATCAGTGAAACCCAAACTGAACTTAATAGAGCAGGCCTGGAAAATCTTCAGTAACCAGTTCTCCATAAAGGTATTATACAGAGGCAACATGCATGTAATAAAATATTTTGAGTTGGCTTGTTTGTTTTAGCCGAGAGATATTATCAAATTACTTTGAAATGTTTACACTGAAGATGAGTGTTCTCTCTATTTCTTTGTTGTCTGCAAAATATGGTCATCTTTTCTCTCCATGCAGAGGTCTTGATTTGTACCTGCATCCAAAGCTAATGATGCTGACCCAAAAATAATTCAGTAAAGCTACTTAACAGGACAATAACAATCAATTCCTCCAAAATAGCTGGAGAAATTAAGGACTAATAAGCCACAGAAATTATGGATCAGCTAGGGTTTAAGTGATCACTTAGTAATTGCTAAGCCTAATTTAAATACAGGAAGAATATCACATTTCATCAGCTTCCATCTTCAGATTTAAGAGCTTCTCAAATCCTCATTTATACCTGAAGTGTCACTGGCACATACATTAAAACTGACAAAGTCCATTTACTGCAGCAATGTATTCAAGTTCATCTCCTTATTTTCCCCAATCATGTCAATTTTCCTTCAGCGTTCTTTGTTTATAAAAAAGAAACAAACAAGCGCTTTGTGTTCATTAGTCTGAAGTTCTTCCACAATTGTTTATGTGCATTTAGGGACTGCACTCATGAACATTGCTGGCACTCAGTCCAACTGTACTTTAAAATCCCCATCATATCTCATCCTCTGGACATTGCTCTTCCGTATCTCACAAAAAAAAAAAAAACCAAACCAACCCTGTAAAACAACCTGTCCTCCATAAACACATTTCCTAAAAGGATGCTCAAAGTCTTCTGAAACATGCAGCCATCCAAAGCTTAAATAGTAATTAAAATAAAAAAAAATAAATGAGAGCTTTGTCTGAGGCTCCCAGGCATTACTGTTCAAGGAAAGCCATGCATCCTTTCCCACCCTCCCTCAGACATGAGAAGAAACCCTGGGGGAGATGACCCACACCTTTCCCAGCATACTCATTTTAATCCTGATCTTTTCTCTAAGAAAGGACAATCTTCCTCCACTTGTGTCTGGGAAGGAGAGACAGCAGGGCTTTACTTTATGACTTGATTCTTTGGTATCTGACAAGGCACATGCTCCAAAGAAAGCTCAACTCTGGTCTCCTCCCTCCGCTTGGGCCCCAGGGCTCATGAAACCAGTATCCTAAGGCATCTGCCACCTTGCTCACATGTGACAGATGTTCTTGGGGAAGAACAGGAGAGAGTCAGACATAGAAAGCAATTTCATACCAGCCCCATATCCTCAACACACAAGCTTAAAAAAAAAAGTCCCTTCTCTTTAGGGAAAGATTATTTTCCCCCCATGTAGGCATATCCCCACACAGCCATTTACTCTTCAGAGACCCTACCAGAGAGATGAGACCAACCCATCCCAGCAGACATCCTAAGAAAAGCAAAGAAACCTTTAAAATAACATCGATTCATCACCAGGTCTCAACCCCCCTGACTAGAACAACCACAGCTGAAATACTGGATTGAGTCCCTCACTGTTGTTAATTAATTGCCCTCCATTGATTTATACTTGCTGTCATCTGCTCCTGTCTAGCTGTATTTTCAATGCTGCTAAGAACACACTCCTGGCAAAAAGCTTCAGAAATTCCCTGTGGTAACACAACCCTTTTTCATTCAGCTATCATATCTGCATGCATAAACCCCAATGTTTCTGCACCAGCACTCATGAGCACTCTACAGCCATCCCTGACATCCCAGCACCGCCTCAGTCCCTTTACAGGAGGCTGCTCACTTTCTTCCGTTCCCTTCTCCCTGTACCCCCACCTTTGCCCAAACTCACCTGGCTCCTGCAGGGAGCGCTGCTTATCTCTTCTGCATCTTTCTTTGGCTTTTATTCCTTCACAGGAGGGGCAGTTGGGAGGCCAGCAATCAAATGGACTTGAAAATAGGTCATTCTTGGAATTTTTCACCCTCAAAGATCTGTAAAGTAGGTTAAACCTTTTTTTTACCTCCTGGTTGTTGTACTTCTGTGTGGATGAAAGCCTACAGGGCACCTGAATAGTGGGCATCTGTACCACCCATACCTCATACCATGCATTTCTTTGAGTATGGACCTAACTCTAAAGCCTTACACTACATCCTGTGTCCTATTAACTGTGCACATCAATCCCTATGGCTCAAAGCACTGGTGCATTCCCATCTTCTCTATCACCTCTCTTCTATGTCTCCTCCATCATAGACCATGGTTCTCCAAAACATTCATTCCTGTCTCAAGCCTGAGCTTACCCCTTCCCCTCACTTCACAAGTCTTGCTGGGATCTCTCTCAGTCACACGTGTAGTCTGATGGCAGCATACAGGGGCATACCTGGACTGTTCCATGCTGATGGGCTGTTTCGGCCTTCTGGATGATTCCCAAGCAAGTGGGAGAACACCAAGGACACAGTTTGCTTGCATAAATGGTGCTAGTACAGGCCAGTACATTTCATTCACAAGGGGAAAAAAAAACCCAAACCAAAACCCAACTAAAACCCACAAAGCAAAAGGATCTTTTTCCCCCCTAATTNCTTTATGCAGGGCTCTTCTCCTCCTGCTGTCTCAGGAACCAAAGCCCATTATGTTCAGTAGATCTATCTACATGTCTAGAGATAAGCACCAACAGAACCGCTCATAAAATCAGCACCCTGAAGAGATGAGATCGTTTTACACATGCTGTTTGTTTCCTGTTATACTGGGGAATTTACAGTGGCTGCTGGCCACTATAAATACTGAACTGGCAAGAGGTGTTTCTCATACAATTTACTGCAATATTCACTGCTGCATTTTTGTCCTAAGAGTAATTTGATTTGTTGTAATTGATTTGGGTGGGTTTTCATACCTAATTAACCATTGTTATGATGGAATGATGCAACCCTTGTTCACAAACCAGAGCCAAGAAATGAAATTCAGAACAGGGTAATAGCAGGAAGATGGAGGAGGACCTTACCTACGAGGAAGGCCAAGCGATGGGCTGGGAAGCCAATTAGCCATGGCGTTGTTTGACACTGCTCACATTAGTGGTATGAATAGACATGCTCAATCTTCCCACGCTTGTGGTCAGCACCCTGCAAAATTCTTTTTTTTTTTAAGAGTTATTAAAAACAAAATACATCAAGAAGAGCTTCTGAGCAACGTTTTGGGAGACCTTGCCTTTTGCTGGTGGTTGCACAAATCTGCCAATCGCTAGGCCTAGTAGTGGAAGGGGGAGGCCATGGAGCTCTACAAACACACATGCACTACCATCTCTGCAAAACCCTCCACCTGCAGTCAGAGTCTCCATCTGCACAAGGGCACATGCATGGCAGAAGGAAAGACAGGGCTTGTGGAGAGAAGGAACATCCCAGCTGCCCTCCAGGAGTCTTGATTTACTTTTGGATGCTGAAAGCCACGAACAAACACTGAAAGGTGGGCTAGAAGTGAGAGCATCTCTCACCATTACTCTATCTGTCAGGCCAATGCATTTACCTTTGTTAACTGGAATGCATGCTGTTATTTCTCTGCTTGCTTATTTTTACAAGACCGTTGAGAATTCTTAAAATTTCTTAGATGGAATCCTTTCAGTTGTTAACCTTGATTTTGGGAGGGGACTGAAAGCAGGAGTCACATTAATTCTTCAAGAAAACATGAATCCTGAGTCTTATTTCAGAGATGCCTTTTGAGAAAATGGTTGTACAAGTCAGAAGGTCTCCGTCAGCCCAGGCTTGAGATGAAAAGACTTTACTGACAGCACTCTAACACTCTCCCCTGCTTTTGCAATACTGTTGCAGCTGCTCCAGTACAGCTACTGTATTGTATACAGTACAGTATACTTGTGTATACAAGGCATGTTCTGTTAGTCTTGTCTTGGTATTTCTACCTCAATCAGATAATAAGAAATACAAAAGCACCTACATGTATCACCTGAGTAACTAAAGTAGGTGTTATTGCTCACAAGTAGTACATAGTTTGCCCTGAATTTTTCTTTTTTTTTTCATGGAGAAACTAGGCAGTGAAAACTGAGTGTTTTAATCAAACCAGAAAATGTGTGCATTTGGCAATGATTTTGTTATGTTTTTTGGCACTCCATGGTTCAGATGCTGTGGGTTGTCATTCTCTTCTGCAGAAAAGGCTCTAAGCGAATTTTTATGATGTACCAACGTCAGGGTTCCCATGATGCCACTGCCCCTCCAGGAGTCATCAAGGGTGGCTAAGTGGATTGAGCCAGGTAATCTGGGTGCCTGATTTTTCCTGTTTAGCCCAGAACTGCAATTTCCATAAGGCAAAACAGAAGTATTTCTAAATTAATGTCTTTACAGATTTAAGCAAAAATATTTCATTTTTCCACTAGAATACTCTAATACTCAGATTTCCACACAGGGAAAAATAATCTCTGCCGAGAAAAAAAAAAAAAAAAATATCAGTCAGTCCTACTAACAAGCTCTGGGCACAATCTTCCCTTACCTAGAAAGAACAATATTATGGAAGGTCTTTTTCCTTTAGTTTCAAACAGATAAGCTAAGCTGAGCTAAGATAATGGTAAGCTTTCCTCAAGTCACAGCCTCCATGTCATTATCAATTTTTTTCCTTTTATGGAGATGTCCAGCTGAGGAAAAGATGGTTGTCCTTATCTGAAAGACAAATGGAGTTACAAGGAAGAAGTAGTAACATTAACATACTATTCAAGCCATATGTAGTAAGGAGCATAAATGATGCTTTCCTGATGACAAAATATCTCTTCTGATCTTGGGTTTCAAAATGTGGCGTTGCTTGTGGAGTAGGCATATAGTAAGTAAATGTAGACACACGTGTCCTGTTTCAGACCTAAAAAATACTGCTTAATTAAATAAGAGGAAATAATTTCATCTGCAGCGAGAGGTTGATCCTCCCTCTCTTGTGCTCTTCCTTATTTCTTTTTGTCCCTCCAATTCCTTAATAACAGATGGCCACGCTGGTGTTAACAATATTCCCAGCATGCCCAATGGCAATACTGAGGAAGTCTATATGCTGCTATTAACATTAATTGGCAACATTGCCCCTGATGGACAAGCTATTATCTTCCTAGTTGCCTTTAGTTGTCTCAGTCTGAATACTTATCTTTATCCAACTGGTAAAGCCAAGGTCCCACTCTATTGTTTTCTCCCGCAGAGGGTGATTTATTTGATAATACAGTTCAAACACAATTTCTTCCTAAATTATCCTATCCATTCCATTATTTCTTTTCTATTATCTTGAAACTCCAGAAGACTAGATAAAAAAATTACGTGCCAAATTCACTGTAAGTTTAGAAACTCAGACTGACATCTCTAAATCCCTTTGATGAGATTCTGTGATGTCCTTCTGTCTTTCCAATTAACTTGGAGTGGTGCAGTGGTGATAAAAAGACTTGGTCAGTATTTGTCTTCCAGATGTTGTGTAAATACAAGTACCTGTATTTCATCTACACTTACTCATTGTTGTAGTAGCAATGCACATTTTTTTATTTGATAAAGGTCATGCTTACTTCCTTTCCATGCCACAAAGACACATACGCTATGTGTGGAGAGTATCATGATTAAACAAAAATTAAAATAGACTGGAACAGGTACTAGTCAAAGATGCTCTTGAGGAAAGCATTTACGTTTATATTATCAGGACAGCCAGCTCTTTAATGCTGTGATACTGTCACAACAATTCAAAGCTAAGCGACTTTATAAATACTAAATTCCTAAGGAAATGGAAATTCATGGTGTACTAGTTTCGGAACATTATTTCCGCCTGCCACTTAGATCCTGAACGTACAGTCTCTGAACAGCAAAGGACTTTTCCAATATGAAGATGTAGGTGTCAGGATTTTCCTTGTAACTCTGTATAAGAAGATCAATTTTTATTGCTCTAGTTTTCTCCTGAAAGATATGTAAACTGCTTTCCGCTCAGCATCATCTTCTGCTCACAAGAAGAGATCTGGGGCCCTGTTCTGTCATTGCATATCTTAATTAACATCTAGCACCCAAGTGCTAGCAAAAATAAGCAAGAAACATTCCCTTATTGCCCAAGGAACGTCTATTTGAGGTCAACACTGTCTCTTGACCAAAGCTCATTATCTGACAACAAGGCCAAAAAGTAAGTCAATTTTGTCTGGCTAGCATAATAGCAAGAAGGCTAGAGTGTGCATCCTGCAACACTGCACCCTTGACCCTGTTCACTAGACTTTGCTCAAGACAAGCCATTACAGAACAGGCATAAAGGCTGGCATATTGGCAGCTTAAGACCTCTGCAAAAATACCTATGGGACCATCCCAGAAACAGAAAAAGGAGCAGTCCTACGGAAGTGTCCTTTTAGTCTTCATATGCATAGAGTTACTCACAAAGGGAGCTCTGATTTGACTGACCAGCACGTGAGCACCTGCCTGAAGGCCAGCTCTTAAAAGCCACAGAGCACGTGCGTTTTTCACTAAAGCAACACCTGGGTGTAGCTAGTTTGTTCGTTTCCATATACTCACCCTGAAGGACTGACTCTGTTTAGCTATGTAGTGCTGAGTGAAACTCCGTTTCTTTGTTACTGCCTTAAAAGCTGTGAAATAATGGCTTACTATTTCTTCTTCTATGGGGTGAGAGCCCTTCTCAACTTCCAGGCAACATCTTGCAGACAGCCAAGAAGAGATCTGTGTGTTCAACATCTTGTAATAACTTGAAATCTTTGCTTTGCTTCAAACTCGCAGCTTTCTCAAGAGCAGGGTCATTGTACTGAAATAGAAGAGAGCAAAGCTCCAAGCTATCAAGCGGAGTACAAGCAGATTAGGAAGAAATGAAATTCATCAATACAGTGCCCTCTTGGTCAAAAGTTCACTAAGAGGGAAGGGAGCTGTACAATGCACCCATCTCCTTTTAATTAGCTTGGAGCTGACTCCTACCACGCTCAAGCAGATGTGGTGTCAGTAGAAGTCATGCAAAGGCAGAAACTTTTAATTATTCTAAAATAGCCTGCTTCATCTTGGGGAGCTGTGGTTAGGACTTGACAGGGGGAGAGAGATAAAAAAAGGAAAAGAGAGAATCAGCTAATATCTGCTGTAATAAATCTCTGAATTTGCTTCCAAAACTTTTGTGTCCAGTGTTTCTTAATGCAAAAGGTAAGTTGTTCAGCAACACATAAGAAATAAAAATGCTGTGAACATTTTTGCAACCATGAATATTTGTGGCAGAAGCATTGTGCGATTACATGGGATTTGTTTACATCCCTTTCTTAACTAAAAAAATTGCATCTGTCTAGAGAGGGAAGACAAGAGGCACCATACAATTCATCACAAACCATGAAACAACTAGTTGTATATTGGATATTTGAACCATTAGTTATAAGGCAGAAGTTAGTCTGAAATACCTTCACGTATATATGACAACCATTAGTTCTTGAGCAGTCCCACCGAGGCGAAGGGCTCCGGAGCGGAGGATTGCGCCGGGGGACCCGCGCTAAGGGGGCAAACCCGCGAAGGCAAAAGCGCAGGGAGGGAGAGGGTACCCCTGCCCTCCCCCTCCACGAGCGGGAAAGAGCGGGCTCCTGACGGGTGGCAGCGCTGACTCAGCGGGGCGGGGACAAGAGTGACGGCGGCTTAAACCCCCTCACCTACAAGAGCAGCCCCCTGGGAGCGCGAGCCACCAGGAGCGAAGCGAACAGGGCGTGGCACATCAGAAGGGCGTGGCACATCAGAAGGGCGTGGCGCG
>WAAD01020243.1:288116-331779 GCA_013389945.1 Fregata magnificens | reverse complement strand
GGGGGGGGGGGGCGGGGGGGAATCTTAGCAGACGATGCAAATAGGTCTGATTACTAATATGTCCCCATACATACATAAAGAAGACATACAGAAACTTAAAGAAAAGGCAAATTTTGTTGGGGAGTTTATATTCAAACAGCTCTAAACCATTTAAACTGCTATCTGAAGGTCTTCAGTTTGTAAAAAGGCATAATGGGCATGGACTGGTGATCACAACAGGGACTTTCTGAATCTCAAATAGTTGATAAAGAAGGAACCTGTCCTCAGAGTGTATGATAATAAGCACCAAACAAAGCTGGCAGTTGATGCTTCTAAGCAAGGCCTTGGGGCAACACTTTTAACAAGGAATGGTGATCACTGGAGACCCATGGCATATGTTTCTGGAGACCTGACTGGAACAGCATGTCAGCATGCACAAAAAGAATCGGAGGCTCTGTCTTTAGTCCATGCATGCAAAAAATGTTCATTGTTTTTATATGGAATACCAGTGCTAGCAGGAACTGATCACAAGTCATTAGTGGCAATTGCTGAAAAGGGCTTTGCAGGCAGATCTCCTAAATTGCGAAGTCTGGTATGATTTACAACTCAAATATAAATCTGGAAAAGACTTACATAGAGCAGACATTCTGTCCAGAGCTTTCAATAGAGCTGAAATAGTACAGACACAAAGTCTCACGTGCATGCAAAAATTGTTAAGAAATATTTTTTTTCTCAGACAGGATGCCACTGTGGATACCTGTCACCGCAGAAAGCCAAAATACTAGATAAAACATTGCAGAAACAAGCTATGAGTCTGACTAACTGGACAGCACTTACCTGTCCCTAAACAATTTTGAAAGAGTATTTTATATAATACGGAGTATATTTTCTGAGCATGCTAAACCGCTTCCCCAAAACTTTTAATCCGGTGCTGGTAAACAGAATGCATGCAGGATATCTGTGTATGAAGAAAATGCAAAATCTATTATATTATTTTTATAAATATTAACTATGGATCAGTGTGGACAAAATAGCCAAAGAATGAAAAAAACAGTTAATTTCAGAAATGTTGGTAAATTTTAAAAAACAGTGATGATGGTAATTCCAGAAACTTAAGATTCATGCTCCACAGCTGAAATAAGTTTATTTATGTTTGCTGTAAAAAAATTTCACACTTTTTTCAGATCATTATTCCTGGTATCCAGAAATAACATTGCTGCAGAAGTCATCTGTTGAATGTGTGATCTCACATATAAAGATGGTATTTGTCTGCCATAACACACAACCCATGGTTACATCAGATAATGGCAGCAATTTGATTATTAGGAATGTAAACATATTCTAAAAGAGTTTTAAACACACTACTTCTGATTCAGGGTATCCACGGTCTGATGGCAGTGTGGGAAGACCGCTTAAACAATCTGTTAAGTTCCACTCATATCCCATTTAAGAATTGTTTAATTCCAGAGCAGTGCTCTGGATACTGAAACATGTTCATCAACAAACTTAGATTAAGACTGTCCAATGATGTAGTCAATGACATTAAAGTGAGGGATGTCTAACTGCTGTGAAAAAGTCAAATAGAGAATGTACCATATTAATGAATGGCACTAACGAAATCTTTGCTATCCAAGACAGCTAGACTGCATTTAGTGGAAATATATTTAATGGCACAAAAGACCGCTGTCATGAGGAGTTGCTCCTCTCTCTGATGAGGCAATTACTAAGCAAGCATGGATCTGTTGGACAAAGAGGAGGCATTGTGTCTTCTTCCCTTGGTGGGAAGAGATGGACGCCAAATTTTAAAAGCAAGTGAAAAGGAGCCCGTGAGCCAGACAGCATCAATGGAAAGGACCCGACAAAGACACAGAGAGGGTAAAACCATGGGATGTCTCAAAGAGGCATGAACTAAAGGAGGCCAGCTCAGATACTGATTGATAACTGTGGATGTATGTGTTGTACTTTAAGTAGTCACTTCCTTTTTTTTTTTCCTTTGGAAGGGAGAAAAAACGAAGGTAACTGATCCTTGACGAGTTTGGACTGTAACAGGCCCTGGAGGGCTGTGATTGGGAGTAGCAGTTGTTATCTGCCTACGAGCTTGAGAGAGAAAGAGAAAGAGGCAGAGACAGACCCATTTTAATAGTCTTAGAAAAGACCCATCACACGATAAGCTCTGACACAGAGTGGATATGCACATACTGCTATGATTATGCCTGTTAATCTGCAATGAGATTATTAATGGTAGGAAGAACTAACGCTAGTAATGTGTTTTTCAGGTTTACACTGGACAGAAAGGTATCAAAACAACATTGACCTTCTTGGTGGTAGAAGATAAAAAGCTTCTCTGGACTTCAGCTGATGTGTGATCAGAAAATCTGGAGTGAGCAGATTTGCAGAAATGGACTTGACGATCCGAGAGAAGAGAGAGGGGGTAGAACAAAGAGATTAAAATATACTTCAAGGAAGGGCAGTTTTGAGGCAAACTTTGAGAGACATGGTGGGGATTTTTATGTTGATCCATGCTGGGCTGAAATCCAGCAAAGTTAAACTCCAGGTCCTTGAGAAATGGCAAAGACATAACTAAAAGCAACTCAGGTGGCCTTTTGTGTTTTGGAGCAACTGTTGTGAGGTGGGAAGGCATTAGTAATCCGTACCCATAGCTTTCTTTTTATCTTTGGGAAACTTGTAGAAGGCAGCAGTCTGGATACATCTCTAGAGACAGTTTAACTTTCACAATGAACAGTTTAACAGAAGTGACAGCTTAGGTAAAATAGTGGGGGAAAATAAACCCAGAAAGGAAAGTGTCTGCATTTTGTGGGTGGGAGAGAGCACAGAATTTTCACAGTATCTGTGAATGTCTCTTTTACCCATGAAATGTCTGCAGCCATTGGTGTTTTGCCTTCTAATCAATGGATTTTGCTCTTTTGTCAGGCAGGTTTTATCCTCCTGGTTTTAGTGGCATTGCTTCTGATTTACAGAGATGTAGGGAGACAGAGGAGGCACTTTCCTGAGTCACTCCTGACTGATAATGTAGAAAAGCACTCTATATCATGGCCACCAAACAGAAGAATTTTTTAGTAATATTGCTTTTTCTCTAAATTATGACTAATAAGAGTGGCTACAGCTTTTCATATAGGTATTGCACATTTATTTATTCAATTTTTTTTTTAAAGTAGATATTTTATGCCTTGGGTTGCAATTTGTACTTTCTAATCAGAGAAAGGAAAAATAAGTGATCTTATTATGAGGTGCTTGTCGGAGCTAAGAACACTTTTCATACGGAGATGATATAGCAGTGCTGGGAAACATTCAGTAACTCAACAGAAATCCTGGACTGTTGTGCATGGAGCTTTCTGTATGAGTGATTTAGTGTGTGTGTGCATATACATATGTAGAGGTGTGTCTGTGTGTACCTATTTATTTTGCTTTACCTATATTGCTCTTCTGTTTTGTATAATTAAATGGAACTAGCACACCCTGTGTGATATTTCCTGTTAACATCTACAAACAATGTTAGGCAAATTTCAGGGCTATTGTGTTGCAAGAAATGGGTTAATTTCCATTTCATTCTGCCATAGCTTTCAGTTTCTTCATGTGTTCTAATGACAACCTACTCTTTAAAAATAAAGTTTCACCTACATGAAGTGCTCAATTAAACCTCAATGCTTGCAGTCATGCTCCTTTGACCAAAGTGGATCTCCTCATCATAATGAAATGTTTTGCATACCTTTTTCCAGGAGAGGAAAGTGGACACACCTGTTCCTTACACACAAAAGTACTAATATTTCCTGCTCCAATACTGGGATCTCTGAAAAGCAACTCCCACTGTTAAAAATAGTGCAGTGGTAAAATGGTTCATTGTCTCTTAATTTCTGTGCCCAAATAAGATATAAAGGTACCACAAAGCAAAGAGAAGATGGCAACACACACCTCCATTCTCTTTTCTTCCGAATGTGGCAGACAAATCTTGTAACTCTCATCTACAATTCAAGAAGGAGATATTCCTGCCCCCACCTGAAAAGTCAAAAAGCATAATCCAGTGATGGAAGGGAGCAGAAGCACACCTGTGTCCTTGCTGCTAAAAAAATATATGAAAAGGCTGTATTTACCATCTTCCTGCCTACCGTGATGTACCTTGCAGGCTCTAAACAGTAATTTTGGAAGAGGAAAGCAGAAGCCTTCTCTTGGAGTCTTTATGTGCATCTTTCTCCTGTCCACAGAGTAGCTGTCTGCATGCTAACTAATGCCACGAAGGAGGTGGGGGCTCTGTAAAGATCATTCTGGTTTCTATTGTTCTCTGTAGTCACAGGAAAATGAACACAGCCTCTCGAAAAGTTCCCTCCCACGGGAAGATACTCAAGGAGAGAAAATTGCTATGAATTTGCCCTCTACTTCAGACACTTACTTGCTCACACAGTTCTAAAGTTGTCAAATGTAGTTATACATATAAAATAGCAAATGTTTGATAGTGCCTTTTGTCCCCTGGGACAAGATCATCTGCATATTGCCGACGGGGCTTTAGGCACTGTGTAGGCATGAGCATTACATGACAACAGCAGGCACATCTGTCTAGCACTGGACCTGAGGAGGTTAGTCCACATGTGATAGGATGGACTCGGACAGAGCTGCGACTTCATGGCCAGCAGCCAGAGAGATGAACTGCTCCGCAGATGTTACGAGCTAAGGCATTTAGGGAGCAGCTGCACCCTGCTCTGGATTCTGTGACTGGCTCCTAGAAAGCTGGCACGGCAGTGCCTGTCTTTCCAGGGGAAATAAGTGCAAAAAATCATCTTTGCGTTTTGTTCCAAGTGACCAGAGAAAGGAGACAATTAATTTTCTGTCCATTATTCTTTTTTTTTTTTAATTTCTCTGAAACTGACATAACGTACTTAGAAACTGGCTGGGCAAAGAAACACCACTTAAAATCACAATTTGATTAGGTGGGAGAAATTCTGTTCCTAGGCACCTGCAAAAAACTCTGCCCCTTCCTATTTCCATTATGGCCCGACATTTCTCTCTAAAGCTACAGGCAAGCTCTGTTGAAGGACTCACTTCTCATGATGCTTTGTGTGTCACACCTAGCTGGTGGGTACCCTGCTGCCATGGGGAATGCAGAGATCTGCCTTAGGCTCCTGGTTCTGCCCACGTGCTTGAAGAGAGAGGCCCACCAAGGACAACAGTTCAGGATATAGCCCTGGCACCAATCCCATGACATCCTAGGGGTGACCGGACAGGAACTTTCCTTTTAAATGCAGCAGGAAGCTGAGTGTCTCCATATGATATTAACAGGGACCAGAGCGCTTTGCAGATCTAAGTCAGCATAGCTTAGTTAGAGTTGCAATTTCAGAGTTGCTGCCCTGATTTTCAGCAGAAATTTTAGTCCTAAAAAGTATTTTCTTGTCTTTGGATCAAGGCTAAAATAAAATATTCTTTGTGCCTCAGATCAGGCCTTGAAGAAATATGAAGGAAATAAAGAGGAAAGGCTGGATTATAGGATTTTACAAAGGATAAATTTGTACCCAGCAAAAATATGAAAACCCAGGAGTCCATGATAAAACAAACACCTGCATAACAAAAGTGTGCTGAAGAAGGATGTATTAAACAGCATCAAGTACATCACTGAAGCCCAAAAAAAGAAGTAAAAACCTCAGCCCTAACTGCCAGCAAATAAAAGGTTGTTAACCACATGGTCTTTGGGCATTGCCAAATTGAAAACTGAATGGAACACAATTTTGAAGATTATAACTGGAGAGATGATTAGAGGCATGGGGGAAGCTTTTTCAAGGACTTACTGAGGAAATGGGATTGTAATTAGAAAAGGAAATGGAATCAAGAGAAGATTTCTAAAAGGTGAACAGAAAAGGCCTTTGTAAGTAGTAAAAACACATGTTAAGAAGCCAAATTGACAACACAATGTTGGTGTGAGTTCACTTGTAATTTTTAGCCTGAAAATGATAGAGAAGTGCATTTTAAATCTAATTACTTGAATTTTTTTTTTCCCTTTTACAGTGCTCTCAGAAATGGTGCGTAAGATTCCGTGCTTGCCATGAGAAAATGGAAATGATCTCTCGGCCCTGGAGTGGCCTGATCCAGCCAACATTGCAAATGTGCTTAGTTCCACGCGTGCATTTCCCTGCTGATTTCACCGATTTGAATATGAACACTGGCAAGACTGGAACACTGAGCGAGCACTGAGCTCTCTTTTAAGTCCTGGTTTCTCCCATAAAGACAATTTAAAGAGATTAAATCAAATCTGAGACTCTGATAGATGTATTTGCAATTAAATATTATGTACATGGTTCCTTAGACAACAGCTGCCCAGAATGCGAGCTGACCCTGAAGGTCTAAAAGGAGAAGTAATGAAGAGAGGAGCAAACCACAGCTCCTGAGCAGTTCAAGAGCTATTCTTGCATGAGGACTCCATCACATGGGTAGCTCAGGGCCTCTCCTCCCTGGAGCTTCCCAGCTGAAGGGGAAAGCAGACCATAGGGGACAGTGAGGCTGAAATCCCCACCGTCACTTGGGGTGCAACAGAATGCCCAGCTGGCCCTGTCCAGTGTGAGCCTTGGGTTCTTCCACCAGTCCCTTCTAGTCTGTGATAAAGACCAGCAGCTTGGAGAATCACAAGCTGACCCTCACATTTGTCTGGATACCAGCCAGAAAAAAAAGAGCAAATGGGTTTTCATGAGTCTGCCCTGGTGAATTTCACTTCTAAAAAGTGGCTTTAGTGGTACATGGAGTCTGTGTGGGGTGCCTGCCCTGGAACAAAAGCCAGAGATCTGCAAGCTGGAGAATTACTGACTTTACCCCTAAAGAAATCAGAGTGACTGCAGTCCATGTTCATGTGAAGGCTGGGACCAGTACTGGTCATGAGAGTGTTTGTTACAGGGAGGACACCATACAGAAAGCAAGAAGTAAAGGCAGGCAAACCCTGTTGATAAAATCCCAACAGCATCTCCCGTTCATGCTTGATGAACCCCCGTGGCCTCATCCTAAACTTGGCTCTTCAGATAATGCTGGTGCAACATTTCTTATCAGAGAACAAATCAGTATTATTCACCCAGGTACATCTTGCAGAATCCTTTCCCCCAGGCAGATGTAGAAACCTGTTGTTTCATTGCACAATGAAAAGGTGGCGGGAGAAGGGGGTTTTGTGCTTTCTGGCTTCAGCTGACATGTCTCCGTAATCAGCTCACTGCAGATCACTAAGGCACACTTGGGATAAATTAAGTGACTGAAGTGAAGTGTGTAAATCCATCCACAGCAAACACATTGCCTTGTGGGGTGTATTTGCAGAGAATATGATTATTGTTTGAGTTAAAAAAAAAAAAGTGCTTTTGTATCCACTGTATCCTGCCTTTGGGGTAGGGAAAACTTCATAATCCAGCGAGCTGAACACAAGAGCAAATGTTGGGAGGTTTAGGTTCTACGTGGCCTTACCAGTGGCCTTTCTTGGGCACGTCTGGCCATGAATGCTGACCTTGGCTAGTGGTATCAGAGCGGCTCTGAAGAGGCTACGTGTCTACATCGTCTAGTGCTGTACCTCGCAGAGATACTAATCAGGTCCTGGAAGCAATATAGGTGTGGCAGCATGTTGCTGTGTCAAACTAATTAGCGGTACTTCTAATGAGCACAGGTGCAGTAGCAGGTTGACATGGCTCTGGTGCTTCCTGTTCAGAGCTAGCCTGGCTGCCTCTGCCCAGAGCTCTGCACAATGGCATAGCTGTCACCTTTCTCACATTAGGAAGCACTGTTAACCTCTCTGGGCAAAACTTAGGTGGATTTGAAGTGAGTGGAAGATTTTATTATATACATATATGCAATGCCTTAGATTCTCCATCTGTGAAGTTGGGCATAATGAAACGCATCTGCCTTTGCAAATCACTGAAAACCTACAAGTGAAAAGTGCTGCATGATATCAGTGTTAGGACATCTTTTAATTCTTATTCTTTATTAGAATTCTTTTCTTTGCTATACAACGTATGTGCTGAGACAGAGGTCATGAATTTCAATCTGCCAAAAAAATAAAAAAAAAAAGAAGACACAAGGTAGAAAAACGTTGGAAGGAGAAGTAAAAAGCCACTGAGTGCTGAACAAAATATGAGCGGAGTTTGTATTATTTATACAGTTTTGTATTCTGCCTACTGCTGAGCACATGAAAGTTGAATATTCCCTGTGCTTTAAAACAGGGAGAAAGTAACAGGAGAAACTGAAGCAGGATGGTTGGAAGTGCAGGTGGGAGAATAATTTATAATGGATAATTTATTCAACAAATTTTTCCTCTTATCTCTTCACAAATTATTCTAAAACAGATTGCTGTTTTCTCAAATTCAGTTGTTACATGAAATTATTTACTGAACAATTCTTTTAAGTTGTTTGTGAATTCAAATTGTAGAAAGTTGGTATGCTTTTGATTTGACAAAAAAGCTCCACAGAGCACACTTTGGTGAGCTGACTGGAGGGATGCTGCCTTCCCTCATCCCCATCTGCCTCCATGGTGCTCCATGCAGGTTTGAGTCCTTCTCCAGTGGGGCAGCTTCCCAGAAAGAAGCTAAATCAGCATTTTTGGCACCAAGTCCAAATTCCTGACCATGTTGTTTCTTAATGTTCTGCCAACCCAGGGGGAAAAATGCTCTTTTAACCTTTCACGAGAATGACCCAAAAAGCCTCCTGCCTGGAAGATTGTTTCTTTTCCCAGCCATTTCATCTGCTCTGACAGAAGTGTAACCCCCCTTTCCACAGCCTCTGCCTTCCTGAAGCCCTTCAGCCTTTGCAGCCACAGCCATGCCACCCCTGGTCACTCTGCTCTCCCTCATTGACCCCTTACCCTTACCACAAATCATAGAATAGAATCATAGAATCATTAAGGTTGGAAAAGACCTCTAAGATCATCAAGTCCAACCATCAACCCAACACCACCATGCCTCCTAAACCAGGCCCTGGAGTGCCACGTCTACACGTCTTTTGAATATCTCCAGGGATGGTGACTCCACCACCTCTCTGGGCAGCCTGTTCCAATGTTTAACCACTCTTTTGGTAAAGAAATTTTTCCTGATATCCAATCTAAAATAATTGTTTGGGGAGGTTTCTGAGACCCTTGGGGACCAGATACGGGGTTGAGTTGGATATAGGAGTCAACGAATGTGCTGGTTTGATGATCTTGGAGAAAGCATTTGAATAAAAAGCTTTTCCTCCTTGTCAACTGAACTAAAGTTGTTCCTTCCCTTATGGTACAATATGAGGAGAAGACGCTGTAGCGGAGGCACTAGCCATGTGGCTAGCCCACGTGCCAGGTGGCTATTCTGTCACTGTGCCATCAGCACTCATGTCCCCTTCCCCTCCAATTAAGAACAGTTGTGCCCGTGCTGGCCTGAGGGCGAACCCGATTTTCAGCAGTTGCAGGGAGAGGTAGAAAGGTTTTCCTGTATATGTGCAATTAACGACCTGTCTGCAGAACGTGCCAGTTGCTTTCCTTTGCGTAGGATGGTAAGAGATCAATTAGAGCAAGAAAGTTCACAGCCCACTTAAGAAGTAATATTCCCTTTTATCTCATCTTCTTCTCAGGTTTCTACCCCTTTACAGCTGCGTGGCTGATGTGCGAAACGCTAACGTGAAAGTACTTTATCCAGTGCCAAGCAGACATTCTTGTGGAAATGAATTCTCCCTTCCCACATTGGTCTGGTACTTTCTCACCTCCCTACCAGGCTGATCGGATCGTCCCTTGGTATTTAGGGACAATCCTTGAGGTACCTGGCCAGCCACCCATGCCTGCGGAGAGCCTAATGCTTCACCTGCTTAGTTCAGAGCAGGTTTGCTGCAGTATCTTTATTTTTCCAGGCAGGCAAGGAACTAAATAGTCTTTTTTTTGATCACAGAAAGAGTTAAGTGTTCAGTGTTTGATCAGCAGCTTAAACGACTGAATAGACTTTGCTGGATAAAATATTCAGCATGTTTTGGTTTTTATTTTCCTTTCAGTCATTCACATTTGTTTGCGTTTTCCCTCTGCCCTTTTAAACTAGCTCTTCTCAGTGATTATTGGTCTAATTGTATCTGGTCTATTTAGGTTCTTATATTAAGCTCATCACTGTGGTGTCTGAACATCAGATCAATGCCATGTAATTACAGTCACACAGAGCACAATCAACAATTATCAGTGATCACTTTTCAGATCTTGCAACAAAGTAATGCTATCTGAGACGTTGCTGCAGGATTTCAGATTTCCAAATATTTGCACTTCTAATTAAGCAGATGGAAGACCTGCTGGTAATGAGAAAGCAGGTCTCAGAACTTCTTCCATAGCTAATTTCTGCCCAGACCAGAATAAATTATGCTGCAACAATTCTTTTCCAAGGTAAATAACACAACACACCACTTGGCAAAGCGCCTAACAACAACAAAAAAACCCAGAGAAGTGTTTAAAGGTATTGCACTCAGTGGGAGATTTTCACACCACAGTAATAAATGCAACACAGCAAAAACCTAAAGCTAGCAGAAGGGAATGCCTTCTTATCTAACTGCTCTGGAGGATATTTGCTGATCAATCCTATGAAAGGATGATATGCTTCTGTGTGTGTCCAGGGGATGAAATAACAAGCCTGAAGGCAATAATGCTCTCATATCATGTTTGAGAATTTTACAAATACAGCATGAGGCTCTGTGACTCAGTCTGAATGGAATTTTTCTTAGCACATGAATTTTACATGGTATTTCGATACTAGCTCTTCTGGGCAGTTTTCCTAACACAGTGCGATGTTAGTTTTTAGGTGCTTTTTTATCATATTGGTAAATACCATGACACATTTTGTGAAATGTGTGAGGAAGGCTAGCAAACCTGAAAACTTGAAAATTACAAGGATATTTGATTTGTCTCTTTTTTACTTCTGCAAACATTCCAATGCTTTTTTTCCTTGGAAGGTAGAAATTAAAAGCACNCATGTTCCAGATTAATTAAAAAAAAAAAAAAATCAAATAGATAGGTAGCTTTTTGCTTTCTAGCAACAACAAAAATCCATTTCTTTTTGTTGTTTCCAAATCTCTAAAAGCAACAATTCTTGTAATTATCAAATTTCCATATAGAAAACTGGTATGCATGTGGGGGTGTAATAGCACAATCTGATATTCTTGTAACACCAGTTTTCTATAAATAGGGAAATCTGTTATTTATCATTGGAACTATTCATTAAAATAAAAAAAAAATGTATACAGTATGGGCATCTGTTCCTAGATCTTTACTTGACTGACAGTTTTTAATCCATTTAGTGAATGCTAAGTGGAACTTGCTGGAATCTCAGCCTTTTCAAGAGGTCTTTTCAACGTAGTCCTGATGCGTTCTTATGCCCTTTCTCATGATCTTTGGAAATTTATTTGTTTTTTAAAGTTTGACTCCTGGAGTCAGGTGAGTACATGAAAACTGCAGCGTTTATTAAAAAAAAAAAAGGTTTTCATTGTACAGAAGAAAGCTCAAAATGAGATTCTCTTAGGGTTCAAAAGGACTGTAAGCAGAATACAAAAAATATTATTTGTTTTTAAATACAGACATGATTTTTAAGCTCTTCCCATGACTTTAGGGGGTCTGGCCAAAGGTTTTTGAATATTTGGGGTTTGTAACACTTTTAATAATATGCTATTTTTTATATCTCCAGTACTGTTCAAATCTTACTGTCCTATGCTGTAGCATTACATATTATTAGCTCTTTATGATAGGGGCTACATTGCTTCAGCACATTTACCACACTGTTATTTTAAGCATAAAGCATCCACTCTTAGAAATGAAGATACATGAGGTCAATGTGCATTGGACATCTATGTGTTTGCATTTGTGTTTTACCTCCACATCTTAAATCCTCATATTAATATTTTGTCTGGGATTTACATTGCTGCTGTCTCAAAAGAACAGCCAACATCTCGCCAGTGGAGCAGCACTTACATGGCAGCCAAATCCAGGTGAAAACTGGCAAAATGTTATAGAACATTTTTATACCCTGCAATTATTTGTCACCTCTTGATACTTTTAAGGCTTCCACCCTACATTTGTCCTTTCAGTTTCTTCTATGAAGGTTTTTTCTAAAGCTGCCTGGACTAATGCCGGTATTCACTGGTATGAATTTGCAGACAGACTGGGAGAGAATTTGTCTCTCTGCCTCTCTCCTGCTGATTTACGTGGATGGGGGTTTGATCGCTTTCCGTTGTCAGCATTTGTTTTCTTTTCTACTTGAGGCATATCTTATGTGTAGAGTAATAAATAACATAATTCCAGCTCTTATGGCTTCAGATGGCACAGTGCCCTCTGCTCGAACTCTTTGGAGAGGGAAATACTCCAGCTTACCGTCAGAGTTTCATTTGCAAGCTTTACTTTACCTTAGCCTTATTTTAAAAATTTCAAAGCTTTGCCTCCACAAATCAGGTTAAACTGTACATTACAAGGGAACTGCTTGACCTTGAAGCAATCCTTTTTGAGGCAGAGGTGACGAAGGGGTTGGCAGGCGGGATTTATTGCGCTCTGAGGAATGCAGAGGGAGCACACGAACATAAATATACAGAGAAACAGGAGCGGGAATCGCAGATGGATCTGGCAGATACGACTTGGGCCTGTATCCGTAAGTAGGTCAAAAGTGTGACGGTATCGTCTCCAATGGAAGTACATTTCAAAATCTTGTTTGGATGGTATATGATGCCAGACAAGCTTCATTGGACAGATAAAACATTATCGCCATTATTCTGGTAAGACTGCAGAGTAAGTAGGATACTCAACGTATATTATAGGCTTGAGAGGTTTGGGGCAAAATGTGTAAGGTAACTGGAAATATTGCACAGAAAACACTCTTACTGAACAGTGCCAAAGCTGTGGGGGGTTGTGGGATAAAGGACTTGAAGTGCTGCTCACTGAGGCCGGGGGCAGCAAAAGGAGGCTGGTGGCAGGGCTACATGCCCACTTAGGAATATGTGGATGTGATACATCTGGGCTGAGTACCCTGGTTCTTGTTCCTCAAAGCGAGAGGAAGAAAAGAGAAGCAGAAAGGGTTGGATGTTGTTAGCTGGTAGTCTACCCCCAAGGAAATGAAGTATGGTCACAGTGGCCTACATCTGTAAAAAAAGGCGAGAGTCTCCCTGTTAAGGGTGAGTGGGAGATGTGTTTGCAGGCACTTTTGGGAAAATAACCTATGTTTGCTGGATATGATTTTCCGGTGCATTCCCTGGACTGATTATCTGGCATTATTGTGATCAACTCTTTCAGTGCTCTAGCACTTTTCTTGCTAGGATGAATGCAGTGAAAGTCAGAATGCTTTATTTTGGGCTTTTTTTTCCCGGTAAGCCCTTGCTTTTTAATAAGTTCTTGCCAGGTAGAAACCCCAAACAAGCCCTCCCCACTTCCATCCTGATTCTACCCCCATGTGCTGGCAGCCCACTTCTGCCTTCTGCAACTCTCTGATCCCTCTTTGGTCTACAGCTGTCATCCTTCTTTCAAGGTCTTCAGGGCTTCAGCTGGCCCAGAGAGAAAGGGGAGCAAAAAAGCATGCTGAAAACATTGAAAGAGAGGACTAGAGGAGAGAAATGAAAGGAGATGAGTAGGCGTGGGAAAAAGAGACAGAACAAGCACAGCTGAAGAGTCAGAACAGACTAGATATTTAATTTCTTTAAAAAGGTAAGTGGTTATGTTTTGAAAAGCTCCTGCTGTTGTTCTTTCCAGCAGTAAAGCCTTTTATTGGAGCTTATTTCATTCTCCTGATTCTTTTTTCCTTTCTCTCACTCTCTGTATTAAAGGTTTAGGATGTGACCTTTCAGAACATGGTTGTTGGATTTTTGGGCCCTTGGATGATAGTGGCTTATCATGTATGTATTTGCATAATGAGTTAATTAGGCATAATATGTGGTTAAAATTAACTACACTGCACTCTTTTTATAGAAAGTCAGCACAGTTTTCTGCCAAAGTGTCTCCTTAGACACCCTCTCGGGGGCCTGTTAGGATTCCCTGCCCACTTTCAGAAGCCACTAACTTCTGGTGATTAATTTGTGAGCTCTGACACATTATATATGCAATTTATACATATAAACCCCCCTACTCTGGAACGGTAAGATTACGTAACAATCTCAGTTTATATTTCTTAAAAAAGAGGGGAGAAGAAATTCAAGCCCCTGTGATTATAATGAATTTTGATAATATCAAAATCCATTCAACATGTAGAGAAATTAAAAAAAAAAAAAGAAAAAGAAAATCTACCTTTGTTATTAATGGTGCACTGCACATAATGTCTTCTGTTCAGCTCCTGTGACAGCCACATTTCCCGTGCTTCCCATTTGGAAATGCAATGCCACTGTGAGTGACAGCCAAGCTTATGAAGTGGTTTCTTACATCTATGTCCAATCTGTGTTGTCTATCAAACTGTGTAACATCTACCACTGTGGACCTGTGTTCCTCAAGGTGTTCCATGTTGACCCTCTTAGCTGTGCCCAAGCACGGTGAAGTTAATTTCTGATACTGTGTTCAGTGGATAAGACAGGATGCAACTGATTTTCTAATCTTTAATATTATCTCTGTCCTTTGAAGTTGTACCTGCTTTGAGCAGAAGGCTGGACCACAGACCTCTAGAGATCCCTTCACACCTTAATTATTCTATAAATCTCTTGTTATTTGTTCTGTGGCATGACAGTGAGTATTGATGCTCCTGCCATTTCAGCAATGGTTGATAGGAAGTAGGCAGCAGACCTAGCTTCTCTGAACCAGAGCCAAAGCTCCTATATCACAGTTCCTTGTTCCTCTTAAGCACAGTGATCTTTTTTTCCCTTGGAGGACAATCTAGAACAGCAGATTTTGTGCAGGCTTACTCTATGTTTCTGATAATATTATGCAGACATATTCCATCATCTCCCTCATGGCACTGCATTTCCAGTGGTCTGTGTGCCATGACTTTACATTACATGCACCTGCTGTTATGTTGCTTGCTCCAGGTGATGTAAGGAGAGCTCTGAGTAAGAGGAAATAACTTTAGCTGTATGCCCCTTCCTCTTCCTGATCATTCACCTTGCTAATTTCCTATCACCCCTGTCTCCCACAGGCATGTAAAGCTCCTCTTGAAAGGACTGGCCACTGCCCAAGACAGGATGCTAGACGAGGTGGAGTGACAACCTAATACGTTCAAACAAGATCTAGGTAAGAACTGAATCCAAAGCAGAATTTAGAAAACAGGTCTAAAGGCACGCTTGTTATTTTTTCTCTGTTAAAATCCAGAAAAGGAAAATCTGCTTTTCGTTAATTCTTGGTGTTCAATGTTTTGCACAGCTGGAGAAATAAATGACTAATAAGCAATGCCTATATGTGCCACAGAGGGACACAAGTACAATCCTATATGTTTATTTATATAGCAACTGCTTATCACAGGCCACCCTCTGGCCTCAGAACTGAAGGTAGATGAATCACGTTGTTTCAACACAGTGAAATAATTGAAAAAATATAAATTGGATTACGGTTTTTCTTTAAAGAATATATCCCCATAGTTATTACCCCCAAATCTGGAACATATGTACATCTTCTGAATGAAATCACACAGACAAAATCACTGGCCATTGAACAATAATCTGTAGTTGCATAAAAATTAAGTATTTTCCATTCACTTTTGTATAAGTTACATTATGCTAACTTTGCATCAAAGGCCCTTTATGGACAGATTAAAAGATACAGTCATTGAGCTGTAGAGTTAGTTGTTTAGACAACCACAGAAAAACTTCACAAGTGGGACAGGAAGAGATAAAATATCAGATCATTCTGCAATGGTCATGAGTAAAATGGATGATTTTTATATGCCTGCTATGCTTAATACAGTGTTCAAGATTTACAGATTTTACGCAGCAAATTCTGACTGGTGGGTTTGGGGATTAGGATTGTTTCCGAAGAATGACATGGCTACTGGGTGAAGCAAAGACTTTCCACTTTTCTACATGGGAAAAAGTCCAAAGATGAAAAGGAGGTGTAAGAGGTGAATAAGTTGGGTAATTCCAACAGAGTACATTGGGGAAGTCCATGGAGTTTCCATGGAAAGCAAATGCACTGTTGGCAGGATCAGCAAATGGTTGGAAAATTTCTGACAAAAGCGTTTTTCAATAAAATGTGTCGATGGATTGAGATGAACATCTTTTGTGGAATTGTACTGCTTCTGATAAAACTTCCACTGTGTAAGATTTCCAAAAACAGGGTGGAATTTTTTTGTCTGTTTTTCACACTGGGGTGATAGAAATAATTCCTCCTGCCCTCCTCAGCAAGTGTGCTGTTAGAGCTCTCATCTGTCTGAGGTTCCTACTCTGCTTAATTCCCACCTCAGTTGTGAACTTTGGTCACCGGTTTCATACGTGATTAAAAGCAGGTCTTCTGCTAGGGCAGTTCCACGTTCCACTTCAAAAATGGGGGAAGAAAGAAGGACTATAGATCAGCGCTTATGCGGTTAGTGATGAATTTGATTCTTTGTTCTCCTGTTTCCTAGTTACTATTATTATTATAGAAACCTAGGAGATTTCTGGTTTATCTCAGATATTTTCACCAGGCAGGAAAAGGATTTTTTTGTCCATTAACACTTGAAGAAGTTCCAAAGATGTGCTGATTGAACAGGATGTCCCAGTGTCCTCTCCTCAGCCCTCTGTATAAAAGCATAATTACTCAGTAAAGCCTCTCTGTCCCCCTAGATAAAGGAAGGGAAAACGAAAAATTTGATAACGTGGGTTTGGGTACACACGTGCCTCCCTATAGTTATTTGAAACTGTTCAGAAAATTGTGTGCTTGAGAGAAACGGAGGTGTAGTGTAGTCAACCATATCACAGGGGGACAACCCAGAAGAGACATTTATGAGGGAAAAAACTGCAAGTAAGAAAAGCAGTTTTGCAGGAATCAACATGGAAACAGAGCCTGCTATAATCATCCTGAAAGGGACAGATGTTGGCATTCCACCCTCAGCTTGTCTGGCCCATTACGTCTCTGAATGCTGAAGCTCACAATGCTTTTTTTCCCTCCGATTTCAGAAGTGTCAGACAGGAGACACAGTGCCAATGAAAAACCTTATACCGATCTCTTGTTAGCTAACTGCGGTGTTTTGTTCCACGGTTACATGTCTGCACAAGCCGTCATTGTGTCAGTCATAATTACCACCTGTTCAGTGGCTCCCTTCAGGTTTCATCACCTTCGCAGTACTAAGCAGCCAGCTGCAGGAAGCAGAGTTGGCTGCCCTGGAGCAGCAACCGTCAGCCTCTGGATTTCAGGGTATAATTGCTGCCTGAGCATAAACATCTCCGTCCTCCCTGCATAAAACACCCAATCCACTCCTTTCTTTGGCAGAGATCAGAGCCCCATCAAATGCACATTTGCCCAGGATAGGAAGATAAACCCTGTCTTCTGCAGGGGCAACTCAGCGTGGACTAGATGGGGAGCTGTGAAGCTACGTGGCTGTGCCACCATGTGAAAATCTGGACTGGTACTCCTTATCGGAAAGGGGTTCCACCTTTCCTGTAGATCACATTTTATCTCTTCTGTGAAAGATATGAGCTGCCTCTGGCATGGAAGTCTAACTAGAACATCCTAGACATCCCTGGATGTGGGGACTTCTGAGCAAAAGTTTGGAGCACCTCCATCTAAACTTGACTCACTCTTTAAGAGCTATGCTCTGGTGGAAGGACAGGCAGATTAGTCCTCATCTGGGCCAGCCTGGCAGAAAGAAACAGAAATGTAAAACTGGGAGGCAGTTGCAGAGCATTTCTATCAGGCTGGTGCATGGTTTCAAATACCAATTGCCTTTCCTCCCTTCCATCCCATTTACCACGTTTTATAAATTCAGCTTTGGCTGCATGACCCAGACCAGCAGGCCTGCCAACAATCATGTTGCATTTTGTTAACTGCTTATGACTTCTGGACAGCGTGCTGCTGTGATTGTCACACTCTTTCACTTAAACATATGGCACGTGGAGACACAAAGTGCTCCAGCATGCAGCTTTCCATGATAGATTTTTACATACCTATTGCAGATCCTATTTGAGGCTGCTGAGATTGGCGTGGTCCAATCCTGGAAGCAGTGAAAATCCCCTGCTCTGAGAAGTACCTGGCATGCTGGGTTTCTTAGGCTCAATTAGTAAAGCTGAAGACGCTGTCAGACTTTTCTCAATCCAATAGAAATGCTACCAAGCCAGGGTAAGTATGTGTATCCTGTTGGAGAGACAAGAATGAAAATAAAAGCCATAAAGTAGTGGGAGTAAGAAGTGTTGAGAGGCTAACTGAGGAGAAAAGAAGCTATTTCATTTGTATCAGGAACAAGAAGGAATTTAGAAATTCAGAAGTCCTGCCTGATAAATGTCCCCACATTGGGATGTTTGTAGCATATTTGTCAATACAGCATATTTGGGTGGGAAATTTTCTGAGGTCCTCCTTGCATATGAGACTTTCTGAGCTAACTTCAAGACCAAGTCTCTACAAGAAAACATAAAACTGTTGACTATTAAAACTAATATTCAAAAAACCTAATATTCAAATAAGCAAACAGATAGCATAAAAAATCCCAAACACCTGCAAGCGTTCCTCCAAAGATGCCTAGCTCATTTATGAGCTGAGGGACAAGCACAAAGAGCGCTCTTCATTTCCTCTCTTCCTATAAGTTGATTCCTCTTTAGTTTTGAGTCTGAATCAGAGGAAAAGATTTAAAGGGATTTTACATGAGTTTCTTGCCACAAAACTCTGAATTGACACCCAATATTTACATGGCTTGATGAGAAGGAACTGGATAATAATCATTGTCCCATTCTTGTGATGAGGCAGAACATAGCACAAATTTGAAGGAGGCAAAACCTGGCGGAGAAATAGATTCGAATTTTGTGGAGACATATTGCACTCTTCAAGCTCACATATTTTCCACCAGACTTGTTGGATTTGAAAAGATGCGAGTAATACAGTAATAAAAATATCCAACTTTACCAAAATCTTTAATGAAGCAGAGTTAATAATGGATCTACAAGTAGAAAATCTGAGCAGCTGTTACACTTCACGAACTGCTGCTTTCATATTGCTAAACCACATTGTAGTGAGCTGGCATAAGTAATATTAGTTTTGGATCCACTGGAAGCTTCTGAAGTGCTGTGATCCACCAGGATGTGCTGTCATATGGAAAGGGGTATGTATACCGTCACCAATGGCACCACTTTTCTTCATTTTCCTTGGCCTCTTGACCTACCTTCAGGCCTGAAAGTCTCTCCTTTCCTCATCTTCTTTGCTTACTGCTATACATTTCTCATGATCTTTTTCACAAGTCCTTTAAAACAAGTGTCGTTTCATTTCCTAATGTGATTGCAAAGAACTGTTCCTGTCTAAATTTACCTCTTCACAGCTGGCTGGTCTCCTGCCATCCATCCCATGCAAGTACAGTGTTATCCTATTGTCCCACTTTGCTCCCAACTTTGGAATAAGCTGCGAGCTTGTTCATGAGTGTTATTTCTCTTGTGAAGTTAGTGGACCGGAGTAGGAATTGACTTAGTACATTGATAGAAGTGGAATGGACTAGAAAAGAAGAAATTAGTGATTAACAATTGCTAACGTGCCCAACTGATCTAAGTACATTTCATAGTTGAAGAGCCTTGAGCTAAGTATAGACCAGAATCTCAATTGTGAATAATCTGGAGCTGTAGGAAAGCTCAAATCTAAATCAAGACTTTGTTATCTGCTCTTTTCTTGAAATATATCAAATCCATTCAATGAAACAACAAATACACATAAAACATCTGTAGCTTCTGTCATGGGACAGTATGAAACTGTAACTGCATATTTCCAAGGATCCTTTTACCTGGTAGTTAATCTGGAGTAGGTGGGATACGTACAAAACGTTATTCTAAGCATTTTTAACTTGCTCTTACCAAAAGTGCTGTTAGAAAGTCCAGTATGGCTGTGAATGAACAGAAACTGTTTGGAAACAGCTGTTAGTGAGCCAAACCAAACCTGGACACTGTGGGCTTGACTGTGTGACGTGACTGTGTTTTCACTGAAAGCTCACCAGGTTGCTGTGTCAGACAAATGTGCTCCTGGAGTACAGGTGGCAGGAAAGGCTTGGCCATATGGAGAAGTATTGCTGTTTCTGTCACTGCCAAAAGCTGTACTAGATGCCCCACAAAACAGAAAGAGGATTTGCTGCAGTCTAAGGGGCTTGTTAACACCGTTGGACATAACATAAAGAAAGCAAAAATATTTTCCTTCATTAGAAAGTGTAGAAACAGTGGTGGTAGGAAAATGATGGTCAGTATTAAGTGAATGACACAGTTACATAGGGAAGGAGCTACAGGAAGGCCTTATAGGTATTGCTACCAAGATTAGGTAAGTACTTGCCACCGAACCTCTGTCCCCTCTGTCTTCTCTGAGCGTATCACCAGCAGGATCATGCCTATTGTGACTCTTACCGTGAGTTATGTGATTCTCTCACTTCTGAACTGGGCTGTGGCCTGTGATGCCCTCTGTGTCACTCGCAGCTACACAGTAACTGATTGAATTTGTATCTGTAGGCACAGCAGCGCAGGCAGTGACCTGCCAGCTTTTCAATTCTACCCCCAATCAAAGAGGGATTTATTTCCTGATAAGAGTGTAAAATTTAGAGAAAATGGAGTTTAAGGCTTCAGATAGTTGCTGGGCATCATCCTGACCCTAAACCTAACTGCACCCCCAAAGATAGCCCAGATAGGCAGACCTGCACCAGCCATCCCTCACACAGTGCCACTGCACAGCAGTTAACTTTCATCAGAGGGAGCAAGTCCATTTCTAAACCTTTCAGAAGATGTGGCAGGACTTTCCCGCTCGGCCAAAGCTGCCCAGGGAGCTGAAGGGAAGGTGGGATAATCCTCCCAGAGCCCGCCACTCTGCCATTTCCTCGTGCCCACCCCAGTGCCCTAAGGGGAGGTGGCTTGCCAGGAGCAGGCGAGAATGCCTCTCCACATAGGTGTGATGAGTTTTCAGATTGCCAGGTGTAACCAGCTCATTGCTGCTTAGGCCCCAGACTGTGTGTCTTGATTCAGCCCAAGTGAGCTGCAGTTCTTCCGAAGAAATGCATTCACTGATGCTATGACTAAACTGCTGGTGAGCTATGTTGGCACACCCTCAGCAAGTTTGCAGATGACACCAAGCTGGGTGGGAGTGTCGATCTGCTCGAGGGAAGGAAGGCTGTGCAGAGGGATCTGGATAGGCTGGATCGATGGGCCGAGGCCAACTGTATGAGGTTCAACAAGGCCAAGTGCCGGGTCCTGCACTTTGGTCACAACAACCCCAGGCAACGCTACAGGCTTGGGGAAGAGTGGCTGGAGAGCTGCCTGGCAGAAAAGGACCTGGGGGTGCTGGTCGACAGCCGGCTGAACATGAGCCGGCAGTGTGCCCAGGTGGCCAAGAAAGCCAACAGCATCCTGGCTTGTATCAGGAATAGTGTGACCAGCAGGAGTAAGGAAGTGATCGTGCCCCTGTACTCGGCACTGGTGAGGCCGCACCTCGAGTACTGTGTTCAGTTTTGGGCCCCTCAGTACAAGAAGGACACTGAGGTGCTGGAGCGTGTCCAGAGAAGGGCAACGAGGCTGGTGAAGGGACTAGAAAACAAGTCTTATGAGGAGCGGCTGAGAGAACTGGGGTTGTTTAGTCTGGAGAAGAGGAGGCTGAGGGGAGACCTTCTCGCTCTCTACAACTACCTGAAGGGAGGTTGTAGGGAAGCGGGTGCTGGACTCTTCTCCCAAGAAACTAGCGATAGGATGAGAGGAAATGGCTTCAAGTTGCGTCAGGGGAGGTTTAGATTGGACATTAGGAAGAATTTCTTTACTGAAAGAGTGGTTAGGCATTGGAACAGGCTGCCCAGAGAGGTGGTGGAGTCGTCTACCCTGGAGGCGTTCAAAAAAGGTATAGACGTGGCACTCCAGGGCCTAGTTTAGGAGTCATGGTGGTGTTAGTTGATGGTTGGACTTGATGATCTTAGAGGTCTTTTCCAACCTAATGATTCTATGATTCTATGATTCTATGTACAAATACTGTGAGCTTTGGTACCAGTCAGAGCTGTGGCATCTCAAGAGGTCATCTAGACCGGGCCCACTACACCTAAACTACCCTTGAAAGACATTTGTGCAGGATGTTCTTAAGAGCCACCAGAAGTAAAGATTTCACATCGCCTTCAGCAATTGATTTCTGTGCTAACCTCTCTCTGCTGGTTCCTTAAGGTATTTTAAAATGCTTAATCTAAATCCTTAAGCCAATAATAGCCACATGGAGAGAATCCAAAAATAGCACTGACGATGGGTGTTAATACCGGTTCAGAAACCTTAAGCTCTGGATTGTCTGAATACAACTGTTTGGTGGTCACACCAGATGGGCTGGTACCAGGAGAGTGCAAGCAGCAACATGCAGGCAAAATTATGCCATGCCTTTCCAGGAGAAGTACAGCTTCTCATCATTCCTGCGTGTGCCTAGACACTTCTTGGGTAAGAGCATGCATAGAAGAAGTGATTTCCTCACAGCAGTCCACACAGGAAGCTTTGGATTGTGTTACAGCCTGAGGCAAAGATAAAGGGATGTCTTGGGCATCCTCTGAGCCCTGCACCAAACAACAGAAGGGAAAGACCTTGTTTGCCAGGAAGGCTAGTTGCTCTGAGGGGCAGAGTTGTTCTGAGGTGGGAGTATTGCTTCTGGTGATTGAATTAGTTCTCCTAGAGCTCGCTAGCGTGTCTCCACAAGGCACTGTGTAGGACCGTGTGGATGGAGGTGTTTTCTGAACCAGCGACCAACCCAGTGGTTTAATCCAAGGAACCTAATTTCCTTGCTAGACACAAACACAACCCAAATCTGGTTAGAATTAACTAGGTGAAGTCTGAGCTCTCTTCTTCGCCTCCATGGCATTTTCCTGTATTTCCTATAGAGTGGCTCAAGTGTGATTCCTCTCCCAAGCATTTCTGGGCTGGCAGGCATGCAAGAGACTTTCATGTGCTTTGAAAAGCTTCCCTCTTCCATCTAGTTGGGAATATGAGGAAAACAGACTGTCTCAAAATAGACTTCTACTTTCCATTCTGACCAAAACCACTACATGTTGGGAAGATGGCATTTCCCTGCTCACCTTAAGAAGGGCTTTTTGAGAGCTCTGCTTCCTCAGAGATTTGGATTCAGCTTGGCTGAAGCACAGCACAGGGACAATATTTAATTCTTCCTTGCTATTTTCTCTAGCTTTGATTCACTGCAGTGTAATTTTGGAAGCTTAATCTAGTTTCATCAGCCATGACTGGAGCTAGAAAACAGACCAAGTTATCAGAAGATACAGCAGGGAGATAACTAAAGGAAGTTTCATTTGGCACAAATTATCAGGAAATCCTCCCAAAATCAAGCCGTCAAGGAAATGATGGAAGTACATGATTTCACTAAAAATGAACACACGTATATACCCCAACACACACACACACACACACACCCCCCAATACACAGCCCCTTTCCATCCTCTGAAAGCCACTTTGCTTTTTTCTGGGGCTACTACAAATATTTTGATGTATCCTGGCTCCAGTCCAATCCTCAGCAACTGCTGGCAGCCATTTTAGATCATCCCTGTCATAAGTTTCACTGTAGCAGTCATTTGTGCTTTGATTTTTATTATGCCCCAATCCAAACCCAGCACTCTGGAGCAGTTCAGGGTCTGCACCCAGATCTGAGCGCAGCAGCTGGCACATCTGTCCCGAACGGGTCTTTATTATTTATTGCCTGTGCTGCGGGAGTCCCCAGCAGCCGCCTCCCGAGGAGGGCTGTGCTCCTGGGGAGCAGTTTGTGCTGCCAGCAGCTTGTGCAGCAAAAGCAAAGGCAACCCTCGCCTGGGGACCAACAGGAGCAGCACTCAGGGAAGTTGGGGCGTAAGGTGGCAATTACAAGTAATAAGTTTGCAACATGATTGCCTGTGGGCATTGAAACCGCTTAATGTTTTTCCAGCCCTCAGAGGGCTGAGTGCCCCCAGCCCTCCCCACAGAAGCCAAGGTCACCTTGCAAGAGGTGCACTGTGGGGATCGGGCCCAACAGGCTCTGACTCCATCTCCAGTTTGTCTGTGGTTTAATAGGGTGTAATTTCTGGCACACCTCAGTGCATCTAATTGTTGTCACTATTAGAGCACAAGGACAAATCGCTGACAAAGAGGGCTGTGTAAAAATGCACTTGGGTGCAATAGCTGTGGCAATATTTCAAACAGCTTCCTATTGTACATCTTCAAGAGAGATGCAAGCGCTTGTGCTTTATAATTGTGCAACCATATCACTGAATATGGATAGCGCTTACAAGTGCTGTGTAACGTGTTGACAACTCTGCACACATAAATATGTATTGTTTTTCAGGCACCACCCAGGCAAAGAGAAAAGTGGAGGTTTTATTTTAATTTCTTTTGCAATGTCTGAGCAAACTGCTGCAAGACTTAAAAAGAAAAGTGGGAGTCCTAATGACTTAACCAGCAATTCAAGACAAAGCACCTCAGATCTCTAAGTTCAGCTCCCTAAAACATTCCTATCTATTGCTCAGATCCTATCAATTATTCCTTTTTTTACAGCTATTAGCTCTTGAACTCCCTGGTTTGTTCTCTACTTCTTTTGGGTGACTTTTCAAAATTCAGATCATTCCAAAGTAAAAGCTTTAAGCGCCCTTTAAACCAAGATTCCTCTTTCTTTTTGACATCAAGACTTCTGTCTTTGATAACTTCAAATGTTTCTCTCTCTCTGCAGTGAGTACTTAATTCTCACCAATGGTTTTGGTTTTCTATCAAACACAGCAGTAGCACCCTGAATGTTGTTTATCTGCNTTTTTTTTTTTTTTTTTTTTTTTTTTTAACTTTTCAACTAAATTGATATAAACACCACCACTATTTGTTCAACGTTGTTGTGGGGGGTTTTGTTTTTTCCTAATTATGTAAAAATACACTTGCTTTTTAAACTCAATTAAAGCTTCCTTTATGTGTTAGCAGAGCTGCACAACAGAGGCTTTCATCCTGTGCACTGCTTTCTCTGACTGTGAAACAAATAAAAGCCAAGCTTTTGCATTTCATAACCTTGAAGTTCTCTGAGTAGTTTCACCTCCAGGGCTGGGTAACTGAATGTTTTCAAGCAGCTTAGAGAGAAAAATGGGGAGGGGGGTGAGATGGAGGAGCAGGCAGCAGTAAACAAGAATATGATTTCAGATTTTCATGATTTAGACTAAACTGAATAGCAGCAGCAGCCAAAGTAGAGAGAAAGAAAGACTGTAGATATATGATGGAATAATTTTATAATTTAAAGTACATATTGTATTAAACTTTCAACATGAAAGGGCTAATGCATTTCTCATAACATCCCACATTTTGTTAGTGCTTTTTACCCTATACCAGTAAAAATGATATTTGAGTACTGACAGACTGAAGGGAATGTGCATAGACCATGTTATCCATTGCCGGGGCATGGGTGCAGACGTGGTATAATGTGGCAACTGTTCTAATAGTGCTCTGCATTGCTACACAGGAATTTCAGGATAGACCTGGGAGAGAGTTTTACTGGAAAAGCAAATACACTAGAATGGAGGTAGTGACTCATGAGTGGTGGTGAGCTGTGCAGCACTGCTAGGATCATGGGGCAGGAAGGATGTGATTGCTCACACTAAATCATCACTGCCCTCTCTACACACCCAGGGCTTTTTTATTACCACAAGTGGCCCAAAACCCCTTTGTTTTCCAAATATTCTAACAACTGGTTCCTCTAGTAGTACATTGACTTTTCACACTGCCCTGGCTCACTTGGTTTATCAGTACCAAGTCAAAAAAGGTCTATCACATCTAGAATTACCAGTGCTGCTTCCTCTACTAGGCAAGTTTACCTTAAAGGCTGTTCCTCCAATAGCTGACCTTGTCTGACCTTGCTTAGCTTGTGCTCGCTATAGAACTGGAGAAAAGTGCACACAGAAGTCAATAGGAGATGGCTTTTCAGAAAAAAATTGGGAGCTATTTACACCTTCTGTACAAAAACTCCAGCCCAGACATGCAAACAGCCCCTGATTTGTTATGAGACGTATTTCTGAGTTTGTAGAAGAAAGGCTGGGGATTAGGGAAAAAAAAAAAAAGAAAATCAGACTTTTTTATATAGTGAAGCCAGGATGTTCTTTAAATATACCATGTGTTAGGTGCTGCATGGAATGGAGAGAATGTACATGTTCCTGGTGACAGAACAGCGGTGAGATACTGCTTCCATGGTTGGAATAAACTCATAACATGCTGCGTGGTGTTTAAGTCTGTGTTAAACAAAACCTCTTCTTGACACTCATCATTTGAAATAATTCCTTCAGATTCCAAACCAATTTGTTAATGACTGTTTTCGTATATTGAAGTTGGTGGAGGGCGGGTGTATATTATTAATCTTGTTTCTACAAAAAGTGGGGTTTTTCTTCTCTTACATTATGTGCCTACAGGATAGTGCAGTTACAGATGTAATCTGCAAAATATCAATTTGCAAGCAGAAACTTCAAGCTGCACAAGGGCACCGTGGTCTGTCTATGACTTTCAAACACAAGACTACTCTTCAAAGAGCTTGAGAAGAAAGTGTGGACACTAGTAGGACAAACTGTTCATTATTCACTGCAATTTCAGATATACACACTGGAAATCATTGGCCAGTGAAATGTACCCTGTGTAGTCCAGAGTTCTTCACTTATTTATCTCTAGCATGTTTATGCATATGAATAAGCACTATTACATTCATTTACAGCTCCAGGACAAGAAGGCACTCTGAGGTTTACAAGATTTGGCTGATGTGCTGTGGCCAGTCTTCTGTTTCCTTCAGGAGTTCAGCACATCAGGACACTGAGCGAAACAAGGAATAAATTTTATAGTTGGAACTTACATGCAAACACCTGGCTTCTCATTTAACTGACCTGGAAGATGATGTCTGCTCACAGATGGGATGGGCCAATCTCCCTCCCCAAAGGCATCATAATTGTTTTCCTTTTTTTAAGTGCCATAGTCCATGACTTTTCACAGGAGGAAGAATGAGGATTGGGGACCAGTCTTACTTTCAGTAATGACCTTGGCACAAAAAGTAAAAGTGTGCTAATGTATTTTGTTGCTGGTATGACGCTGGGAACCATTGTGAACACAGATAACGTTTAGATGATAGATGACAGCATAGATGATAGCATAGAAGATGATTAGATGATAGCATAGAAGAAGCTGAAGACTTTGGTGGTCTGGCAGAAATGAATGCACATTTATAGTGCAAAAAGAGGGATCGTTTACTTCAGAAGTAACAGAGAAAATTTCTTATGTAGGAGTTTATTGGTTACAAATGACAGAGGGTAAGAAAAACCTCTGTGCACTAGACAGTTTACTATGAGAAAGTGATGCGATATAGCTACGGAAAGGCAAATGGTGTACGGGATGTCTTCCACAAAGTATTTCTGATAAGGAAGTGCAAGGTATCCAACAGTGTATCTGCTTTTCATGAATATGAATCTAAATGAGAGCCAGTACGTATCTCTTAGGATGATCAGTACTTGTAAAGCCCAGTTTGTAAGAAGAACCAAGTTGGTTATGTACTGGATCAATTTGTGAAGTGCTGTACATAATGCCCCTGCCCACTACTACAAGAAATGGGCTCAGTGAGGAAAGAGACCCTTTCCACACCTTTTTGCTTTTAATGGTACTGACCTCATGTTCAATCAGAGTTCTTGGCTAGGTTCTTAATTTGTTGATTAGCTGGGATGTCCTCTTAAATAAACTGATCGTATTTGCTTATACCAGCTGTGGCCTAACTACTATTTCCACAGAAGTAGCCACATGTGCTTCACAACCCGGGATGGACTTGGCAGCCCGCTGCCCTGTGCCCAGACCAGCCCCTGCCACAGGCTTCTCTGGCTGGTCCCCATTCCTCCCAGTGCAGTGGGGCTCTCTCCGCTGCGCCAGTCCCAGCCGAACACAGCCCAGCAGGGAGGCTCTTGGCTATGAGAAACTCAGGTTGCCCTGTCACAACCCTACATCTCCCTAACTCCCTAACATAGCCAGGATGAGAGCAAGCCTCAGAGGCAAATGACAAATGCAGTGTTAATGACATATTCTTCCTATACTAAACCCAGAAAGTCTGCACTGAAGCCAATGTCCAGCACCTGCAGACTGAAGGAAGAAGAAGAAAAAAGGAAAGCACTATCATTAAGCCACACTTCTGTGAAATGCTGTGATACTGCAGCGATGACCTAAGAATTAAGACAGGCTAAATAGACACCTGTCCTTGAATAGTGGGTATTATGCGTGACTTATGTCAAGTGCAAAGCACAGTGGTACCCCTGTAAAGGTAAGAGTAGGAAGGATGATTATTATCTTCAAACCATTTAATCTGTATTTAGTGAACGATGATTATGAAGGCTGCCCATTCAGTAATGAGATTCAGACTCCCTTAGTTAATTGATATATGGCAGATAACATTGAAAGAGATCTTCTTCAGTTCAATGCCACTTTATACTATAGTTGTACTAAGTTAATAAAGTTTTCTCTGAGCATGCTGTAAAAAAATTGTTTGAATTTGCTTGTAAATTTTCAATGGGAGGAGAAACTGGGCTTGTGGAGTTTGTTGGAAGTGATGGAGTTTTTTAAGACACATGCCTGTAAACCTTTATATCATGACCTACTGTGATGCTCTGGCCTCAAGATACTTCCCTGGCAGAAAAAATCCCCAATCTTGCCATATTTTAGTTCTAGCATGGAGTTTATTAGGAAGAATGAATTCTTAGACTTTCTAAGAACACAGAGCATGTGGCAGGAATAAAAAACAAAAGGAAAGAATAACAAAACAGTTTCTTATGTAATCCTTAATTATTTGCAGGCTGAATATTTATGCTTGCTTTTTCTCTCCCTGCACGTACGAATGATGAATTTAACATGCGCAAAAGCAAAGGCGATTGAGAGTACTCCATGCTGATGGCTGGTATTCATGTGCAGATGACAGCTGTTAGATATAGACATGATATTAATATTACTTCACTTTTCCCAGCTCCAACTCCACTCACTCGCCCTCCTTTAGCCTGTGTCTGCAGTACACAGGCTGCAGTTTATCAAATGGACCTCCACTCTCTGGAGGAAAGCTATGAATTTGCTGGGGTATGAAAGGGTACCAGAGGCATTTTCTTTTGACATAGTTGTAAAACCATGGTGCAATTTAGCTAAACAGTAGGTTTTTGAAACTGTCTTGTTTTGCTCATACCGTGCAACAATTGCCCAGAGATGCCATTTGCCCTGAGCAGGCTGTATCCCAGGACCTCAGAGCAGTGGTTTGCCTAGTCCCAGCAGCTGACGCGACTGGACACAGAGACTGAGTACAAAGAGCAGAGCCATTGCTGTGCCTGGCGCTAAGTGTCCTGGCATCAAATGGGATGAAGAAATAGCCACTGTTTAATGGAGCTGGATGAGAGCTTCAGCTGTCTGGGAAGCAGAGGAACAAGGTCCAGGTGTCAGAGAGCAGGCTTGGGACAGACTAGAAGAGAAAGGGGCACAAGTGAGTCTGCACCCATGAGCATATATATACTCCCATAAAAATCTGAAGCGCGCTCAAGGTACTGCAGTCTTGGCCTTCCTCTCTTTTTAGCAAATACCTATGAAGCTCACTGGCACCCTCATACGCCTCTTTTCTGTCCTGCACCTGTCACACAGAGGGACAGCAGCCTACTGCTCCCAGGCACCCCACTAGCTCCAGGGATGGAGGCTAGTGTAGGAATATTGCTTCATTAACATGGTGCTAGAGGATGGAAATTCACTTCATCTCCTCTCCTCGCCTCACCTCTCCTCTCTAAAAAACTGCACACTGAAAATAAATTAAATTAAAAGGAACATGAAGATTGAGAAAAATCAATTACTCCAAATTAGCAAATACAGTTCTGAAGGTTGTTAGACCTTAGATCAGCCTTTTTCGGTGCATGCTTTCCAATGCTGTTTTCACTTATGTCATGGCAAGGAATCTAAAACTGCCACCTTAGCAGCAGAAAAGGGCTTAATGGAGCCACAGTCATCTTTACATTTTTCCTGACAGTGAATCATTGGATTCAGCTAGCTGAAGTCCCCAAGTTCTGTAAAAGGAACCTTTCTTGTGCTTCAAACAAGGGAAAAAATGTCAGCTTGTTGTAGTTTCAGGCACAAAATTTTAACGGGGAGAACTGCATCAAATTTGTCTAAAATCCTGCTGACCTAATCTTTAGTCCTTCACAGGAAATAAAATTGTATATAACCTTTTTCCCCCCCCCAGAGGTCTAAAATTGCTCAGTTAACATTTTTAGCATGAATTTTAAATTCCTTCCTGTTTCCAGCAAAGCAGGCAGAGTTAATGATGTTCTCCATGTCCTATGGAAAAAGCTGTCAGATATTAAGTTTTGTTTCTCACATTGTCTTACATTACAGCAATGTCTAAGGGTGCTCAGTAAGCTCACAGCCCAATGTACTAAATGCTATGAAGACACGACAGAGACCGCCCCTTGCTAAGGAGCGCTCATCTTCTCCACCTCATGAGCTGTGACTTCCTTACTCACAAGATACTATAAAAGGACTTTTAATAAAAATAATGCATCGTCCTAAACGGAAATATAACGAGCAGACATGAATTTGAGTAAAAATGCATGAGACATGTATGTTCTTCTCTATTACTTGCCTACAGCTGTCCCATTTTGCTGAGATCTCACTGGCCCATACTTTCCCCAGCACCACAGAATGGGAGGACCATCAGGGATGTATTGATGTGATCAAAGTAGTCTTAATAGCACCACATACACACCTCCTGGGGAGTTACACTGGAGAACACTGAATCTGGATGCTCTCCTCCACCCCCTCCCTCAGCATCTGGACTGTTTACACCCGCTGTCTGTCTACGATGAAATCCCTTCCGGGCTGGGGGAATTCACCCAGGTCACCATCACTACAAAGGAAAGATCAGGCTCACTTTGTGTGATGTTAGTTGAATGAATGCCGGATCCAACCGCACTTACGTCGCTGTCCTTACGCCAAAGAAAAAAACTATGCTGCTGAAAGGCAGATCGTCCTGGGAGCCTGACCTTCATTTTTCAGAGGACATATTATTCTAGTTGCAGAAAGAGAGTCAAACATGACCCGTTTAGTTTGGTCGTGTGAAAAGCTGGCTTTATATAAAAGCTATGGACAGAATACAACACAACAACTGAAAATAAAGATCCTGTTTTTAATATAGGTGTATGAACATGTCCTCCACAGACTTGCACAGCGTCAGCCTTGAGTGGAAAAATCACCACGCCAGACATTTGGTGTAAACTGCCCAATCTGTTGCTCTCTTACATTCCTCACACAATCATAAAGCCTATTACCTCCCCAAGGCCATAATCATGGTGCTGCTGGACAGAATATCCTGAACAATGAAACGAAAACCCTACGGTAAAAAACAAAGCTAAGGTTGGGGATTCGTGACAATAAATCTGGGGCAAAGTCATTCAACCTGTGGTTGTAATTATTCTCTGAAAAAGCACCACAAACTCAGCCATTCAGAGGGAAAGTCTTACAGAGCTCTAGCACTGCTATTAAAAGACCCAAACAGTACTGCCCCTAAGAGATAAAAATATCTATTTGTGCAAAAAACAGGTTACCCTATCACTGTAGACTGATTATGTAAAAGCAGCTATGACCACTGCTGGCTAAATGCAGAAATAATAGCCCTGAAAGGAAAGGAGTCACTTTGTTCTGTTTAACATGCTACTCGGAGAGATATTTTCTAACAATGCTGAATACGTTGAGAACACAAATCTCACTTAATTTGTGGCTAGAGGTAAACCTAAGCTGGGGTTTACAGCCTGAGTCAATATTCTTCCTCTGTCTTCCTCAGTCTTCCTAAATCAGCAAAGACCGAGACTATCAAAAACATATGGGACGCCAACCAGGACATAATCAGCAAAACATGGGACATTCTGAGCATATAAGATACATGATCACTCAGAAAGATGTTGATGTCCTTATGCCTATTCATTTATCTACTTGAATCAAAGGAATGGAGGAGGAGGGGGAATGAGTATTAGGAAGGGGGGAGGGAGTCTAGGCATGATTAACAATAGGTGCGAGACAGGAAGAACTAGATTAAACTGATCCATATGCAAATGACCTGAGTCTGATTGCATCAAACCATGCACAGTTTAATGAGTATGGTAAGATGCCTTTATCTCTGCTTGGATGTGTTCTGAAAAGAAGGACTGCTCCAAGATAAAACACAGTTTAATAAGAAGGTTTTTCATTATGGGGTCGATCTGCATTTGCATTTCTCTCTCTGAGCCACACAGCTTTCCTCAACCTCCCTTCCTTTTCAAGAGATTAGTCAGTAAGCACTTATGTATTGTTAAAACACACCTTAGGGCATTGCATACTTAACATGCGTGTGAGTTTTAGCCTGGTCCTTCATGACCTGGATTAGACATTTCAAAACGAAGACTAAGTGGCAAACTTATTTTTCTGCTTATCTACGGAGCACTCTTTGCCCTTCTGTTATTTTGAAGCTTTGTAAAATCTTTTCAGTATTCATACACTGATACAGAGACAGAACTTAGCTTGGGTATTTACAGCGTCGTGGGCCAGGCTCAGAACTGCATCACCGCTGCGAGATGGTGATAACTCCAGTTTCTGTGGAGCTAATCTGATTTTATGCTACTGTAGCTGAGGTCTAGCCTTCTATTTCGAAAGTGTGTGTTGGTTTCTTCCAAGTGTCCGCCTTTGCACACTGAACAAGGTAGCTAGGCACTGCCTCAGCTTCACGTGTTAAGCTCCGCTTACTGTTACAGGTGCAGGTGAAATAAAGCAGAGGCAACCTTTTCTTCCTTGTGCAAGCAAGACAGTGGGAAATCTCCAAGGCTCTCAGGAAGATCATAGGAAAGACAGCTGCCCAATGCACTGGCCTCTGCTCAGACTCCAGCAGCCATGTGGTATAGTAAGCACTAGTCTTCTCATCCAGCTATGATTAAAGCTGCGGTTACCAAAAGCACTGAATCAGAGCAAGCTGGGAATACCTTATTTTTACTCCAAGGCATAGCAAGCGGTGCAAGTTCCTCCACCTTGAAGAGGTCTGACCTGGCTGGCACATTTTTTAGAGGCCATCTATGGATACTGTGTTCTTCCTCACTCAGGGCAAAATTTTCCCACTTAAGTGCTGTGTTGTTCTCTGAAGCCTATGTGCACACTAACATCTGTATTCACATGCTACATATTTACACAAGTAATCGTCTTGTTACAGATAGAAAGTATTTCAATCTCTAAGTGCTGATGCTGAATATTAGCTCTCCAACTAATGGAGGCAAATAAATACCAATGGCCATCCAAATGCCTTCATGAAGAAGAAATCCCTTTTCACAGCACCTACAATTTGCCTATGCAACAAGGATCTGTTGAATTCGGGTGGTTAACAATCTACCTTCTCCACCTCAGCTTCAACTGATCACCTTCATCCTTATATCGTGGAGATGAGACATTTTAATAGAAACAAGACACTTGAACAAAAACATTTAGATTGATTTCAATAGAAATAATCACAGGCCTAAGTGCCTTGCAGATTAGGAATCCAAATCTGTTCTTGCATATTCCACCATTATGAATATGATTGCTTCTTTTCCATCACCAGACTGCTTCATGTCTTTAGGAATTTCTGGTTTTATATTCCTTTGAATACAATGTATGCTTACATTATATCTTTCAATTACTTTTACTTGAGTTTCACTTCTGTATCTTTTAGCTTTTTTGAGTCTGTGCTGAGGTGTCTGCAGCTTCTTTGCATTTCATCATTAACTCTGGCTCAGCAGCTACAAAGTCCTTTCTTATCTCAGATTGTAGGTTTTTCCCTGTATGTGTTCCTTTACACTTAATGCTACAGCCACACAATCTCTCCTCATAGACCAAGGGTCCCATGACAGTAGAAGGCTGAAGCTTGTTAACCCAGTCATAAAACATAGTTTTGCCAGCAGTTAGAAGAGTCCTACTTCTGCCCTAGCTTACTGTTATTTATTATCATTTATGGCACCACAATGCTGAGCGTTCAGGAGCAGTTGGGGTAACAGAACAACTCAGTTACTGGTGGTAGTCAGCTTACGTCCTCCTGTGCCTGGTGAGAGGGTGCACTCTTGGGGCTAGGTGGGAATGAGGTAGGTTGGAAGCAGGCACACATCTCCTTACCTCTTGGCATGGTCTAGCACCCAATAGGGATAGATGCTAAATGAATACAGGATAAAAAGATGGTGCCTGTCCCAAAGAGCTTACCCTTAAAGTAAAAGTAAATACTGACAGATGAGGGATGTAAGGGGTTAATGGGGAAACCTTTGTTGGGTTTAACTTTAGGGAACTAATTTACGTGCCAATGTAATAAGTACAGCTGCATTGACAGACCTTGCAGTCAGGCTCCTATGGGGGAAGTTCAGAGCCCTCCTAATCATCCCTCCAAAGATTCTGTCTCTCTCTTCATGGATTAAACAGAGAAATCAGATTGCTAACTTGGTGACTTAAAGTTGGATGCTTAAAATTAAGCAATGTGTATTGCCTTTCTTCCACTCCCACCTCCAGTGACGATGGGCATGAGTCTTCAGGTGGCAGTGCCAGAGGGCTGCCAAGCTTCATTTGAAGGGAAGCATTTTTGAGGTCAGATTTGGAGACAGAGAAGAATGTAGCTTTGTGACTGTGACAGGGAGCATAAGTGAAATCACAGAGACAGGTGTTGGGAAGTGTAGTGAGTGGCTGACGGAGGCTGGCACCACAACAGATATCTGAGGCAGGATATAGAGTGGCCATAAGAGATTGTGCCTACATCTCAGGCACGGTTCCAACCCTCCTTTGATCGAGTGCTGTCAGATGTCTCTTGGAAACCTCTGCTCTTCTTAGGCTTAATCTGGATTGGTAAAAACACATGGGTTCACACTGGCATCCTTTCTCAAGTGTCGATTGGAAGTAACAAATTCATCATTTGCAGTGAAATACTTGGGGTGAAATCCTGACCTCCTTGTAAGCCCCTAGTTCACTTTTGGTTTCAGTGACATCAAGATCCAATGATTCGGTTCTAAACATTTTCACCTTTTCATCTAGGTGGGCATCCCAGTTCCAGTGGTGGTCTGGCATTTCCCTGCCCTCGCAGGTGGGAAGGGTGAGTCTGTCTGATTTCAGTCAGGTCTCTTAGCAGCTATTGAACATGATTGTTAACCTCCTTGCAGTCCTTTCAGTTGTGCAGGTTACATTTTCCCTTTATAAACAGAGGTACTGCCATTCACTATCACTCCAGAGCTGGTGTATTTAAAACCTTGGTAATTTTTTGAGTGCCAGTTGTGGAATAGGTCTGATGACCGTCTTCTAGGATGAGTAAGGACTTCTTGGACTCTGCCCATGATTTGATGGTGGGAAGCAAAGCTGTCACAAACATCTGCTGTTAATGCCATCAGAGTTTCAATTCTACCTTATATGTGTAATTTTATTCTGACATCTTAGTCCCATGTTGTCATTTGTACTTTTGCCCCTAGGATCAACACTGGAATCTGTATTGAAAGTTGAGATCAGGTATTTATGTAGGCTTTGAGCCATGCCTAAATGATGTTTGATCTCAATGCCATTATCACAGCATAGCTGTCTCTTTCTTCTTTCCAATTCTCTTTCATTCATAAGGCTGAAAGACCTTTTAATCTTTATGCAATTTCCTCTGCTAGGTCTAAATCACCTTGATATTTGGCAACATTGATTCTGTCTTTCCCTTCTTGATTGCTCAATCTTAGGGAATTTCCTGAATAATAAAAATTATGTCCATATATGCACACATGGTCATAAGGCCTCTTTTGGCACCTTTGCTCTATTTATCATATCTAATTTCTAGAGGATTTATATTAGTCCAAATGTGTTCTTTAGAGGCCCGATCCAATTTCTGTTTAAGTCAATGGCACTTTTGTGATAGATCTTAATGGTAGTGGGATTTAGCCCAAAGCCTGGTGTATTTAAGTCAGTTTTAATCTGAAGGGCCTGTAATAAAACCAATGACTTTGATCTTCTTTCCTGGGAGTGCAACTGAGTCAGACACTTTAATTTTTCCTTTTTAACCTCAAGTAACTGCATGTTAGGTGGGTGACAGTGAGAGAAGTCCTCTTCTGCACAATTTGTTCTTTACCTTTAGAGCACTGTGTTGGACTTTGGACTAAGAAGGAAGTTATTTTCATAAGAGGCAAGACTGGGGAAATGTTACATAGAAACCTAATTATAAAAATAATTATCTATTTCTAGTAAGGCCCAGTAATCATATGCACGTATGTGTGTATATACATATGTATATATGTATGTATGTATACATATACAGGGGCTGTATTAATGAATTAAGTTCAATTTTTTTTCTAACAGGACAGTAAAGCAGCACTTACCCTCTTCATCCTTACTGGACTCTTTCTTGGGCTGAGTCTTGATGTCTTTTATAATCTGGGCTTCTCAAATAACAATTGTGATGGGATTTTTTCCTGACATGCTCATCTGTCCAGTAGGAATTCAATGTAGATCACCAAACGGTTACCAAGTGGTAACAACTTCCAGATGCTGTCAACATTGGCTTGGTTTGAGCTGGTGAGCTAGAGGTGAGGGAATAACCTACTAACCATTCTTTTGAGCCATGTATTCCCCAGCAGTGACAATTTTACAGAATTGCCAGAAAGCTTGTCTACTACAGTCACAAATCAGGTGGCCAACAGCATCAATATTTCAATCTTAATCCACCTTTGCTTCTCCCCTTGTTTTCCCTTTCCCCTCTGCCCCTAACACATACAAACACAGAGACTTTCCCCTTTTATAAATACAATGGATGTTGTTGTCAGTTCAGATAAGAGCAAATGCCAGATAGGATGGCAATATTTTCAGTCCTGGCAAATGCAATCATAAGTTCAGTTTATTAATATTGCAACAGTTGCACTAAATGAGATCACTTGGATAACAAAACATTTATCAACAAAACGCTGCCACCTACTGAAGTTTTGCAAACAGCCCAGATGATTGGATAAGATCACAAATTCACTCTGTCACAAGCTTATGGTCTTTGCTGAAATCGTTCTGAGGAAAAAAAGCAAGAATGATAACCAGCAGAACAAGACAAGACATCCTTTTCACACAGTCTGTTCAGCAAGTGTCAGGGTAAATCCTGGAGAGCAACCTCCAAAGAGGAAGGGAGGTTTGGCTCTTTGTGCTCAGTATGTTGTGGAGTTTTCAAGCACAGCAGCTAGGGAACTCTTCTCATCAACTGCTTTATCTTGCAGCAGCCCATTATAAACTTCCAGTTTTCTTATCACGCTGGTCTTCGAAGCTTCTATTCAGCCCATAGTAAACATATTAAACTTGCCAGCTTTTTGGTTTGCATCACCCCAGGTTACAAAGGCTTTGTAAATAAATATAAAAGTCTGAGTGATTATAACAGATCTTTTGCATTTTCTGTTGCAAGATCTCAACCAATTTATCATGTTCATTATTTCAGTATAGGTCCACCAGGCATGCCCGTGAAACAAGGATAAGTCCTGCACACCATACATAGGAAGAGCTTTACCTACCCATGCTTCATTGCTTTGGTGTGGATCAACAACTAGTCAGATATACAAGGACTGACTATATTTTTACCCTATGAATAGAAAGGAGTATTTATGTTAATCAAGAAAAGCAAACTCAAAGAGTCAAGACAGCATAGTTTAGGAATGACAATCTCATCGCAATTATTTCATGCAATGGGTGACCCATCTTTTCCCTTGCAATACTATTCCATTTCTTATTTGCAAAATCACAAAATTAATACTTACCCCTGGACCGTCCTTGGATGCTAAAATTATAGACAACTCACAGGATATGAAAAAGTGACTGCTTTTTAAGACTGGAGTACAACAGAGCTTTTAAACATATGCATAAATTTAAGCATGGGAATAATTCCATTGAAATAAACAGGACTACTCAAACATTTCTGATTTTGCATAGGCTTCTGTGCTTTGCTAGCTTAGGGGCTAAGAATGGATATGCTTATTTAATACAGTGTTTATCTACTAAGCCTACATTCAGCATTACTGATTCCTTCCCTTTCATCAGACAGAGACAAGGAGTTCTCCATTTTTCTAGGCTCCTTCTGGGCCAATTTCAAACTTTGTTGTGCCTTCCCATGCATTTGCATTTTATATCTGATGTAGAAAATAGCAGCTATGAAACCATACCCTGAGTCCAGAGGGAGTAAAGTGGATGACTTGAAAGGAAACACTCAGAGGTTTGTCTAGATTAGGGGACGTGATCGCTATTAGGCTGAGGCTGGCTCTTCCTGACCTAATTCTGGACCTTTTTGCACTGGGAAGCAGGATCTCCTTTATTCTTTGGATTTAGCTGTTTCCAATTGCCCTTGGGTTCCTCTTCATGACTGTGACCACATGTATTGGCTAACCCTGGCCTCATTATCTCTTCCTAATGCTGGAATTGTCCTTACTGCTGTGATGGCATGTTGGTTTAGTGTGGGGCATGAATATATGCTCACTACTGTACTGGGAAACCCCACTAGTGACAAGGCAGAGCCAGAGTCTAACTTGAGTTGGTCACTATGCTTAACTGTTTTGCAGTAAAATCTACAATATCTTTTAGTCTTCAATGGGTTTTTAAACCTGAATTGTTTATGCTGGGTTAGTTATGCTGCTGTACCTGTTACATGTATCCAGTGCTGGCTCCACCACTTTTCTTGCTGTGCAAGCAGGGCAAAACCCTAAATCCCCACTGTGGGCCACCTGGAGCTGACATTGCCAAATATAAGCCCTGACTAGTTTAGGTAGGCTTGGGTTTTAAGCCATGCTTTGCTGCAGCTGTTCTTCAACACAGAGGAACTTCAAAGGGTTTTGACTCCACTCGGGGACAGTGGAGCCAACACATCTGCTAGCTCCTATGGAGATGAAAGCAAGAGTTTAATACACACCATTGCCCTAACCAGCGTGCAGGTGCAATTTCTGGCTGGAGTGCTTCACATTGGCCTGTCTGTATTTAACTTTTTCTGTGAGGATTCATGGTTATTTCTGAGCTCAGAGCTCCTGGCCTGTCTCGTAGTGACACCGTTCCTCTAATAGCATCTGCGGGTTGTTTCTTCCCCTGGTACCATGGTGGCAGCTGTGGGCTTTCCAGTATCAGGCTGACAGGGCAGGCTGCCCCAACCCATGGTCTCAAGTGCAAGGCCAGTGTAAGCAGTGCATGCTGAGATTTACCTTCATTAGCTGAGCTAATAAAGTAAGATTCATGGCTACTGAAGCAACATACTAACCTCAGCTTAAATTTTCTTTCACCTTTGTAAACTCTCAGCCTAGAATAAAGGTCTGAGAGGCTGGGGTCGGATTGCCTCTTAGAAGGTCTCTGGGCTAATATGGAGCAGGGCTCAAACACAGATAAAGCAGAAAGGGCAACAAACATGGGCAATGGCCAATGCACATGGGCTAGGGTGTTGCTTCAGATGAAGGAAAGACCTGGTGGAGGGAAGGAGAGGAAGCAAAGGGGCTCCAGTGGCCTGGAGCTTTCTCAGCTTGCTTCAGCTCTGCCTGAATTCTCATCTTCCCTCAGCCGCTCGCCCAAGGAAGGGGTGGGTGACTTCTTGCATGGGAAGATGAGGTGCTGGCTGGAGGGAAAGGGCTTCCAATCCATGGCTCTCTATGTCTGCGTGGTGGACTTGTGATCTCACAGGGATCTGGAGGTTTTTCCGGTTAAAGCGTCTCAGAAAAGGAGGAGGACGTGTTGATTTCTGAAGGCTATCTCTTGTGGTGTCATACCTCTTGATGCGTATTATACCTTGCCTTACACATTAGTAAACTGCTGTGAGAAGGCACTCCTTTTGTGACAGAAAATGGCCCAGAGAAGAGCCAAGAGAATACAGGTTTCTGAAGAGAATCTGTTGGTAAAACTAAGAAAATAACTCAGTGATTTAGGGTCAAAGTCCCACTGCAAGCTGCTGAGGGCATGCAGAGCCATGTGAGCTGCTCCCAGCAGTGAGGCAGCTGTGTCAGTGGGGCTTTCCAGCCATACCACTCAGCCCTCCTATGAAACACTGCTCATGGTGACTGTGGTCCCTCATTAGGGGCTCTAGGGTGATGTACAGGCCCACTGTGGGGTACACGTGCCCACCAATAGGTCTGGAGGCAAACAAACAAGAGTGTGTGTAGATAGGCTTTCATGTGCAGCGTGAAGATGAGTGAAGGTTCTGCCCTTGCAGACTTGCGTGTGCTGTAAGTTGGTACAGGGGGCAGGAAGATTTTTGACAAATCATTGTGTGCTGGAGTCTGGGGAGGCACCAGGGTGATGAAAGGAGCTCCTACACCCTGGGGAGAGAGAAGTCTCCCATGCCATTAGCAGAAGCTGTGGCTCCCCCAGACAATTTTTAACCTTCTTTTGATCACTGCTTTGCTTTTCTAAACCACTGATGGGGTGGAAGGAGCAATCTTGTGGAGCTCCTCACTGGGCAGCACTGTCCCATTTGAGTGGCGTCAAGATAAATGCCTATGTAAGCTGCCAGCTCTTAGGTTGGAGAAAATCACTGCATTGGTATTACTGCAGCAGCAGGTCTGATATCCTGGATGTGTAGGCACAGGCATAGTCTGGAGTAACAGCTGCTGTTAGTCCAGTCTCTGGCCTGTTTAGGCTTCCACGAGGATTCCTGCTACCATGCTTGCTTCTGACTCATGGGATTTATGCATTCTGTAAATGAACATGTCTAGTATGTTGCTATTAACTTGGACATGAAGCCCTGCAAAATTTTGTACTCAGCCGATCTAGCTGTAAGCACGCTCAGAAACTGCCTACTTGGTATCTCGTACTTGCTGGTCTGAGGTGAAGAAAACCTCTGGAAAAGTGACAACTGTCCACCTCTTGCTGCACAAAAATACAAACAAAATCTAACACAAAAAAATTTTTGAGTTTTAGTAGCTAGTCAAAACAGTTTATATTTTAGGGGATTGTTTTGTTCATCTTCAGTGGAAAGAGCTATTTAAGATTTGAGTGCACCCAGATTCAATTTTGAAGGCATTGCATCTACAGATTCTCTCTTGCATCTGACTTACTTGGATGTTTTACAAGTAAAACTTTCTGTATCTCTTAGATTTTCTAGTCACACCTATTAAAGGAGTTGGCCACTGTGTGATTAAATTAGCAATGCTTGTTAGTTTGCATTTTTGTGGTCAATAGATCTTTACCAGTGAAGACCAGACCATGATCTTGTTTTGCATGTGGAGGTTTAGAGTGGAGTGCACATGTAAATATTGTGTATACGTTTAGCATAGGAGATCCTGAACTTTTCCAGTATGAAGGCAGGGCTTGGGCTGGGCAGAGTTAGACATGAGTATCTTGGCTGATCATGGCTGGTGGGAATGCTGCTGGGTGGCTGTTACTTGACCCCTGAGCAGAACAGCTTTGTAGTGTATTACTATGAAAGCAATTCGAGGTTCTCACAAAATTGACAAATAGGTAAAGTTGTATGATGAGATTGAAATCCAAGATCACTGCGGCACTGCCATGACAACAGGCATGGCACCCATCTTCCATGTGCCTCACTAGGTGTCCTGGTTTCGGCTGGGATAGAGTGGTTTTTTTGTTTTGTATTGTTTTGTTTTGTTTTTTTTTTTTTTCCCCAGTGGCTGGTATAGTGCTGTGTTCTGGATTTAGTATGAGAATAATGTCGATAACACACTGATGTTTTAGTTGTTGCTAAGTAGTGCTTACACTAGTCAAGGACATTTCCAGCCTCCCATGCTCTGTGAGGTGCACAAGAAGTTGGAAGGGGAGGGAACATAGCTAACACAGTAGATCCAAACTGGCCAAAGGGCTATTCCATACCATATAACGTCATGCTCAGGGTATGAATGGTGGGGAGCTGGCTGGGGATAGGGTTCGCTGCTTAGGGACTGGTGGGGTTTTTTTGTTTTGTTTTGTTTTCTTTCCCTCTCTCTCTCTGATTGTTTTTCTTTTCATTACACTATTATTATTATTATTGTTGTTGTTATTATTTTATTTTTTATTATTTCATTATTATTTTATTTTAGTTATTAAACTGTTCTTATCTCAACCCACAAGCTTTCTTACTTTTGTCCTTTTGATTCTCTCCCCCGTCCCACTAGGGGGTGGGGGTTGAGTGAGCAGCTGTGTGGTGTTTAGCTGCCTGCCAGGTTAAACCACAAGTATGCATGTGGATTAAAATCCTGCCATGAACTTTCACCTTTACTTATTGCAATATAAAACAGAAAATTTATAGAAAGCTGGCAGAAATTAAAATCTTGACCTCATTTAGAAAGCTTGAATTCGTTGATCTTGCAAGTGAACCTTGGAGGAAACTGAACAGTACACATAAGCAGCATTACAAGCTGAATTACAAAAAGAAAATCCATCTATGGAGAAAGAAAATAAAGAATTTAAGGGAAGACTGACATTCCCAGTACCTCCAAAGTAGATAAATAAAATAGCATTGGCAACCCTGAAAAAAAATGGGGAAAAGATTAGGGACGCCTAAGGCCGTCAAAACAACAACATGAATAGACAGAGGTAAAGACAGTTTTACAGAGTCATGGGGAAAAGAAAAAGCAGCCCTTGGTACAAGCTCATGGGGAGATTTCAAAAAGGTGAACACTGATAATAAAACTATAGCAAACCACAAATAAGCGTTAATAGTTCGTTAGCCTGAACCAGCTGATGCACTAAAAAATAAATGCAATGCTTACTTCACTTTCAGTATCTGTTGCTTTCTAGAACTTACAACATGATGGAAATAAATGTGAGATTTCTAGAGGGCATTTGAAAAAAATCTCATTTGCCATACTCTCTTAAAACTACCCAGTAAAATTACACTAATTAGATTTAATGGCATGTACCATGTTGAGGTTGCATACTCGTAATTTAAATGAGAAGATTTACCATAAACTTAGTTGCCTATCTGCTGAGAGAGAGAGAAGGATCAAACCAACCCTTTGCAGTCTCTAAACATTAAGACCACTTGTGAAAAGAAGCCCAGTGAGTTACTGACATTTCTCATTCAGAACCATAGGAAATCATCCAGTCCAATCTCCCGCTCAAAGCAGAGGTAGCTTCAAAGCAAGATCATGCTGTCCAGGGCCTTGTCCAGACAAGTTGTGAAAACCTCCACAGATGGAGATTACACAAGCTCTCTGGGCCCTGCTCCAGGACTAAGCAGCTCTCATGGTGACAAGTTTTTTTCTGTGTCCAGCTGGAATTTCCTTTGCTGAAACTTTAAAATGATTGCCAACCTTGGTTTTGCTGTGCACTTCTAAGAAAAGTTTGGCTTCGTCTTCTCTACAACCCAACCTGTTAGGCAGCAAAAGCTTATAAAGCCCTCATTAGCCTCCTATTCTCCACACCAGAAGAAACACAATTCCTTTCAGCGTCTTCTCATACACATGCTCATCATGTCATGTCTTCATCCTGTCATGCATTGTTACTTCTGCTCCCCTCGACACATCACATGCGCTAGCCCCTCACCCATCTCAGTAGCTTTCTGCTGGACTCCTAACAGTTTGTCAATCTCTCCCTAGTACTGAGGGTCCCAGCACTGGATGCAAAATTTCAGATGCAGCCTCACAGATGCCAAGTAGAAGGGAAGAATCACTTTTTGTAGAATCACTTTGTAATGCAGCCCTGTATTCAGTTAGCCTCCCATAAAGGCATACTGCTGACTCGTGTTCACAGAGATAATCAG
>WAAD01020243.1:271892-287797 GCA_013389945.1 Fregata magnificens | reverse complement strand
TTAGTTATTAAACTGTTCTTATCTCAACCCACAAGCTTTCTTACTTTTGTCCTTTTGATTCTCTCCCCCGTCCCACTAGGGAGTGGGGGAGTGAGCAGCTGTGTGGCATTTAGCTGACTGCCAGGTTAAACTACAACACTAGGTCATCACATGCTGCCGGATCCCCCGTGTCTCCACAAACTGACTGCAGGAAATATGGCACCTACAGAGAAAATCTTCAAAAAACAACTACCTGAGGAACCACCTGAGCTAGCCAGAAGCAAAACACAAATGACATAGGCAACACTTTGATACATAAGGTTGTGTACATCTTACGTATGCAAAGGGACACACACATCCCTTTTGGGTGTCTCACTGACAGCGACTTCCCCTGGAGGTGACTACATCTTGAAAACTGCTTTATTAAACCCAGACTTACTTGCTGCCTGGTTTTCAGAGAAGCAGAAAAATAACACAAAACAGGGAGTCATTGGTGGCTATGGCACTCACTGGGTGTGTGGATATTCAATTCTGCTCTCCACTAGCCATCGTTTTCAGTTCCTATTGCTCTGGGAAGCACCTGTGAAGAAGGGTGTCACTGCCTCAGCATAATGGTACATGTCTACTTTCAGAAATATGCACATCTTTTAAATTAGGTGGCCATGAAGCAGCAGGTTTGATTCTTAAAAGACTGAGTGGAGTACCTAAAGAAGTAAATAAGCACAGTTACCTACAGACTTAAAATTCCAGTTTCCACTGCATCTTCATGAAACATAGGTCCCTAAATTGTCTAGATACTCTTACAAATTTTTCCAGTTATTCCTTCCTTCTTCCTTTCCTCCTTCCTTCCTTCCTTCCTTTCTTCCTTACTTCCTCCCTCCCTTTCTTCCTTCCTTCCTCCCTCCCTGCCTCCCTTCCTTCCTTCCTTCCTTCCTTCCTTCCTTCCCTCCTTATTGTGTTTTGCTTTTAAAGGCACACACAAGTACTTCTGAAAATGTCTGTAAATGCTAACTCAAATTTAACTTTTTTAAAAGCAACAAAACCCTCTTACTGTGTGGTCTATCATAGACAAAGAAGATAATAATCATCTATTGTAAATTTTAAGATAAAGAATAAACTACATGCCATGGACGTGACTTTTCTATTTCTCATATTATGCATTTTTCAGGTCCTTTAAGACGCTTTTAGAATGTGTATAGATTAGCTCCAAGTATAATAAGTGCACATACTTTTTAGCTAATGCTTTGATCATGTTACTTAAAATTCCATTTTATTTACCATCAACAAAATGAACAACATTTGAACACCTTTACTGCCCTTTGCACATTCTCATTTCTTTCTGAATGGAGAATAACAACAAACGTGGATATTGATAATCAAAAGCCATTACAGGCAAGGTGTATACCTCATTTCTGGAATCACATTACACCACTATAAGTTAATGTCACATTTTCCCTAGAAAGAATAACCAACATTAGCCTAGTCCACACAACTGATTCAGTGTCACTCTGTAATGAAGTCATAGGCATCCTTCTGCAGACTGTATCTGTTTCTGTTCGTTCAGATAGTTAATCCATAGCAGGTCAAGACTGTGTCTTGCCAAGAACTTATGAAAAGTCCTAACTGTGGGGTAAAGTTACTCCTCTTTGAGTGCAGAGGTCCACGTTTGGAAGGGAGCAGTGTGGTGGAATGGGAGGAAGGGAGGCTGGAACCTAGCTTGCAAATCTGTGACTGCAAGACCCCCCCCAGGTTTATAACTCCAGGCAATGGCTGAACAAAGGTGGCCAGTTTGGTAACCTGTGGGGACGGAGACGTGCTATTCTGACCTTTTCCTCAGAAAGTGCGGCAGCGCCCACCTTGCTGTTTGAGGAGGCAGGGTTTACCCATGGCTGCAGAGAAGCATCTGAGCTCCAAGCAAAGCAGCTTCAGGAGCTGACTGCAAAAGCTCTGCCTGGAGTAAGTCAATGCAGCACCACTGGCACGACATTGATTTGCACTGACTGTAATACAGACTATCCTGTGCATAGGGTTGTGCATGTACCAGTTGTGGACCCAAACCTTTCAGCTGGATTTCTTGTCTCTTCCCACTACAAATGTTCCAACTTAACTATAACAACATTCATTTTACTTTAGTGAGCCTTTTTATTTACATGGAGCCCAGTTTTCTCCACTTGGCCCCAGAAGTGTTTGTTCCCATTTCATGAAGCCAGCGCCTAAGGAATCTGTAAGCCAGGACTGCAACTTCCCTGCTCTTTGGCATGTGCTTAAAAGTCACACTACACAGATTTAGTGCTGGTGGATGGTAAAGAGATTAAATTTTCAAGTGCCAACTCATCACATCAGGTTGACACAACTCCCAGTGTGTTGCTGAATTTACTTGAGTCCTTTATTATTGGTGTGGGGAGAGATGGCTGAGGGGAGTTTGAGAAAAATGGTTTATTTACCAAGACAGCAAATAAGGAAATACATGTCTTAAAGTGTAAACTGTCTATTCTGAAAGGTTTGGCATTGTGCCTTGTGTGCTGTCTGCCCTGTCTGAAAATTACATAACTATGAGTGTAAACTATGTATGTGTGTGCGTATTTGTGGTTTTCTTATAAGCAGCTCAGGGTGATGCCTGGGAGACCTAAGCACCAGTGGAATCTGCCGGGTGGAAATAATGTTTGTGCACTTTCTTGTTGATGAGTTAGTAAGCCACAAAAGTACCAGGAGCTCATTAATGTGGCATTCTTAGACTGTTGTTCATGAAGATGGGGAGAATGACATGCACTTCTGTAAACGTGTCCCCTTCTCAAAGTAACGGCTCATGGGAGGGGACCAGCCTTGTAACAGCTCAGTGCACCATTTCTTGGGGACCACTAGAGGGTTTCAACTGGTTTTCATACCAGAAGCTTAAGGGATAAAAATGCCAACATCCCTACCCTCCAAACTCTGCCTTCCCCGGCTAACTGCTCAGTGTTGGGCTGGGGGCAGATGATTAAAAAAGTGGAACTTCTCTGGTCCCCACTGGGAATACTGTGCTTAGCCAGAGGCCATGATGTAGGCCTTTGACTGAGGAAAGCTGCTAGTCGAGTCTGGGTTCATAACTTGCAGATATCGAAGACAAATGTGCTAATAGATGCTCCAGCTCATGCTATACCATTTACAGTATTTGTAAACAATGAAATATAATGCGTGTATATCCTGATCCTTCATCAATCAGGAAAAAACAACATTAGAGGAAGCATCAGGGGCCCAATTCTGCTTTCCAACATGTACGCACCATAACCCCCATTAATTTGAGATGGAGTCACGTGGCTGTATCCTGAGGGGGTGATTGCATCCCACATCAGCTACAAGTGACCGAAAAAGGGAAAATAATTGGACTGATACTGGTCATTTGGACAATGTGTATTTAATGTGTCAGAGTCGTTCCAACCTTCCAGTTACCAGATGTCCGTAAAAATTCATAGCAGGCTATTAAATTTAGCAGATCCCATCTTAATTAGATTAGCTTCTGCTCAGCATGACAGCAGAGTATTTCACTGATGGAGGATCTATAAAGTTTTCTGGTGGGAATTCTTTATGGAAGATGTAGTCTTTTATCCAGTGGGATTTAGAAATGGAGAGGAGGGAGGGAGGAGAGGAAGCCCTGATAAGGATACACAAACATTGTCATGGCGTGTTAAAACATAAATGGGAGCTTTTATTTTATGGATGTTCCCTTTTATTTCTCTTTTGCAATACGGATAGGCAGTGTGAGCGTTTTTTGTGTCCTTGCATTATCAGGCCCAGCTAACATAATGGCATATGGGTGGTGGAAAACTACAAGCAAATTCTTGTTGTCAAATTCCCTCCTAAAACTAGCACCAAAGGAGTACTCAATGTTCAGTTGCCTGTCAGGTCATGAGTTATTTTTTCACCTACAGGAAACAGAACTGTACAGTTTGTCTTGGGCTGGTTTTATGTGCTGCAATCCAGCATCTATCCATCCATTGCCCTTCTTTCTTTAAGGTCACTGCAAAAAAACCCCAAACAACAAACCCACTTTCTTACTAATTCTGCCTCTGCCCCAATGCCAACGATTCTCTGGTTTTCTCTGCACAGGTTTTTATGGAAGATATATACCGTTAATGGTGACACCGGTGTCAGTAATAGAACGCGAGCAGCAGCAATGCCTGCGCTCTATTCCCAGTGTGTAGATAACTTCATAAAGAAAAAAAGGTGGGTGGAGGGGAGGGGAGATCTGGATAATTTTTCTTGTCATTTGATTCACCATTGAAAAGGTCACTCCTTGTAAGAAGAGACAGTCTTCCCTCTGAGATGTCTGGGGGAGGAGCAGAAATGGCAGAGCCAAAATGGGGGGGACTCCTTGCCACTGAGCGGCTTTTGTGAGGTGGCAGAGCAGCACTTCTGAGCACAAGGGCGTGCAACGCCCAGAGTGTGCATGCTGGCGGCTGATAAAAACAGAAAGGGACCATCCTTTGCTCACGCCGCGGGCTGATAGCATTCACATCATACACCGTTTGTTACTAGGCAACTGATTAAATATATGTGCCGGTCCTTCAAGCAGTGCTTGCAATTAATTAACCAAACCATTTTCATTTTGACTGTCTTCCGCCCTCCCCACCACCAACCACCTTCCCAAATGCTGACATCTGACACAAGTGCAAGTGATTTGATGCTCCTCCCGACCTATGATGTAATAAAATAACAACACTTTGCATAGTAGATGTGGTCTACACGCGGGCAGTGGACACCTCTCAGTGTCCCTGGTGGGTCTGGCTAGCAGCTGGCACACACAACAGACATTTTGCTTTGCTTTGCCAGGGCCAATGTAAACTGAACAGTGAAAACCATAGGGCAAAGTCCAAAAGAAGTTCTTCTGGCAAATCTATTTGAAGTGCAGTTGTATTGAAGGATGGAGGATGGGTCTTCTTTCTTGGTTTTAAAACTGGGATTCCTCACCCCTAAAGTACTCATTCTCAAATTTAAAACCACTATGGAGCATGTTTGCATGAGTATATATATAGGTACATATATATTGTGATAAATATAAATATTTATATAGCTACTAATACATATGCAAGTGATATTAATGTCCAGGTGTCACCAACTGTAAGTGCACACTCCTCTGTGCTAGCTATTACACTGGGACCCCAAACCAGACAGTCCCTGCTCTGCTCAGCTCACTCATAGTCTAAATAGCAATGACAGGCAAAGAGGAAGAAGGGATCTAGACATCAAAGGTTGTTCAAGGTCATACAGGGGGTCAGTAGCAGGGCTGGGAACAGAAAATGGCTTTTGTTTTGAGATCAGATTTTATAATAAAAAAAAACCAGTGAGTCATCTCACCCCAAATCCTCCCTCTAATTTTGTAATACAGTTGTCATATTAAACTTGTATGAAATAGACTGGAATTACACATGGAAAATGGGTAACTACAAGGATCCTGGAAGATCTGACTGTTCCTATTACACTTGATCAAATGCAACTGTCAGCTGCTTTGGCAGAGATCACCTTTGATGATTAAAAGGAGAGGACTACATTACAAGAGGGTTTGAGCACGAAACCACTCGCTGCAATCCACAATTAAACAGGAGAGGCTATTGTTCTGTTTCTGAGTGGGAACAGAGTTACAAATTTATTGGAGTTCACAGGCTTGCTGCAGAGCTTGTCTTTAACAAAATTGTAGCCCCATTCTGTATCAGAGCTTCCTACCCCACTCAAAACCTTGAGTGCATTAAAGAAGCAATTTAGGGTTTATTTGAAGGGGAAAAAGAGAATGTCGGGTTGTGTTTCTTTCTTCCTTCCTCCCACTGGCTTTCTGCTGGGGAGGGAGGGATTTGAATCAGCAGATTCTCAATGGCACTGTCGCCTATCGGAGCTGGTATAGAATCACTAGAAACGGATAAGAAGCAAATAATGAAGCACAGACTGACTGACAATTTGAGGGTTTTTTTTTTAACACGCTGGCCAGCAGCTGATTTGGTGTGAACTGTCTGTGGAGCCACGCTGCTTTACGCTGCCTGAGCACTGTGCCTTTGAGTCAGAACTGGAACGGTGCCTCTGAAAAAAGTGCTCTTTGGGTTTGTGACTCTTTTCAATGAGCCGAGGCCATTTTCCACTCCTAATGGGACTAGGTTATCTTGGCCTTCTTTGGTTTGACTCCGGCCTGTCATTTTTTGGGCTGTACTCTGGTATGAATACAGAAGGGTCCGTGGCATTTTACAAACCTTGCATGAGCTGGGCAAATCTGCACCGTGGCAAAAGCAGCTCCCGAGCTGCCATCCTGCCTGCCACACGTGCTCACAACCTGTGGTGGTGGAGACTGTGCTGCAGACGGAGGAGCAGGCACAGGTTGCCCCTTGTGAGATACCAGATTAAGTCCGTCTTCTCCAAAGGTGGCTGGCTGCTTTCAGCAGTCCCATTAGAGCCATACACTCCTCCTCTTTAACTTTCACTGTGGCTTTGCTGACCTTTGAATGAGAAAAACATTAGTAAAGAGCAATTTTATGCCCTCATAAAGAGTTATGTGTTACTAGGCAGTAATGGAAGCACAAACCAACCCAGCCAAAAGATCTCAGCCTCCTGTCACTGCTTTCTTTAATGGTGCTGCTGCATCGTTAATCTACCTTGCGCTCATCGATGGCTGGAAATGCCACCCAGCAGATGTGAAGATTGTTCACAGTGCCAGTACGGGCGCTGCTCCTCAGCCCCGCTAATCTGCAGGGTGGAGGGAGAAAGTCAGAGAACACGTGTATTTCTTGCAGGTTCCTGCATGCTGCTCCTTTCCTCTTATCCCTGTAATGATTTATATTTAATTGACTTGTAATTATACCCACTTTTCTTTTTTTTTTTTTCCTTCTAGTTCATCTTGGTTGTTCCATACCCATATATGGTCTGTCACTAGCTTTGATTTTTTTTCCACCACAATGAGGCAATAAATCCAGTGGGGCTGGACAGGAAACCCAGCTTGCCAAGGAGAGACAGGATGAATATCTCCTAGAGACAGCCAGAGGTTTGACTGCGTATTGTCCATACAGCGTATTTCAAGGAGTGCCCAGGGCAAGCCTGGAAAAACTTTTATGTCTGCAACAGTATTTCTTTCTGGAAAAACAGATTTTAAAAAAAGCCCACTGTGTATTTTTTGCTCTTTTTATGTGTGTGGAATCCATGATATATAGAAGATGACTCGTTTCAAAATTTCAGCTAGGGCCTGTTTTTTAGAGGCAGAAGATAATCACATAGAAATGCCTCCTTTAGAAAATGTGTGTTTGCTGTCACTGCTCTCCTCAGCTGACTCAACATGGACGTGTGCTTATTCCTCAAGTTGGACAAGACTTCTATAATCTTACTGCTCCAAACACCTTCATTAAAAACACTGAGCAAGTTTTATTAATACTTTCTTGGGCTTCCAAGCATGTCTAGGCTCATTCATGTTTATGCTTCACTGCAAACACTGGTGAACTTGCTGATCACACATTCCACCCAGCCGCTTGTTCCTGTAAATGCAGCAGAGATTCTGAGACACTGGGATATTGTATCAAAACTCAGATTAACTCAATAAAATGGTGAAAGATGGCACACTAATGACACAGTGACTACTCTGCACGGTCTGTATGAAAATGCACATTCCAGATCCCTTTTTAAGGGACCGTTTTTGTAAGACTCCTGCAGTATTTGTAGTCCAGGAAATCCACTCCAGGCCTTGGAAAAAATATTACCTTGCAGTAAGAACATGATGCTGTTCAGACACAACACTATCTTACTCTGCATGCAATGACACAGGATTGCATCCTGGCACACTGGTGCAAAATCTCCATGCTTGAGAAAGAACTTCTTGTTTCAAACATTAAGGAGAGGTTACCTTTATTGCTGCTAGCGTAAGTGCAGGGAAAATACTCAGAAGCAGAATCCTTGGTGCCCTATTATAGCTAGTTACATTAATCACTATGGCTTTCAAATTAAGCCAGTTACTGACACAGGGGCTGGCTTGCAAATGTTAGGAAAAGAACTGGATCTTTGGTCATCAGTACATGGGCAAATAAAATTCCCAGATATATGCAAGCCTGTGAGTACAGCATCACTTAACTGTGCTCTCTTGCTTGCACACATACACAGCCATGTTCCTTAAGGTTTTGCCAATGCAACGTAGTGTTGAATTATACAGACTAGCTCTACAAGCTAGCTCTACAAGAATTAGCTTGGGGACTGGAATTAGTCTAACAACAGTAGAAGGTTACATTAGCTCGCATGGCTGAGTTAGCCTGCCTGGCTACCACTATGATTAGATGGCTTCTGATACCGAAGCTAAGTCATGAGAGCTATCTTGGGTCTTGCAATGTGGTACGGCAGACCGTGGCCCTCTCCTCCCTCAGCCTCCACCCAGCACAGTGCACTTTGCAGACATAGGCTATACTTACTTGCATTCAGGATCTGGATTCTTAATGGAATAAACTGGCCCAGCTTCACTGTGGAAGTCAGTGGCATAGCTACATTGATTTACATTGACAGACTCCTGGCCGAGATGTTTCGGTCTGTCATTTGTACTTACCATGCTCTACCAATCTGCAGGCTTAGTCATACTCTTATTCCTTTTAATGATGATTCTGCTGCAGTCATCTTTTTTTGCTTGTTGCAGTTAAGGCCAGCAGGCACTATTATGGTCTTCTAGCCTGGTCTTGCAATGATTTTAGCTTTAAGGGATAATTTTGAATAGGACTGAAGAAGCAGCAGCAGCTTCCTTTCGCTGCCAGCCGTCAAGGCTCAATCCCTCACTCTGCTTCCCCCATGTTTCAACCTGCAGAGTGTTACGCTAATTTTGCTTGCAGCTTCAAGTCAGCTGAATTTCCGGCTGGCTTCAACTTAAGCTGTTTTTATTTCAAATAAGGTAAATTACCCGCTTCAGTCCAGGGCTCAGTTTCCAAGCTTCCATTCTGCTGGTTTTCAGGCTTCACTTCCAGCAGCTCTGCATAATCCCTGCGGAAGGCATGTCCTCTGCTCCTCCTATGCCAGGGACATGCTGCTCCGCTTGGCTGCTCCCGGGGCTGGAATCCTCCTCTTCCTCCTCCCTCTTCCTCCTCCCTCCTCTCTTTGGACTTTTGGTCTGAAATCAACAGAAGCTATTTTTCACCTTTATTGAAAAGACTTCTGCTAAGAGCAGCTTGCCAATCCCTAGACCCTCCTCCCTGTTTCTGTCCAGACTTCGCAGAACCTTTCGCTGCAGAAATGGAAAGTGTGCCTGTGACAGTCATCTCCATTAACGGCTAGCAACAATTATGCAGTACACCTGATGGGGCTGAGAGCTCCCTAGTAGGCCAATGGTTGCCAGCTTGCCTTTCCTGAGGCTTAGGTGGCTTCTGAAATACTCAGTAGTAAGAAGGGTGTGATGGTGTGAAGGTAGTCTTAACCCCCGACTGTGGGAGAAAGTAAAACCAGGAGCACCTGTGGAGGCAAACCTCAGCGGTTTGACATGGGACCTAGCTGTACACCCAGACTCCTCTAGCCATGGAGAGGTAGGACCATGGGGAGGTCAACAGCTCTCAGACTTCCAGCCACCATAGCTCACTGCAGTACACTGCCTGTGTATGTCTCAGCAACCACTCACTCCCTCATGTCAGAGAGGTCAGCCGTCTCCGCCATAGTGCCTAAAAAACCTGAGGCAGTCTCTCTCTGAAGGGATTACATCCAAAGTAATAATCCAGACAGGTGAAGGAAAGGAGGAGAAAATAAAGTACAGAGAGGTGGGGTGACTTACTTGTGGTCACATAGCAGGTCAAAGCTGGGACGCTGGTCTCCCTTACTACACTGATCCCACTAAGTGCCATGGCCCTATGGAGCAGGTTAGCATATGCTCCAGCTTCAAAAACTTCAGCAAGACAAACATAAACCAAGAAATACCTACCTTCAAGAAAACTGCATGAGGCATCATATTATAGCATAAAGGAATAGCATTTCTTTGCTTGCCTCGTGGAAAGCTGACATTTTCTGTGCTGTGCATTGGCATTTCCTGTGATATTGCCACAGGCAGAGGACTCAGATGGATTGCTCAGGAGCACATTAAATACTGCTTCATAGATATAACTTTGGACAGGAATCTGTTCTATGCATGCGGGATGGAAAGGCAAAGCATCGTCTGGTACAGAGACTGTTAGAATCAGCAAAATATTATTGAGGTGCTCTGCAGAAATCTTCACTCAATATATGTAACCCAACCCTCATTTCTCTATGATTACTCAGAAGTAAGCATTCTGGTGTTGTTTTACTCCCATTTTTTAAGGCTTACATTTGGCTTGGTTCGCCTGTCATATGTGCAGTGATTTCATTTACGAACATAAGATAACTGCTACTGTGGTGGGTTGACCCCATGCAGCAGCCAGGCTCCCACACAGCTCTTTACTTACCCTTGTCCCCACAGCAGGATAGGCGACAGAATAGGAACAACAAAAGCAAGCAAACTTGTTTAACTGGTGAAGGAAACAGAAAAGGAAAACCACAAGCAATCACTCACCATCTCCGTCACAAGAAGACCAATGCCCAGCCAATCTCCAAGCATGGGCTGCCTTGGAAGCCAAAAAGCCCCTTCTTTTTCCTCTACCCCAGTTTTCATTGCTGAGCATGACACTATATGGCACGCAATTTGGCCAATTCAGGTCAGCTGTCATGGCTGTGTCCCCCCCAGTCTCTTGTCCACCTCTTACCTATTCGCTGCAGAAAGCGGGGACAGAGTGAGAAAAAGAGAGAGCTTTGATGCTGTGCAGGCACTCTTCAGCAATAGCCAAAACATTGGTGTGTTACCAGCACTGTTTTAGACTCAAATCCGAAGGACAGCACGATACAGGCTGCTATGAAGAAAGTTAACTCCATCCCAGCCAGATCCAGTACAGGTACCTTGTTTAAGGTACCCTGCTTCAGAGAAGGTTGTAAGTGTCTCTGAATCAACAGACTGATGGAGGGGATTATATAGGCAATGTAGGATTCATAGGCACCTCCAGAGGATGGTCCCTTGGATGTGTGTTTGGCTTTCTCCTTTCACTAGAGAGCCATTTCAATACCTAGCTTGTAGATAGCCGAAGTGAAATGAGATGACCTTCATTCTTCAGTGATCAACCCTGAGTCTTTCTCCTGTTCCCTCTGTATTGGTTGTTATGTTATGCCTATCAATGTGCTTGTTATCTGTCCCATAACAGGTTTGATGTAGCTTATCATTTTACGTTTAAATAAAGTAACCAAAAATAACTTTAAATCTGCATTTTTTCATAATTCTCCTCAGCACTGAGTCCCAGAGGTTAGTAACATATATTTTGTCCTTGTAGTGTATATTTTTACTGAGTAAGCCTTGATTTTGAATGCTTCCTGTACGTGGATCCTACCTTCTCAGGTGCAGAGCACAGCTTCTCTGCCTACCATTAAAAATGACCAAAAGCCCGAGACTGAGCAAAAGCTCTAACCTGTGATAACTGTCAGCCCCAAATAAATATTGATTTTAAGTGTCAATTCTTAGTAAAGATAGATGTCGAAGCCCAACAAACCCAATTACAGTGCAATAAAAAATATTTAATAACTCTAGTTTAAATGTGTGCCAAAGCTTTTATAGTGTAACATGGAAAGACAGAGAATCCACTTGGCCTTCTCGGTACAATATATCTACAGAGATATTTATTAAATTTATCTGATATATATATTGTATCAACATAGCCAAGTGTGTTGTATTTCTGCCACAGTTTACTTCACTCTTCACTTTTCTGGCTGTTTTTAATGAACTTTTAGTGTTGCTTTCTTCAGCTTGGCTTCGAAACCGCTGTCCCTATGTGTGCGTGGGTGTGTGCCTTTCTGCCTTCACTGTGGCCAGTAACCTTTGAACTAGTTGGCCATTTCTAACCTGTTTGAAGCAAAAATATCTCAAATACACTAGCTTCCCAGAAGTTCAATCAAACCAGGCAGCTGTTAGCGGCCTGCTGACAGGAAACGCTGTGGTATGAGCTCACCTCTTCTAGATAACAGCGAGTCCACATACAAGAGAGCTGCCCTGGCTACCTTCAGCTCAGAAAAGACTCTGCTGGAGCCTGTGCCTGTCCACCCCCCCAGAACCCCAGCATGAGGGGCAGAGCCAGAAGAAGCCCAGCCTCACCGGGTCCTTCGCCAGCCTGTTTCCTTGTTTCTCCTTTGTGACAAGGTGGGCTGAACCTGAATGTGATGGCCAAGGCAAAAATAGATCATGCTGTCTGCTAATAGGATATCACAGGATTATAGTATTTTATTTATTTTTTTAAACTCTTTTGCATAAAGACTGATGCTTCCTTTCTTTCTCAACCACCACTGCATGGTCCAGAGCCAGTTTGCTTGAGTTGTCTGTACTAGTGCCTGATGTGTTTTGGGATGTTTAAAAGAAATTCAAAACCTGCCCATGTGCATGAGTAGTTTGTAGTGTTCTCTACACATCATTCTTCTCTTGCGTGTGCTTAATTTCATCCACTCTCTCCGTTTTCTTCATTTTTTCATCCTCTGCAACTTCTTGTGCTCCTCCATTTGACCCACCTACCTAATTTTGCATGACACAAACTTTGTCACCTTTGCTCTTCACCCTGGTCTTCAAATCATTAATAAATGTCCCGAGCACACGACTTATTTTTAATACCTGGGGCACCCTACCTGTAACCCCTTTCCATGCTGAGATGGACCGTTTGTTCCTCCTCTTTGTTTCTGCTCTCTCAACCGTGGGCTTTTTCCCCCCCCATCCATGCAGGACCTTACCTCTCACCTTGTGGTTACTAAGTTTCCTTTACAGCCTCTTCTCAGGAACTTTCTCAAAAGCCTTTTGAAAGCCTAAATAAAGTATAGCCATTGGTTGTCCTTTATCCACTGTTTTGTTAACTCTTTTAAAGGCCTTGAACAGTTTGAGGTTTCTTCTAAGACAGAGATCATGCTGGTTTGTCCCTATCACATCACCCTCATCTACTGCTCCGGCTCTATAACAATCTTTAATGATTTCCCTGTACCAGGAGTGTGTTGCTTAAGAACAGAAAGCAGAGGGAGATACTTGTCTGTGGAGACTTTCCCTAACAGCCTTCTAGCTGGTTGGTTTATGTAGCCTTTAAGCCCTGAGGTAAGGAAACAGGAAAACAGATTAATAGACATAGCAATCTCCCCCAAGATACTTTTAGATAAACACAGCCTTGGGCATTTAGAAAGTCGGATTTACTACACCTTAAAAGAGGTTTCTGAAAACCACGGCTGTTTTATTTTAAAGTATGCAACCAAAGGCATGCACTTCTTTAATCTTTGCCACTCTTCCCCGACAGACAACCAAAAGCACAGGTCCCAGGGTTTAGAAACAGTTGTGTATAAACTGGAAACAATCTCAGCAAGCCTTTATAACAATGAAGATCTCTTTGGGGGCACTGAAGTGGATTTGAACTGAAGCCAAAACACATTTCCAGTGCACAAGCTGTACAGAAACAGACACAAATGCACAACTGATATGGATAGGGTAATATGATTGCCAACATTTTCCTGGAAAAATGAGAATGCAGACAGTGATGTTTGAAGGTAGGTGGTTTTTTATATGCAAAATAGCACTGAAGAGCAAACCCAGGCCTCAGTGTTTGGCTCATGCTGTAGGTCTGGGATCCCAGCTGTGACCCCTCTTGCCTGCAAAGCGGCATTACCAGTATACTTGGTTCTCGTCACTGGTTGTCTGTATTCCAAGGTCCCAACACCTGCTCCATACTGTTGGCGGGTGTATTGCATGCGCCCAGCTCAGATAACTCAGTGGTAAGTATTTACTTTTGGGGGCTGTTGGAATTTTTCATTCATTTCACCTGAGCTAAAAATCTCTGAAAAGGTGGCCTTGCCATTCAGTGCGCATCTCTTTCTCTACCTCCACAAAGGCAGGAGCATGTATTTGTTGATCTGCTTCTGACATGGGAAGGAAAGACTCATATTCCTAGCCACTCTCCTCTTGTCATTTTTCTTTGTCCCTGAGTGATCCTATTCACTTCCTCCCCTCAGTTCCCGGCAAACAGGTAAGTACTTTATATGAACTTCTCTGACTCCTCAAAAGGCTCCTTTCTCTTAGAGTTTGTGGTCTACGGTGTTTTTTACATATCGATGCACCAATGTAAGGGGGTTACTTTGTTACTTGGGAAAAGAAGCAGGACTAAGCTCAGCTGTCAATGTTGCTGTCTTGGTGGTTTTTTTAAAAAATATTACAATATCCTTGAGAGTGGTCTCAGTTCTGCAGGGAACTGCTGGTCCCTCTGGAGGTGCTGAGGGCTGCTGGAGAACTATAAAACCAGCACTGTTCGTAGTCAGAATTGCTAAAATGAGTACATATTTCTTGGACTGCAGCGTTGGGCTGCGATTTATAGGATTCCATTTTTGTAGGCTGGTTCCTGCCTCAGATACACCCACCTGCACACATAAAGGGCACCCACAGATGCAGAAACAAGCTGCTGATATTGCGTGTTAGGGACTGGGGCTAGCACTTTGTCTTCCCTTCCAGTGTGTGTGTACACAAGCATCCCTGGACACTTCTCGTCCCCAGCATTTGGATTTGTCTTTTTCTGCGCTGCCTGAAGCACAGTTTGCTCACGCTTAGGTGATTTACTAAAGGCTGCATAACTGCTTGGAAATATGCAAGGCTGTTTTTGGCAGTGCTGGTGTAGATGTTTCAGTGCCCTGCCTCAGATTGATAGTGTTGCTCAGGGAAGAGAAGGCAGCTCTGGAAAATGTTTGAGTTCAAAAGGAAGAAGAATCTCTTTAATCACTCAGGCTCTCAGGAAACCCAAGACCCAGTGGGACAGTCTCCTCATAGTCAAGACTGTCCCAGAAAATCAGTGGCATTTGAAAGCAAGATCACAGCCAAGGAAGGCGCTGCAGTGCTGGAGAGGGCCCCAGCCAGTGTGAGTGAAATGGCTACTGCCTCTGCTGCAGCCAAAAACTGGCAGGGAGACTTGGGGTTCAGTATTTCAGAAAGAACTGCGTATTTAGAAGTGCCGCCTTTTCTGTTCGAAATATCTGGAAGGGCTTGGATCAGATAATCAGCTTTTAAAACCAGTGTGGCTCAAGGATCTATTTCAAGTCTCATCAGATTATATTCGGGCCTGATCCTGCAATTTCTTGCTTTCTTCTCTCTCTCTCCCCCTCTAAATATACATATCCTGACTGACTCCTATGAGATTAATTCAAACAGAGCAACTGCTGGATTAGACCTTAATCCCTTTTCCATCCATTTAAATCATCCTGAATGGTGAGGGATTGCAGTGTGTTCCAGCGCTGGCCTAAGACTCGTTTTATTCTGGCATCTTTTTGTTGTTTTGCATCTGTTTTCTGTCATTTTTTTTTCCTTTGGCAAATTCTCTGGCTTCAGTTGTATTCGTAACTTGCAATCTTACCAATATGGTCTGGCAATGATATCTGTCTTGAGGGGATCACTTTTCCCCCCTCTTGCTCTGCAACAGTCAGTTGATTCTTATGAAACACCCCTCTCCCATCCACTTGGCTTTGCTCTGCAGCTTCATGGGGTGCGAATTTTGAAAGAACCAGCTCAGATTATTCACATTTATAACTGTTTTTTTCCAGCGGTGCCCCACCACACCACTCACTAGCTCCCACGTACAATAGACAGCGTTGCCCAAAAAGCTACACAGAAAAGTCTTTGATATGGGATTTTCCTCAAGAGAAGTGGAGGTCACCTCCTGGCCACCACACCCTCCGCGTACCAGCTCTTAACCTGGGAAACAAGTTTCACAGAGAGCACCCCCCTGCACCACCCGAACCACAGCGGTGCTGGGGATGCGCACACGCTGACCTCCGCACCGAGCAGCCCAACGGCGTACAACCCCACTTTTGGCCCAAAACATGGCGCAGGGGCGTAAACCCGGCCCCCGAGGGCGGCCGCTAGCTGCTCTTTGGGGCCGGGGCGATGTGGGAGGCGGGCGGGC
>WAAD01020243.1:221450-271654 GCA_013389945.1 Fregata magnificens | reverse complement strand
GGGTGGAGGTTTGGGAAGGGCCTGGGTTGGCGTGCGGGTGCAAGTACGGGTGTGTGAATGCCACCGCCTCGCAGCCCGGAGCTCCTCTTTGTCTGCCGCATCATGGTGCGGAAGTAAATACAGCCCATGCTGTGTTTTCGCCCTGCGGATAAACCGATGTCCGCGTCTCTCTCAGGCCCCGCGGCCTCTTGAGTGCCTTTGGGGCGAGGAGTGAGGACTGATGTAATTGAAGAGGAAATGCAGGTTCCCCGCTGGTGTAAAGTGGCCCGTGGCTGGGCTCGGTAAGAGCACAAGCCCCGGCAGGGCATCCTCCGGGGATGTGGGATGAAGGCGTGACCTTCGGTCCGCCACGATTCAGGCAGAGCAGGCGCTAGAGGTCTAGTCACAGCACACTGCTTCATGTGCCACCGCGGGAGGGTCTGCTCGGTGCTTCCATGCTTCCAGGCTGGAGTGCAAAGTGGCGTGAGAGCGGGATAGGTGCCATCAATACCCAGGAACCCCTGTTAGCAGACAATTTAGTAAGTAAAACTCCTAGATCGTTCCAGTGAGAGGAGATACCTTAATTTTCTCTCTCCTTTTCTCACACATGCCCTGCCTAGGACTGGTGTGCTTTTGTTTTGTTGTGTCCTGCTTTTGTGTCGTACTGGAGAAGTTTAGTAAAAGCTGAAAGGTTTCAAATGCGGGTTGTTGACCTCAAAATTTTAGCTGGCTCAGGTCCACTTCCCGTGTATTACTGAGCTAGGTTTGTTCATGCTTAAACACGGTTTGGGGTTAAGTAGGTCAGCAGGAACCACCCATATGTCACTGTTTGGGATAAATACAATGGATTTATTTTTGGGGGGGCTGCAGAAGAGAAATGTTATGTTGGCCCTTTCAGCCACATGCGGGAGGTAGTTGTGGATTTTGGAGCAGAAAGCCTTTCTAGCAACGAGCTCCTGAAGTAGGGAGGGTGCTCTTTGCTATCTGGCATCAAACATGTTTTGAAAGTGTTGTTTGCTCACTGTCACTGGTGCCAGCCCAGATCTCCGTTTGCCAGTGCTGGTGGTTTGGCATCACTGATCTAGAGTGAGATCAAACAAGGGGGAATATGGAGCCAGAGCCTCAGTTTATTTACCCTAGTGTGAGTGAATGGAGAGTTGCCAGTGTTAAATGTAGGTAAGCAAATACATAATCTGTCACTTGGACTCATTTTGACACTTAGTAAGAACAACTTACAATGCATCCTGTTGGACTACACTGAAAAAGCAAAGACTGTGTGCATCTACTTTATCCATACACTTCTAACTAAGGAGAAGGTTTGTAATCCATTAGCAAAGTGAAACATGAATGTTGCCTAACTCCATATCCCTGTCACCCAGGGTAACTTGCATCTCTATAATTTCCTTTCTGTGGAATGTGTTCTTCCCTTCGGCAGGAAGAATAACAAGTGGTATATGAAATACCTTAATTCTCTTAAATTGTTTATAAGTGTCAAGTGGATATTGGAAGTAACCAAAATAATGTCTTAAAATACATTTTAATACACCAAGTGAACCATTGAACAATATAGAACAGCCTAAGACTATACATGTATTTTCAATATTCTTTTATTATGCATAAGATTTTGTTGTTACATGCTGACAGTGTGCTTAGTAGCTTAGCACAACTTAATTTTTTTTCTGGGGAACAGTCATAGAGGGTAAACAAGCAACTCAGTCCAGCCGGGGAGGTGGGAGCACTGATCTTTTGTTCCTGATGAGTGTGGTCAAGGTGTATGGCATCCTATATTTCACCGTTGCTGATTTATACGTGTAGCTGGGCCTCTGTGTTTCACAAACCAAAATGAATTAGGTAACCGAAGTTGTTCTGTGTTCAAAATTCCAGTTTTGTTAATTTGTATGAAAGAAGTAGTAGAATCAGTTTTAGCTTGTATCTGTAAACCACTCTCTTAGCTTGGATTTAAAGGTATGTCCTGTACAGTCTGCTGCAGGCAACTGGCAACTGTGTTTGCAAGTAGGCAAACATTACTTAACCCTCAGATAATGCTATGTTTAAATGATTTAAATAGTTTGTTCGATTATTCATTTTTTTTCTGCTGACTTTCACAAATAGTCTATTGAATGAATTTACTACTAGCTATTGAAACAGTAGCATTTAAGTAAACATTACACAATATTTTCACACGGCCGTTTTCTGTTTCAAAAGCCTAAGTATAGAAGCAGAAACTTGATTCAAAATGTCTCATTTAGCTAATCAAGGAAAAGAAATATCTGATCTCTGCCTGGTATTCTGAGTTTCAGCATTATTTTGACTCAGCTTGCAATGAATTGCTGTGGACAATGAATAACTCAGACAAAAATTTCAAATGAATAACTGGGAAACTCAAAACAATGTCTGCAGATAAAAAAAGAACATTTTAATTTAATAAGTTATTCACTGTGAACTATCCACCCAGCCATAGCTGTGCAGTAACTCGTGTTCATATGGGGCTTTGGAGAACATTACCACCTCACTGGTCTTCCATGCTCCTTCCGCACAGCAGCCCTGCAGGATATCTGTGGCTTGTTGCATGTCCGACTGGTGGTTAGGTAAGACGTCTACAGTGAATGCCTTCCAAGATTTTCCTTCTAGGCCAACAGTTTGTAAACAGCCTTTCAAAACGCCGTGAAAATGGTTCTGTTCCCCATTTGCCCCTGGATAATAAATAGCAGGAGTCCTGCACTTCACTATGTCTCTTCCTCAGTTTTTCTCCTGAAGGTTGAGTCCAGGGTTAGAAGCCAGTTTCTCCTGGATTTCCTTCATGGCTGAAATTTGTTAACAAGAACTTGATTACTGCAGTGGAAGTAACTTGGGAGGTAATGGCTACTTCTGGCTATTTGCTGAAGTGATCAATTGTACTAATAGTGTAGCAACAATCCCCTGCTACTACTTGAGGTGTTCCTCCCATTTCAATAGCATTTCCCCCCTGTAGAATGAAGGATCTGGCAACAAAAGGCATCTCATGCTCCAGCCGTTTTATCAGGCTGTGGTTGGGTGTCAGTAGCTTTGCTATGCCTCAGACAGGCTCTGTGCGATATTTACAGCTTTCCTCAACTTCAGACCTGCTCCCTGCACGTATCCCTGACTCTTCGCTTGATTTGGGCTGCCCTGTGCGTGAATGTCATGAGCATGTTGCATACAACTGAGTCAGGTTGTGGCAAGTGCCTTTGGCTGTTGAAGGTAACAAATCATGCTTACTATTTTTAGGAGTTGTGTTAGTGATCAGAGACCATGGCCAGAAATGGGACTGTATTGTTGTGTGAACTATGCAAATATGAAATAAAGACTCTCGTCCTGGTACAATGGCTGTAGGCAACTAGTAGTCAGTTCAAATGAAGGGCAGGGTGGTGATAATCAAGATAATTTTTCATTTTAATGCACGTCTTCTAGTTGGCTAATCCTATGCACCTTTTTGTCCAAAATATGTTTTGTTTTCTACTTCCTTATATTCTGTAGATATTGTGTAGCACGAGTTGCTACATTTCTGTCTCACCTTCCAGGTGCTGCCAAAGGCAAATGACCTTCATCACCAGCATTTTCCCATGGTGGGCTGTGCCTGTAATCGGAGAAAAGAAAAAACTGAAATGAACAGCTCAGTGTGACCGTGCAGCTTGAGTCACCTGATCCATGTCAGATGGCCAACTATATTCTTAGTGGTCCTCCTGTGCAGCCAGCTTATCTTCTGAAAAGGAAATAAACCCTTTTTCTCAGGTGGGTGCTTTACCTTTCACCAGGAGGTCTGCTTGGCCTCTTTTGTTCCTCTGATGTACTTGTTCCCTCATGGTTTTCACGTATTCTTTGTGCCAGCAAAAGCACTGAATCTCACAGAATGAAGACAGTTAGGCAAACAAGGTAATCACTGAGGCTTTTATCAGTCAGGGCCTCAAAATTAAACTGAGCAACATTTATCCGGGAAAACATAGCATTGCTCTGCCTGGCGAATTTCCATTACTCTTGCATAATGTGGATACATTTGGCATAGACATACCATGAGGTTCAAGTCTCAGGAAAGGATGCCAAGTAGTCACATCTGCTGGCTTGGGTGCCAGAGCAAACACTCCGCATTGCCTGAGTCAGGGCTTATGCTTCTCTTGGAGTTCAAAAGACTAGTGGAGGGAAAACCGTCTGCATAAAGGAATTTCAGCTGAATGCTCATATAGCTTTCAGATTTCTTTGTGCTGCTCTGGGGTCTCAGCACTGATCATCACCCAGATAACTGTTCCCCCAACACCAGGATGGCCCTTTCAAGATCAGTGAGACATAAGCTGGGAAAGCACTAGGCTGATAATTTAATGTGGCTTTTATGAGAAAAAGATGTGGAATTCTTTGTGTTATATCACTTGCAAGATCCCCCCTATTCTTAAGTCATAGTGCATGCAAATACTTGCTCAGACATCCAAAGAAGTTAAGTTTCCTCATAGTCCCAAGAACACTGCCCTAGTGGGAGGAAATGCTGGTGGATTGCTCTCATTCACAACTGTCTTGTTAGGCTCATGTAGACTCATATCCCAAGGAAACCCACCCATTTTTTTCTCTTCCTTGGGAACAAGAATCTGAGACAACCAATCATTCAACAATTAAATTCCCTATTTGATTTCATAACCCCTGGGGAATAGCTTCCTTTACAGATAATATCAACATTTTCCAAGGCTAAGTAGGGCCTCACATCTCTCCTGACTGCTGTTTAATGCACAAATATAGTTTCATTTACAATACAGTTCAGTGTGATAAACTCGGTGCAGACAGTTGATGTTGAGAAAGTAGCTAAATTGTTGTTTTCTTTGCCAGTGGGAGTAAAAGATATCCAGTGGGGGAGTTTAGGAGAAGGTCCTCCCCCAGCCCAACAACAAAAGAATTGTAAAGGGGTAAGGCTGGGGCAGTTGTCAGTCCAAAACAAGATTCTCCCAGTTGCCTCAAGGCATATGTATTAGGGATTACTTTTAAGTTATTAAGAGCAGTTGACTTTCTGTAAGCCCTCTGAAAACATAGCCAGCTGTAGGGGAGATGCCAGGTAGATCACTATCCAACATCACTTGGATAAGCACATAATAGCTGCTAGTATTAGGAGAATGAGATAGAGCATGCACCCTACACAAAAGACCACATCACAAGCAACAACATCACATCGTAGATTTTGAGGGGGAGAGTCAAGGAACATTTGAGCTGTTTTCCCTGCAGGAGGACTTCCCTAGAACAATTTATGCATCTTAAGCTGCAGTTTTCCATTCTGCAAACCTACTTCTCAACATTGCCTTTATCAGTTAAAAGCACTGATGTTCGTGGAGCGTAAGTTTCAGAATCACAAGCACACATTTATCTGAAACAGCCTGAAATTGGTATGTACAAGCATTCCTGGCAAAAATGGCTGAGTAGCCTTGGAACTGAAAATGAACAGTGCCATCTGAGTCAATCATACCTACCATAACTTCTGTGTGAGCTGGATTTAACACTCACAAAGTACTTTTCGGAAGTGACACATGGCGTTTGTATCTCATTCAAAAATAATAAATTCATTCAGATATTTGATGGTATACATTACTAGGAGCAAGCAAAGACTCCATCCTTGTGATACATTATTTGCTGCAAGCAATTTACGCAGATGTTATTCTTCTTTTCAAAAGGGAAGTCGGCAAGTGTCTTCTGTGGGATATATTTTATTATGACTTTCTTCAGCAGAGATCAGCACAGATCCCTGATAGAGGCATTTGCCTGTTGTTTAATTCAGGCTTTGTCTGAACTAAAGGAGGGGATAGACGTGGTCAGTGCTTAGAGACAGATGCAGCCCAGTCTTGGTCGGTGGGAGGGAGAGCAATGCAGCCAGACAGCTGCTATCATGGTCAGCTTGGCTGTGCTTGCAGCACTAAGCAGAACTAATGGAGGAGACTATGTTACTTTTCTGAATTTCTTTGCTTATTTCTGAGTAAGCAGATCTGTGGATGTTGTCAGGAGACTTCTCTGCTTGGCTGACATCTTGCAAACTCAGGAATGTGATCTGGATCTGAAGCATCGGGGAGGCTCCTCCTGAAGTGAAATACATGCTTTAAAATGCCCTGCTGAAACAGAGTATCAGTGAATGAACTGTTTAAAACCAAGTTTGTGTATTAGCTCCCAGTAGCCGAGTTAAGTTTGCAGTGAGCTCAGACTAGGCTGCTCAGGGCTTCATGTGGTTGGGTCTTGAAAACTTCAAAGGATGGAGGCTGGGCAACCTCTTCATTTCATGGAGAAGTGACACTTGCAATAGTTTAGTTTGCCACCATCAAAGGTAGAAGCTTCACACACCTTCAGCCAGGCTACTGCCTCTCTGGCACAACACTTCTCCCTGCTGAGTGTGGTGTTTCTTCTTCATTACTGAGATTGTAGGTTGTCAAGCTGGTTTATCACAGGAAACAGAGATTCAGTAGAGCAGGGTAGAGATGCAGAGGGAACTGTGGACAGTTTTAGCATCAAAATCTTAAATACTGAAGCTGCACCACTGAATCGTGCCACCACACCTCTGGACAGCCGAGCCTAGTAATCCATCTGCAAGAGTAATGTGATGTCTGTTGCCTATTCTCTCACTGTCTAGTCTGTGTCATGATTTTAAAAGACTCTAGATGTTAGCATGAGGTATCATGGACTGCATTTAGAAACTTGGAAGAACTACAGAGTTTTCTGTTCACTCCAACAATGTCCCACCTTTCCCATGTTCTTCAGAAACCCTACAAACCCCCATACTTGCAAATCATCTTTAAAATCAAACCATTTCATTGTAATCCAGCAATAGCGAAAGTGCTTTTGTATTTACTGTGTTTCATTGCACTAAATAGTATTTAAGTTATTTCTCATATTCAGAATTACTACATCTACAAGAGATCTACCAGACAGAAGCCACTTATGGCAGGATTATTTTATCACATGGATAGTTGTGGAGAAAGGGCAAACAATCCACCTGCAAAGCCCCATTCTCAAAATAATCTTGCAATAAGCTACACTATAAAAGAGCAGCCCTAAAAGCAAAAGCCCCCTCAATCATGTCTCTGCACCAGCCTCCTGAGTATGAAATGCCATCATGGCTGAGCATAGAGAAGTGATTTATAACTAAAATGAAGCCTGCAATACCTAAAGGTCTACACGAGACTGAAGAGTTTGTTTGCTGAGTTACTATGCAAATTTAACAATTAAATCTCCTCTCAGCTCCTGAGGGAATAAGGGGGATTACTAAGGAGAAGGAATTTGACATGACTGAAAAAAAAAGAGATGAAAATGGAAGGATTCCCTGCAGTTGATCAGTTCTGCCCTGCACAGTAGGTGTCACAGCAGTTAGTGAGAATTACTACAGAGATTTCCAGGAAGATTTGTACAAAGCAGGGGAAATACAATGAGGAAATATAAAACCTCCACCGTGTAAGTCAACTTTTATTTGTTTGTCTGTTTGCAAAACTGAATTATGAATTTATCTTCAAGGCCTCGAGTGAACTCCACACTTCTTGCATCTGCATCCAGCCAACTAAAAATAACTAAATAACCTCAGAAAGTAAAAAAAAAAACCAAAACAACCAAGCCAGCCAAGAAACAACAACTCTGTTTGGTTTGACTGATCTGAGCCTTTTAATTTTTTTTTAATTTAATTTTTTTTCACTATCCCCACTTCCTAAGCTTGGTAGTTTGAACAAGAGACTTCTGTTTTGACAGGCTGTCTCCTGGGTTCCCCACTGAAAAGGCCAAAGCTCCCAGTGAAGCAGTAGTAGCTGCCTTTAAACAAGAGATGAGCAGTTCTTGTTTTCCTGTACTGCATGCAAATAGAGAGGCTCAGTGCTACCCAGCTCTGCCAAGCTTCCCTCTAACGTGCCTTCTGCATGGCAATGGCCAGTACAAGTGATCATCCAGCAATGTGTCTTTGAGTGTGTTAATGTCTCTGACCCTGGTCCACTGATCACCCGCTTCGGCAGGGGACTCGTCATCTGTACAAACAGCATTTACAGAGCCTGCAGCCTCCCGGCTGTACGTGACGGGGAGCACTGCTTTATGCTCTGGCTGTTCAGCAGAGCTCTGTGAAGGGCAGCTGCCCCTTCCATGCTTGTAAGTAACACTTCCATGACAACACCTTCAGCTCATTAGTTTTGTTTGTTTCTTTCTAGAATGACAGCATATTTTCTAGTTTTTTAAGTGCGCTAAAGAATGGGCCATCATATCTGTTACTAAGCTACTCACGGGGTAATTCAGGAAAAGGCTGGAGGTTTTAAAAACAGAGGAGAGATGATCACACGGCAGAAACTATATTTACTCCTCCAACCCCCACCTCACCACCTGATCCTCTGCTGTGGTGCCAGAACCAGAGCCAGATACATACATTTGTAGTCACACATGCATGAAAATGTGTTCAATAAAGCGAAAAACTCTAAACCCCAAATTAACAAAACTTCAAGCAAAGGCAGTCAAGATGCTGCCCTCTTCTGCCTTGCTGTTTGTTTATTTCTTTGATGAAGGAAAAAGTGATTCTGCCTTCCCTCTGCCAAGGGAAAACCAGGTAGCCAGTCAACCCCAGAAGAATTAAAGGGGAATGGATTCTATGGGACTGGGGGAGCAAGTGGGTTATCAGGGTGGTTGTGAAGGTGATCTTTGAATTCACATGTGTAGTGGTTTTCCCGGGGCCACGCAGCAGCTCTGGGCTGCCAAGGCATGGGCCACCATCCACATCTCATTTTTGACCTGGCTGTGTCGCCCAACCAGGGATCCGAAGCTGTAAAGTCTGTGCCAGTATGAGATACCAGCGCCATAGCTTGGGAAAAAACTCATAGCCAGCTGGCACCATGAAACATGGCCTAGATTTGCACCCTAGAAGCAAAGAAAAGACAGAAGCAGAAAGATGCAGAATACATGTGAAGTCTCCATTTAGTCATGTCAAAATCCTTTGCTGATTGCCCAACATACATTTACACATCTTTCTTTTAAAACTGTCTCCAGACCGGGAATAGGGGATTGTAACATGTGACGTAAATGTCTGGACTCTGGCAGAATTTGATAGGGAAGGCCAACACAGTCCCTCATCTGCACTAATGGGGAGAAAAGCCACAAGCAAACCATCATTTTACTTTGTTGCTTCCTGTACCAACTGCTTCAGGTTCAGGTGCACAGGGTAGCATCACCCACCAGCTTAGGATACATAGCTAGCTGGCACCACTCAATAATGCTGAGAGTCCTTTTCATACGAAGCAGGGGATTTTCCTCTCCTTTCAAGCCAACCCTGAAAGCGAAACTATAAAGCGAGGACAGTCACCAAAGAGGTGCTGCTAACAGCTATTAACAACTATCTATGGGCATATTCTTGGAAAAAAAAATTTAAAAAAGGACCTTATCATTCTAAATAAAAGATTATTTTCCTCCCTAAAAAACCCCACAAAATCCAATTCAATCTCCAAATGTCTATCCAGAGATTTCTGATAACTTTCACAACACAAATATTTCAAGGCACCGTTGCGTGGAAGATCATGCATGTACAGTGGATAATCCCATATTTATGTTCTTATCTTGCCAAACTCGAATGGCCCTTTTTTTCTCCTGGTATAAAGACTGGACCCTCACTGGAGCATGTGGGCAGAGATGAGGAACAGCAACACATCTGGTTTTCTATTTTCTTCTTCCCCCACACATACCTATCCACAGAGAATACAGGTAACTATCATTGATGTTATGAGCTGTGCACATGAACAGCAGCCAGGCAGATATGGCAGGCCAGGGGTAAGGATTCATCCATCAGACAAATACAGCAGGATTGGTGCAGGGGCAAAGGATGACAGAGGTGGCAGTGCACCTCAGCTGGCCCACAGACAGCAGAGAGGAAAGGGTGCACAGTGTGCTGCTCCCTCCAAAGATAGTGAGAGCAGAAGGGAGAGAGAAAATAGGGGACTGAGCACAGGTGGTTGGCTAGAAAACCACAGAGAAGAGAAAATGTCACCTTCAGGGAGGAGGTGGTTCTGTAAATGCTGATTCAGGTATAGTCTGAACCAGGGCAGGGAGATATTGAAATGAAAAGGCTCCTGTTTACTTTAACAAATTGCTGTACAATGACTATCTACTTGGGTCTCTGCCACTTTCTTCCCAGCAGTTTCTCCCTCCTATAACCTGGCTTGTCGTATTTGCACTGGCAGTTTGGCTCACAAACCCTCCCTCCTTCTCTGCCAGCTCACCTGTCACCCCAGCCAGCTTTCACAGTAGCCACAAATCCTCCACTGCTCCTGCCTTTTGCTGACAGCACTTTCTGGAGTAAGTATCTCTGGTAGCTCAACCTTAAAGCCCACGGGCTGTGGCATATACCAGGTCACACTCCCTTTGTGGGCCATTCATCAGTGTTCCCTATGTCAGGACGGAACTAAGAAGAAAAGACACAAACTGAGACTGAGGTATGCTAAGGAGTGGAAGAAGCCTTCAATGCCTGCTTGCTATAAGCCAGAACGCCCATCCCTCAGTTTTATGAGCATCAGCTTAACTCACAGAATTAGGGAAAGGGAAAAAAAAATTTCCACCCTGAAGCAAATTTTCTCAGTCAAGTTAAACATTTTTCTCTTGAACAGCAGACTCTATAAAGGAAATGCTGATACAACCTTAACCTTGGTGGCAGAAGCACTAGGGCTGTGACAATCAACGTAAAGAGCAGTATCAGTACTTCAAGCATCAATAAGAATCCTTGAGAACCTTGCAGAGAGTGGTACAAACAGAACAAAAAAAGGGTCACAACTCAAGAAAAAGGACTTAGAAATTTCCCTTCCTTTGCTGAGGTTCAAAGGCTTCTTTCTCTATCTTTGATATGAAAACAATACGAAAACAAAATGTCATTTATCCACAGTCTTAAAGCTGATGTCCTATCTGTATGCAGATCTTGACAGCTTCAGGCCAGAAGAAAGTAGGCATTGTAGCTCTTGAGCACACATGTTACTACATATATAGAAGCTGTGTGCATGAGAATAGTTGCAATAGGGACAGCCTGTTATTAGGAAGCAGATATGCTGAGTTTCAGGTTTATGTTACCAGGAGACTCGAAAAAGTTGAAACTCAGCCTAACCAGGCTGCCAATGGCCTCTAATGAAAATTTCCATTTGGAAAGGCTTGATGTTGACTTGGCATGACACCAAACAAGCAGCCTGCTGCAAAATTTTACACCAATTGTATTTCTCCTAATTAAACCCTGTCTGACCTCAGCATTAAGAAACAATTTGTTTCAGGATATAACCAGCACACATAAGCAATTACGTTCTATTTGCCCTATTAGCATTATTTGGCTTCTATGCTTCCGAGTGCTCCTACTGTTGCAAATGCTGCCTGGGAGCCAGAGGTATAGAAAGTGTGGAGTGCTTAAACTTTTTTTGTGGGGTAGGGAGGAAAGGGAGGAGAGGAACGGAAGCTTAAGCTGAAAATATCATCATCTTTTAGACAAACCATAGGGACTCAGAAGAAATGATCAGATGGTGCCTTCAAATTTATTCAGGGACAATGGAAGACAGAAATAAAGTGACTTATGCAAACCATTGAGAACATATATATCAATTTGCTACAATTAAAAAAAATAAAGATGATAAACTAATTATCTATTATGTCTCCTAGCTTGTTACTTTTCATCAGTTCTCTAACTTCTGCTTCTCACCAGTCCATTAGAAATATCAGAAAGGACGGACTTCCGCGTCCTGGCTGTGAAACACTAGAACATAACCTCCCCCTAGCTGGACACAGGATGTATTTGTTGCCCTGCCTTTCTGACACGGAACAGTGGCTGTGGGAAGACAAGTGGTTTGGAGGTGGGGCTGAGAGGTGGGACCATGCTGCACCTCCAATGCTGAGGGGCATCTGTGGAGACTTTTCCAGTTCATTAGGAGTAATTCTCACTGGCAGTTCAGTACCCCTCAGGCACAGAGAGGAGAATTATGTAATACATATGGGATGTGAGGATATAGAAATCATCTCTGCATCATGGTTTCTTCACAGGCCAGTGCTCTGGAAGACCTCTGTCCCCCACAGGTGGTGCAGTGGACTTTGGGTAAGGACCTAGCATGATGAGGAGGCTGGAGGAAGGGGAGAAAGGAGAAGGGGGCAGCCTGTTGACCACACTTTCTGCAACATGCCCAGGGGGACTAAAATGTGAAAGACAGTGGTAGACTGCAGAGGAAAGAGATGAGTAAAACAACTGAATAAGATGTGTCTAGCACAGGACAAATCAGTTACAGTTTGGAGATCTCAACATCTTTAGTCCACAATGGGATAGGGCTCACGCCTAAGTTAGACCTTTCTGTGTTTCTTTGCCATTGTGAGACTGAAGAAGAGGTTCTAGCGTTCAGATATTCAAGGAACTGACTGGAAAATAGCAGCAAGATGTGTTTGTGCCAAGGCCATTAACCCTCCATTCTTGCCAACATCAAATTAAATAAACTGAGAAAACAATTTACATAACACTGTCACAGCGATATACAGTCAAGGCAACCTTTGGGAAAACTGAGCTTGTGAAGAGGTAGAGTAGAGTAGACACAGTCAATGACTACGTGGTCAGACCTGCTAGTGACTGAGCTCGACCTCTGGAAACAAGCTCCACAGGTCTATGCACAGCCTTCACCTACAGTTGTGTCAGACTCCTGTGGGGCTCATATGGGCCAGGAAGAACAGCCTCCCCCTTCGACCTCTGCTGCAAACTGCTGGTAAGTCTTCCTGGTGGTCTTCTAGAGGCTGACGACATCCAGGAATGTACATAAATACGTGAACCATTTGAAAGCAACAAGAGAACAGGAAAAATAGAGTCTGTGATTGCTGGAGAACATGGAATCAGCTGGTGTGAAAATATATAAAGTGATCACTTCTGTCACTGCCTGTACCAGTTCAGGACCCAAGGAGGGAATGGAAGGAGGCATTTGCTCTTTACAAGCACTTGAACCGTCTGCTTGAGCAGAATGGCAGCAGTCACTTCCCTGGCTTGCTTTCACGTGAATTAAGCACACCCAGGAGACACTCCTGTACCAGCGTTGAGTCCTGGCTATTTTTTATGTCCACGTGACAGCAAATGGAGTGCCAGGATGTGTGATACAGGAGCCAAGGTCTGGAACTCTGAGATGAGACACAAGACAGCGTAAGGCACATCTGGAGTCTGAAACAGGCACAGCTACTTAAGGTTGCTTCAGAATTGCTATGGATTAGCAAAAAATGTATATATGGATAGTTACCAAACTATAACTTAAGGGATTCTGTCAGCTTTCAAGAAACCATTTAAGGCTGAATAAATACAAATATGCATTTTACACATTGCCTAACTATGCTGATTCTTTTCTTTGTATTTCCATATTTAAACAATTGACTGTAAAGAATGTGTTGCGCTATCCCACATATAAGCCCCAAAGAGCATGGCTAAATCCTATGCTAACTCTTTGAAAACATAAAACTCATTTTTATTTAAGTACCAACTCATGTAGTTTAATTTTCTTTCCTGTTTTGATTTTGATCCCCCATGTCAGTCTCATCAAAAACAAAACAACCATCCGAATAAAGCCTACATTAGCACCTGCAAAGTTAAGAAAAAATCCCACAAAAAGGGAAGCTGTCTCTTGGAGCTGTCTGTGAGCAGATACAACATGTTCTTTACAGTCCATTGTGTAAATATGAAAATATGTGGAAATGGAATATATTTAGGCAAGTTTTAAAATGCATAATATTTATTCAACTCTAATAGCTTCTTATTAGGAGTCAATAGAGTCTATCAACTAAATGGGTATTTCAACCATTTTCAATAGACACATTATTTACTCAATAGACCATAATGATTCTGAAGGAGGCATTAGGGCCTATTATGCAAATCTGTGTGTATTGTAGGTGTATTCAAAAATAGTGAAATTTTGACCCTGGCTGTTCTACAGATCCTGATGCCATGGCTCTTTAGAAAGCAAATTGTGTAAACCTAGTCTGAATGAAACAGAAAGGTTGGAAGTAGCACAGTGGAAACAATAGATTTTTTTGGTCGTGTTACTGAGCAGAGAATATAAAAATTTTTCAGTTCAACTTGAAGCACTCTTTTCCTTCAGCAAAATAAAAAAAAAGGAAAAAATAATTTTGTCTCAGAAGAAACATTTCCTTTCACACACAATGTTTTCACTCCTTTTTTACCCAGTAGTTACATAAATAACTTCATTGCATTTTCAGCTGGTTAAAGCATTCTCCCAGGAGACCTGCAGTGAATAACCTTCTTGACACTGGATGTGAGAGGGAGGGGTCTGAACATGAATTTGGACCTTTGCTAAGATGGCAATGCCGGTCACCCAGCGCTCCTGTTGGTCAGACCTCCAATTTCTTTCCAGCTATACTGCTCACAAATTGTTTCAGGCTGACTGAGAACAATTTTTTGTAAAAAAAATAATTTGCTGCAGAAAAAACCTATAAAAATGGCCCATCTGTACTGGCATGGGGAAATCCTAATAGCACTTGGTAGATGACCTGATTCAAAACTGATAGGTATTAATGAAGATGCTTCATCCGATTTCAGTGGGTTTTAGCTCTGTGTTCCTTGTTGCATGCCAGATACAAAAAGATTTCTTTAGGGAGACTTATAAGCATCCTAGGGGACACATATAACTAAAAAAGGTACTTTTGATTCACATAAACCCACACGAAACTCTCTCAAGTTCAGCTGAAAGTGACGAAACAGGTGTCTTCTTTCTTATCAAATATTGAAAAACCAAACGTTTCTGAAAGAAAAAAGAATATAGGTCCATACCCAACAATTTAACATAGAGCAGTGAACCCTGGATTAAGACATCCAGAGTAACTCAAGCACCAGAAGTAATGTCATGGATAAAATATTTTGCACATGCGGCTCTATAGCTTGTACAAAGTCTCGAGGTACTGGGTGGATACTGCTGCCCAATGCTTTTGGCTCTCCATGGTGACTTTGCAGAATAGAAAATAACATAAATGTGACATTAAAAAAAAATCATGTTGACTTTGCTTTAACTTGCAGTGTACTGGGAGGTTATTTTGACTTGAAGGGCTCCTTTTCCTTTTTTTTTTAATGCTGAAATATTCAAAACCAAACAAATGACCAAATGACTGGATCTGCTTCTGTCAGGAACAGACACATAAAATGTCTGCAGAAAAACAGTCAGTTATATGCAGCGATGACAATGACTAAGTTACATTCTCTATTTGTGTATAACTGTGTCTAACCAGTATTTTTCAGAAAGGGCAGTTGCCGGTGAGGCAGGGTTTGTGGAAAGAAGCAATATTTTGTATGAAATTGTACTGTTTGGATTTATGTGCACAGAACTAATGGACATGCATTCTCAGTTGTGTATAGCTGGTATATTTGGAGAAAACCAGATGGACTTCTGGACAGTCAGACCCTTCATCACGTTCTGTTCATCAGAAGTTTATTTGCAATTACAGCCCGCAGGATGACCACGATTATATGAGTGTGTTACATTACATAGTATACTCTTCATGTCCTTCTCTGAAGACCATACAAGATGAGTTAGCTACATTGCCACTTACAGCTTCCTTAGTTTTAGTAGTGGCAGCAAGTAGGTCTTCTTCTTCCCAGAATAGGGTTGCTAGTGAACATCAGCCCAGGTGTCCACAAGCTGAGAGCTGCCATTGAGAGCAATGTGAGCCAAACAGCTGTCCCATGACAGTGTAGTGGGGCAGTTGTTATTGCTGGTCTGGAGCTTACAGGAGTGAATGTGAGGTAGGAATGGACAATACATAAGAATCAACCGGGAAAGGAGTGAGGGTGAAGATTTGAGTATCTTGACTATCTAGACAAAAGAACCCTAATCCTGTTATGCTTATCTGTATTTGCACTTTATGGTCTCATACCAACAGCAACAGAACTTCCTTTTTCTTTCCTTTTTTTTTTTTTTTTTTCTTTTGTTGTCTTTTTTTTGTCTTTGTGGGAAAGAATTCTTGAAATGAGTTTTGGGGCAGATGAATACCCTGGAGGTGCTTTGGCCCATTACTTTCTTTTAGACCATTTGCCTTTAACTCTCACTTGAGCTACTGTTCGACAAAGTTAATAGCTGCAAATTCTTCAGGGATGGTTTGTTAAATCATGTCCAAGAAAATAAATATAACGAATGAAGAATCTCAGGAGAAAGTCCTGACATTTAAAAAAATATGTAAATGAGTCTCAGAAGTATCAAGCCATGAAATAGGCAAAGTACATTAGTAAAGTGAGATAAGTTTTGCAGCAATTAGAGGAGGAGATAAAGTCTTCTCCAGGGGACCACACCTAAGTTCTTGAAAGCTCAACCAAAAGCCAGTTGTGCATTGCATCCTGGCATCTAACAGGACAGACCTGAACGTGCTCTGCTCATAACTTCCCTCCCACTCTCCCAGCATTTCAATGTGCTTTGGCTGCCACTGAATCAATGGACTTTGATATGAGGAAGCTGGAGCATAGCTTTGAACTCCACTGAACCCAATTATATCTGGTCATTTCAGAGAGCTGTGGTGGTGCGACTCTGAACTAGGAGGCAGAGAGTTCACGGCAGACTCAAGTGCTGCAGCTGCAGCAGCAAATTCATCCTGTGCTGTGGTATTGCAGGTTTTATGCTCCAGAAAAGAACTTGGAATCTGAACTAAGTGCTGCACTAATTAATAGGAAGGCATCTTGGCAACTGGTGTCTGGTATGTCCTGGGGTTAATGCCTTTTAATTGTCATGGCACAAGTGGCAAGTTTTATCTCTGAGAGTTACTGGAGGTGTGTAGGGGATTTAAATCCTTTGCTGAAATGGGGGGAAGTCAGCTTTTTTCCCGCTACCAGTACAGAGCATACCTCTTGTCTTTGGCAATGACACTTGCCATTTAATGCTCAAGAGAGGATGCGCATAGCAGAGACCTTAGTTTCCTAGAGATACAGGGAATACCACATCAAAATGATATTAGAAAGCAGACTTAGTTTTGCCCATGGCTCATGTAATTAAAACCTAGCCTGGTGACAGGGTACTACATATAGAGAGAAAGACACCCTTGGGCAGAGGACTGCTGAAGTCTTATGCATCGCTAAGGTCCTATTTAAGCCTTTTTTGCTTGGCTTTATTAAAACCAATTTCATTCCTTGGCCCTGAAAATGCACCTGTGAAATGTTTCCGTAGGCCTTCCCCAGTAATGACAGCTTTCAAATGCTCATTGCTAATTCTGTTCTCACAGGGACAAAGTCAGTGAATCAGTCTTGATCTCCACTGCATTAAGGAAGAGTGGCTTCCACCTGGTTCTCATGGCTGCCAGTGATTTCCCTCAAGAAAAGAGGAGAGGACCAAGAAGACCTGCCTCTCCAGCTTTTTCTTAGGTGGAAAAAACAAGAAACTGTGCACCTTCCACAGTACACACATGCATATTTTAGTCCTCTTTCCCATTAAAAGGAAGTAAAAACTTATGGTAATGTCTAGCTGAATATATTTCAGTTACAGATAAACCTCAGCTTTGGATACAGAAGAAATCTTCTGAGATCTGCTCTTGCTTTGTGGTTGCATAACTGGAGTTTGGCATTACCCAAATCTCTGTTAAACCCATATTTTTCTTGTACTTGTAGCTCCTGTATAAGATGTTTGGGCTCTTTTTATTGCCCCCTTGAGATTGTTGGAATATCTTGCACTCTTTCTAAATACAATTTTAAATGCAGGAAAAATCTTCTTGGGATGGACTCTGACCAATGCCCATTGGAATTTAAACCCACTGATTTGTTATAACGCACAGGTTTGCAGTTCTGATTATTCCTTGTACTCCTTACGAAAAGCTTCCATGAAACAATAGCGAAAAATGAACTTTTCCATGTTAAAATTGTGTTGAGAAATCTGTGGTAAGAATGGTGAAATTCTCAGGTTTCTAATCATTCTCTTGATCTTGAGAGGATCATTTTCAGGTAGTCAAAATTAAAGTGGGAAGGGACTGATTTAAAAAGCACATTATGAGAAGAAGATAGTCCAAATTTTTAAGCTGCAAAGCTAAGCCAAGTTCTTGGTTATTATTAGCTGAGACAAAGTTAGTGGAAAGTAATTGTAACAATTAAGAGAAAATAGTTCCCCCAGAAAATCTCAAAACATAGAAGTGGAAAACTACTGCTTCCCAAATGGTAGCTATAGTCATAAAGGTCTCATCTAAGGACTGTATCTTGTTTGGCTTTTAAGAAAACATGAAAGATACCAAATTTTTAATTCTAAATAGCATTTAAGGTAGAGAGAGTAGACAGAGTAGCAAATGGAAAACAAAACCCCAAAAGTCCCATTATTTTACCTCCAGAATTGCCAGCAAACATCTGAGTGCTCTTCAGATACTAAGGACAATTTTTCTGCCTTAACATCACATGACTAAAAATTAGTTCTGTTATTTCTAATAATTCTCTTAAACATTGCTCTTTTAAATACATTTCTTACATAAACCAATGGTGGTATTAATACAAGAAAAGTGTACAATGGCCAGAAGCAGAAGCCAACTACTAGTAATGTGAAACTGGACTTTGTTAGTGTTTCATATCTCTCAGGTTACTTACATATTTAAAGATCCCCAAGACCAAGGCCTCAGTTTTTTTGCCAGAATAACTGAATAAATATCATCTGCAATACTACAAAGGTGAAGTGGATTTTGAAGGTTGGAAGGTATTTTATATCTTCTGATATAAGGAAGTTAATTTAATTGTTTTAATTAAAGCAAAATACAAAACTCAACAGAGTATTGATAACCTCAACCTCAACAGAAAGGCATTTGATCATGTAGAGTGGGATTTCTTCTGAAAATCGTAGAGAAACCTCACTCCGGAGTTATGTCAGATGCTGAATTTTCCCTTTGTGGTGATAACATTCAGTGTAGCAACAGATTAACTTTCAGGGAGGAGAAAACAGATCTGGTTGGTTTTGTTGGCATTGATATGCTCAAGCTGCAGATGCTCTGGTATATTCAGTAAGATTCTGAAAGGGGATTGAATTTTTCTAGTCAGTTTTTTCAATACAGAGGATCAGCCTCAAACATTTGAGCACATTATACTTGTATTGCCCTGTGGGTCTGGAAGAGACACATATGGTCCCAGAGAAGTCCACACAGTCCCAGAATGCTGTAGAGCATGACATTTTCTGATGAAGATCATCTGTGATTTTTTTATCCATCTGTTTCTGCTGTCCAGTTGATAAAACCAATTACAACTCACTCAGTTTTCCATCTACTGTAGTTAGAGTTGACACAGTCAGAGGACAAAACGCCTAAATGGTGTAAATGCTCTGAAATCAGCATATTATGGGTATCATTTCAGAATGGTTAGCACCAAGAATTCCCACTGAGAACAATGAGAAAGGATGTTTGCTCATTTAATTGTCTTCTCTGATGCCTGAACAGCCTATGAAGTCCCAAGGACTTAGGAAAACATAAGCTTCAGGTTCTAGCCTGGGAGCATGTATTGCAAAGGATCTTCTTTCCTTCCATGTGGTCATGTGAGAAGGTCTTTTAGTTTCCCATCTATAAGCAAGGTGTAACACTAGCTTCACTGATCTCTCATCTTTCTTCTCAGTCTGTGCTTAGACTCACAAACACTGTATCTTTTGTTTGCAATAGGTAAAAAGGAAAAATATTGTGGATAGTCTTCTTCAGGTCATTACTGCAAATATAAATATAACAATTCTGTTGCGAAACTGATGGCTCTTCTCAGCATGTTGTCCTAATCACTTTCTCTTCAAATTCATCAAATACATTACCTATAACTCATGAATTGCTTGCCAATGACTGGTCAAAGGGCTGCTGTGGTCTTGTTTCTTTTAAACAAACTGCTATTTTCTTCTTCATTTTCAAGAAGGGGTGAGGAAAAGGTAGCTGTTGCCCCTCTCCCTCTGCCAGGAGTTGTGCCTCTCACTGGGTACTGGAGCTTTGGCACCATGATCAGGAGCTGCCGGTGGTGGCATTTCCCTTCCCAAGGCACCTCTTGTGCTCTTTGGTGGCTTTTTTGTAGCGGCAGAGCAGTTTCACAGCTGACTTCAGGTGTGCTGTTTGGATATCACTTTTCCAATTGCTCTGTGGTTCAAATGAGTTCATCCATCCCCGACACTTGCACACAAGCACTCTGGAAATGTATTATTTAAAGCCTTCCTTCCTTGGTGTTTCAGAAATAAAGGTGTAAACTTTCTTTAGAGGTCTGAGAAACAAAATAATTCCTTTGCTCTTGTAGAAAGAAGTGAAAGGCCAGCCTTCGAGCCGCTTGCACCCCGAGAGGGCTCGTGCGCCAGGAGAGGTGAGAATTACTGGAGATAATATTGCTGTCTCCCTCTGTGCATCTGAGGATGGTAAAGCCACTGAGGCATGCTGTGCTGACACCTTGGCACTACAGTTGCCGGAGGGATAGCGTGACATTACCAGAGCAACCAAGCGTCCCACATCACACCTTCTGCCGGGCTGGGGAGGTAGGAGCTACCTTAAAAGTTTTATCAGGTCTTTTAAAGATTTATGATGCTTTTGTGCCTTCTACTATTGCCCACTTGACCAGTTGCTCATGATGGAGAACAAACAAGGAGGCTGAAAAGCACACCATATGGTAAACGTATTTTGAAGGCCGTTGTGAAGGTCTGGAGATTCAGCGTAAAGAGCATGAGGAGAGCTGGATGGATCTTATTTGGATTTTCATCAAATGTGCTTTCTCCTTCTCCCAGAAATGCTTTGCCAAGGGGCACCCTTTTGAAGGAAGGTGTGAAGAAGAGCACTTTGAGGGCTAAGACTTCTCGTCTCTCAAGGGCGTAAAAATCTCCAGTTTTCTAAGCCAAAGTCTGGGGGTTTCTTTATTCTGCAAGTCAAGAATTTTGCAAAATATGAGCCTGTGAAGCCTCTCAAAAGATGGGCTTTTCACTCCGTTACAGAATGAAAACAAGTTTGAAAGCTTATGAACTGGAATTGCTGGTCTCCAGATAGCAGTACATGATGAGCATTTCCCTTACAAAAAACCAGATAAATACTCTAGAATATTGCAATAGCATTCCTGAGTAGAGCCATAAAACCAATGTACAGTGGATGTGTTGGAGCAGAATGGTGACAAACTGTAGTAGTTTAAGGGAAGCATCTGTGCGCGTGGCAGTGTGGAGTACAGATCCAGTCGGTGTGTCACATGCAAGCGGTACCTCTCGTTGGAGCCACGTCTCTGTAAAGCAATAGAAAAGAGCTGAGCTTGTTGAAGCATGGGATGTAAGAACATCTGCCCTTCAAAATGACAGTAATGCATCAGGTAAATGGAGGTGAGCTTGAGCCGAATGCTGCATCTGACATAATTAAAGGTGATGGAAAAGTACTGCTATTGTAATGGGGAGGTATGGTTTAATATATCTATCAGAAAGAATGCCTTTGTAAGAAGAGTGGAGCCTGAAATAAAGATGCACCAGATTTGTACCAGCAACAGGATTTCCCAGTATGTATTCTGCAGCTTTCATCGGACACTTGGTAACACCTGCTGCGAAATGACTGTTATCTCTGGGCATGTTTGAAATGTTAAGCCACACTTCCATGGATTATGTCAGGTTACATCTTGTTGCAAGGGCCAAATCACATGCAATGGCTTAGCCCTTCAACTTCTGTTCTTACACGAAACCTTTGGGTAACTGTCAGGACAGTATGAGAAGTGACAGACAAACCTTAGATCAGTTCAGGAGACAAGGGTCTCATGGTGTTAGACCCCCACTCTGTCCTCATAAAGCAGCCTCCTCCGCAGACCCTATAAGAAAATGGTTTAAATAAAACAAGGCCTGTGTCAAAATCTTCAATGGAATATGCAAAATAAGAATAATAAAACAGGAGTGACCCAAGTAACAGTTTCATAAGGAGAATGTGAAGCATGCAAAAAAAAAAAAAAAAAAAAAAAAAAAAAAAAAGGAAAAAAAAAAAATCAGGCCAGGCAAATGACTTCACAGATTGCAATTTAGATAGAATAAATGCACTAAGACCAGCAAGAAACCATTTAAATATTCAAGCTGAGAAAGACCCAAGGCATGCACCAGAGTTTTAGTTGCCTCAGTCATTAACCAAGCACAGATTTTAAAGATGTTCAATAAATGGAATTGACAGGTCTTCACAACACAGTTAATATGGGAATGAAATGACAAATCAGAATAAAAGGTTACACCCAATTGCTGTGCTGCGGCAGAAGAAATTTTGCATGGTAATCTTACTTCAGGAAAAAGAAAGAAAAAATAAATAAATGGGAAGGAGGCAACTTAAGAGACAGAGCCTGTATAAATCTTATGCCTTATCTGTGTTATTAGAAATAAAAGATTAGCAAACATCCACTGGGAGATGTCACTGAAGCAATGCAGGAGATAGAATCATAGAATCATAGAACGGTTTGGGTTGGAAGGGACCTTAAAGATCATCTAGTTCCAACCCTGCTGCCATGGGCAGGGACACCTTCCACTAGACCAGGTTGCTCAAAGCCCCATCCAGCCTGGCCTTGAACACTTCCAGGGATGGGGCATCCACAGCTTCTCTAGGCAACCTCTTCCAGTGCCTCACCACCCTCATAGTGAAGAATTGCTTCCTTATATCTAATCTAAATCTACCCTCTTTCAATTTAAAGCCAGTATCCCTTGTCCTATCCCTACATGCCCTTGTAAAAAGTCCCTCTCCAGCTTTCTTGTAGGCCCCCTTCAGATACTGGAAGACTGGAAGGTGCTGGAAGGTACATGAGGAAAAGGATCCTTGAGAGGATAGAGGGGCAGCACCAGCTGACTGGAGATTTTAATGTAAAAAGTAGCAGATCCACTATGAACACAGAGAAATCCCCAGCTCCTAGGTGAAATGCTTGGCCCGGTGCCATGGCTGACATGCTATGGGACAAGCAAACCTTGGAACCTTTCTGTCTGGGAGGGAGGGACTTGATAGTACCCAGGCAAAGCCTGCAGTGAATCAGCTCTGCTGTTGGCAACTTTTGTATCCTTCTCAAGCTAGAAACTGCCAGAGATGTCCTGCTGCGTGGTCTCTGGTCCTCCCCACTTTCCCAAACTGCAGACGTGGGTAAGCCTACAATGTCCTCCAGACTTCCTCGGGAATCCTGGTGGAGGGCCAGTGCCATGAAGATCTATGGAGTATCAGAGCTAAGGCGATGGCATGAGCAAATCATTGCTGCAAACACGGGGGTTTTTGGCTGAAGCCTGCTAGTGAGAGAGCAGAACTCTTGCAAGAAGAGTTGGCCGTGTGCTGTGGAGAGGGAGCAGCCAGTCAGCAGGGCTTGGATGTTAAGCTCTCTAGGGTGGCAGATCTGGGAATTCCTGAACGAGAATAAGTGTCTTTGCTGATGCTTTCACTTTTATTGCATTCAGGAAAATGGGCTTTGGGTGAATTTTTTCCTCCCTTTTTGGGGGGGTAAGTAAACAAGATTATTTTAAGATTATGCCAAGAGTACAATTGACTTACGCTGCTGATTTCTTATGCTAATAGAAACAACTCTGCAAGGCTTTGAAACTTTGGCTAATCATTCAGCCAAAATTGCTACTCTATTTTAATAATAAAGACATCTATTGATGATTTTGTTCTGGATTCACTAATCCAATCACAAATGCTTTTTCTCTGTAGTTTCTTTGTACTCATATTTCTTACTCTTTTTTTTTTTTAATATAAAAATAATTGGAAAAGCCTCAATAAACAGATTACAGGAACAGAGAGGATTTCTATTACGATGCAAGTTCTTCCCCTTTCAGCATTTGCGTGATGAACATTTAATAGCAGAATACAATTAAGGCAACTAGGGAAAAGTGTACGGCTTTGTGTTACATGATATTGCCTTGATTTGCCAATACTGTGAGTGCACAAATGGACCCACAAAGCTGATTTCACTTGAAAATCCAGATTGGACACTGGTACAGATGTTTCATGAGGACCTTTTGTGAACAGAAATGCATGTCTTAGAACTGTTCCAGGCTCTTTTTCTCCTCAAAGTGAGAGATGAACTGAGGTCAGCTGTTTTATTTATTTTTTGCCTAGAAATTTTACAGACAGGATTATTTGTAATCCAGTTTTCTGGAAAGAACTAGATCGTGCTCAGCAATTTAAAAGTTCCCTGCTTCTTTCCCTTCCAAAACTGCTGTGCTGCTTTCTGCACACAGGCCTCTGCTCTCACCTCTCCTGGTGCTGTGGACACTGCCTTCTCCTGTCGGGGTCTTCTGGGTTCCAGCTGCTGTAGGCTTATGGATACCTTCTCCTGATCCTTTCAGCTCAGTGGAGGGGGAGATCTCACTTGAAAAGACCAAGACCTGACCACAAAAATGTGCAGGTCCAACTCTTAGTGTTCAGATACAGAGGACATCTGCCAGGTGATTCAGGATGCAATAGTAACAGTCTGGAAACAACAGAAATGGGTCATTTGTGCTATGATTGCTCCACCTTGTTCTCTCCCATCTCCCTTCCAAACTATCATCTATACATCTACCACATCCCTCCTGCACACAAGATGCATCCCTGTGTTCCTGCCACCTCCAACCTCCCTTCCAGGCTCCAGGTGCAAAACATTGCTTTTGAATGTATAGAGTGCAAGACACATCTGGAGTTCTTCTGGTCTTTTCCAGATGAGGGATAGACCAGCTGTGCTGTGGATGTGGAAAAGTGAAGATTGCTGCACTGCTATCACATCCAACAGGAAACTTCAGACACAAGGAGTTGTAGGGCTAACTGTCATTTTCCTTTTGCTTATTTCTATTTTTTTCACACTGCTGAAACCCTTTTTTCAGGGGGATACTATTTTGCATGAATTTAGTCTCATGAGCTGTATTTCTCAACTCAGCAAATTTCTGCTATATTCATGTGGTAAGATTATTTATAAGAACTATAACAAGTACTATTCATTTCACAGATTATGACTGCAGCATCCACACAATGGATAGTGTTGGGGTGGGAAAAATGATTGGGTCAGAAGGCTCAAGAACTAATCATATTTACAGGGAACAACTTAGTAAAGAGGTTTCTGGAAGGGTAAAGTTAACATTTTTATGTGTAGATGATATGGAGTGGTGGTGGCAGTAGGGCAGGTAGGACACAAGAGGAAAAAGCTTAGCTTTTTTTCACTTTGCTTTTGTGATAGTCTTGTTAACAATGTGGGACTCTTCACTTTTAGGTAAAGAAGTTTATGGTTTTGTGGGAAGGAATTTCACATAGGCATAGTCTCTATTGGGTTGCCAAAGAACTTGTATTCTAGCAGTCTTCCCTTTTCTCATGCCTGTAAGGGAAGGTGAGCTCTGCTTTACGAAAGGGTGATTTTCAACTTCCTGCAAAGCCATCCCACATCCTCCAGTATTGTTTGAAGGTGAATACAGCTAGTGAAACAAAACTATGTTGCTTGCCCTCTGCTGTTCTGGAAAGAAACCCTGGTCCGTGCTCCTGTCTACAGGAGTCCTTGTGATTCTGCTTCTGTCTGTCTTTGCAGTAGCCCATCAACTCTCATCACTCTTCATGCTTTCCACCCTCGTTCCCTGCTGCCGTTCCTGGGAAACCCTTGGGTCCTGGGGCTGCCCTGCTGTGCCTGCCACTCTTCCTCCTGTGCGGCAGAGAGCAGAGGCAGTGGGGGCACCGGCTGGGTCAGAGTTTTCCCCCTTTCCCTGCTGAGCTCCCAGGGGAGAATGCGATTGCCTGCACGCTTGTGTGTGAAGGAGGCAGCAAGGTAAGATGGGGGGACTGCAATGGTGATTCCCTGCTGTGCCGTGTCCCACAGCTCCCAGGCTCCCCAGCTCCAGGATGCTGCAGGGTGCTGGGCAAGGCAGGCGAGGGACGATCTTTCCTCCTCAGACAGCATGTGCAGAGGCTAATGACAGTAGCTTCATGTTTATTATTTTTTGCCTATAGCTGCTAAGGGTAATATTAAAAAGGAAAAAATGACTCATAATAACTTCTTGTTGCTTTCTCTCACTCTCTTTTTTAGGGTATGTGCATGTGTGTGCCACTTGCATCAATTAAATAGCAACCAATTCAAGTACATTTACAGTCTGCCTTTGAAATGCCAGCCCCATACTGTACTTACCAATTAAGCATGAGCAAATTAATGGGATGCATTGTTCTCTTGGGTTAACTCCACCATATTGTCATTAGGTGGATACGCCCTCATGAATCCACGTCTTCTTTCTGTGAAAAGAAAGGAAAATACACACTCAAGAAGTAGGGCAATTTCTACCAAGCAGAACCAGCTGAGAGGAAAAAAAGAAAAGAGAGTCTCCTCCCTCCCACTTTTTTATTTCAGTTGTTGTTTAATTGTTTCTTCGACCCAGTGGTTTAGTGATTTCACATCTATTTAATTAACAGAGAAATGGATAGGGCACACCATAAAACAAGAAAGGAAGATCAGATAGACAAATGGTCTCTGCAAGTTCACAGTTCTTAAAACAGATGTTCACCTCCGCTGGCTATGGTATATCATTATCTCCAGGAACCCTGAAGAGAAAGCAAAATCCTTCATTACTTGTAGGAAAAATAGAGCAGGCTTACAGGGCTAAACAGATAGACCAGCCCACTGCATCAGATCCCATCTTGCTGCTGTTGTGTTACTCACAGGTCAAGAAGTGTGTGTGTTTCTGGGGGAGAGTGAGACAACAGGTAAACATTTCAGATGTCTGTGAACATGAAAGACTATGAAGATGTGATGAAGAGGTGGTGTCTAAAGCAGAAGCAACCGAATGGGTGGAAGGTTGGGACAACTCCTCCCTTACTTATTTGGTGCAACAGCAAGGTGGCAATCATCTTTTGGACCTCTTGCTTTTTGGACAGGGTCAGCTTATCCTTTGAGCGGGGCTGCTTGTTCCCTGCTTGGCTATTCCCTATAGCTGCCTGAGCATCCTGACTCAAGGGTTAGGTAGTGTGTACAGTGGAAAAGCACATTGCCCGTTGCTTTCTTTTCTCTTTTCTTACTATATGTCACGAACATAAATAGGTAAAATGCCAATCCGGTGCTAAGCAGTCCCTATGCCTCCTGGAAAAATCAATAGTTGTGGGAATTCCTCCTGTCCTGGAGAGATATACAAAAATACAGGAGAAGTTTGCCTGTGCAGTCAAATCTGCATGCACAAATGCATGTGCAAATGCACGCACAAACCCATCTGTGCAGGCTGGCCACTCTGGCTAACCCCCTGGACCTTGCATCTGGTTTCCCCACCTGTGGGGCAAGAAATGCTATGTTCTGCTGGGTAAGCAGCTGTGATGGCAACCATGAAAGAGCCCCTTGGAAAATGTGGCCTGAACAGTTTGATTACTGGTGCCGCAGATTTAGCTCATCTTGTGATTATGCTTTATCGCTCTTACTGTCTCCACTAACTTTTAATCACAGATGAATATTTCCAATCTGGCTGCCATTTCTGACTTCAAGTGTATTAAAGGAGTATTCAGATTCCCAGATAACAAAAGTGTGAGGATTTGCTAGGCAGGAGGCACTAGAGGGACCCTCTGCTTCCCCTCTGGCTCCCACCCTCCCTCCTTGCATCAGAGCCCTGGTAGTGGAAAAGAGATGTTGAAATCAATATAAGAATAAATTGCCACGTGGTCCTTATTGTGGAGGCAAGGTTTCTACAGAAAATCCTTGTAATCAGAAAAGAGGGAAGATGAGATTAAACTGATTAAACTGAGAAAGTCAAAAAAGGACAACTTGAAAGATTAGCTCGAGGACGACTGAAAAGCATAATCCTCCATGCATGTTAAGTAGAACAGTCCCTCTGTGTTATCAGCCTCTTCATCTGGTGACCTTCTGTTGCATTAGCACAGAGCTACTTGATCCAAGGCAAATAGTGAAAATTGAAAAGCCAGAATGCCAGTGATTACAACAGGTATCAATATTACTGCAGTGATGGCTTGTTATCATTAGGGAGCTCCATCAGAGCTCATTCTGGAAGCAAAAGGAACAGAAAATAACAAGGCATTACACTTGTGGCAGGCAACAGAAGAAAAGACCTTGTATTACAATGGAAAAACCTTTTTCATCTGCTTCCACCTCTAAAATTACAGTGGCAGAACAGGGAAAGAGATGGGGGGAAGCACGGGAAGCTCGTCTGTGTTCTTGTCTCAGGGAACAATTGAGCCTCAGTGGATTGCACACAGCTGGCTTGTGTTACCCTTTTCTTCTGGAGTGAGAGAAAACAAAAAGCCTGTGTCAGTTTTACTGGTTCAATGATTTTTTTGCCTCACACACCCAACGTTACGGCAAATCAACTCCTGTGCAGTCCCAGCAGCAAGGCTGGCTCCTCTGCAGCCCGGCCAGCAACCTTACAGCTCTGTGTTGCAGGGCTGCATGTCCGAGCTCAACATGGTGTGGTTCAGGGGCAGCATCTCCTCTCTTCTGCTTCGGAAATGCAGGAAGGTCTGGAAGACAGAAGCAAGTCTGCTCTAGCTGAGTGTTGTTGAGCCCAGATATATCACATCTCCCCTCTTAACTAATAAAGTAAGACTCTTCCTGATAAGTCACATTTCGTGCTTTGGAAACGCACTTAGCACCATATTGGCATTAAAAAAAAAAAAAATTTTAGAGGGTGGTTTCATTGTCTTTTCTTTTAAGTTGGCAGAGACCACAAAAGCTAGGAAATACAGAGTGGCACAGGTTTGTGACTGTGTACTTCACCACTTACATTTGCTGTGAGTAATGCTTCACATTTGGGCCTGTTTCATCCTTTTCTGTGTTCCCCCCCCAAAGTCTGTCTTTTTTTCCTGCTGATGCCCAAAAATGCAGTATACTCAGGCACTCCTTTCTTTGTCAAAAGCCTGAAAGTCTGCTGTGGTATTCATCTCTGTTGTAATGTTGCTGATGTAAAAGGAGAAGCATGACTCTGAGTCATTTAAATGTTTTGACTGAATCCTAGATTTGTCACTGAGTTGCTGTTTGATTTTGTTCAACCTGCTGCAACTCAGTGCTTCTGTTTCCCCTGCTGCCTTTTGTTGGTCTCTCTCAGTTAAGCAGCATGTTCTGTGGAGGTCAGAATTCTTTCTTACCAGGCACTTGGCAAGGGCTTACAGGAATGCTGTGTAAAAATACTGTGGTCAACCCCCATTAATGGAAAAAGAAAAATAATATATATTTTAAAATAATTGTTCTTAATTTTTAAAAACACAAAATACCATTTCACATTAAAGAGCACTAAGCATTAGTTTGACAGCAGCAGGCTGAAACATTTTGAAAAATCTAGGGGAAAAAAAGGCCCTGCTACTAGTGAAATTAAATCCAGCTCCAGGATCCAGAATATAGACCCATTTCTGGCAAGGTTCTTTACTATTCATTTGAAAGATCTTATCTGCATGTAGCACTGATGTCAGTAAGGGGAACTGATTGCTATAGTCTTACCTTGCCTTTCTTTACCAGAGAAGAAAGGGTCCCGCAACACTTTTGCTGACAGAAAGCTTTTGGCCTTCTGTCAGTAGATTGGGTCAAACGTAATTTAGGCAGAAAGAAGCAGTACTGTTGCCTTGGGAGAGCTCCTACTTCTACCATGCCTGAATTTGTCCTCAGTTGCTTAAGTCTCAATGAAAAGAGGTTTTCAGTTCAGGAGGTAAAGGGATTCATTAGATCTCATTCCCAGAAATGTCTACCTGATTGAGAAAGAGTCCCCTCAGGGGTAATGCTCATAAGCAGGGGGAGGCTGAGGGGCTGAAAAATGACCCATTTTGAAGTTTATCTAATTAACTTCAAATGTATAAGTTGGGTGTTTTGCTAGATGGATTAGTGTAATTATCTTAGCGCACCTATTCATGCTAGGAATGTCAGAAAATGAGAGAACAGAGAGGCTCAGAAAAAAATCACAGTGGCTCAGCCTGTTGACTGCCCTGACACACAAGTAATTGTGCTGCAGAGGAAAGAAAGAAGGCTGGAAAAGCACAAGGTGAGAGGAGCCGCTCCAAAGACAAAATATTGGCAGCTGACCTACAAATAAACTGAGAGGGATCCACCTTGGCCCAAACTCTCCACATAAAAGTACTACAGAAAAATCTTCCCATGTGCATACAGTCACTGCATAAAGGCAGTATCTTTCTTCATGCACCAGCAATTAGATCTGAGGTATTCATTGTAAGCTCTATATCTTTAGTTTTGCCTCTATCACTGAGCCATATTTAAAATGAATTAAAGGATTCTTTATCTTGAAAGTATTTCTTCTGATGGAGAATGGACTACTATTTTATTGTTTGGTTACAGTTTTTTCTGATCCATTGATAAATTAGATCCCACACCTCTCCTGAGATCAGTTATTAACTCCCCTGAAAGACAGTAGACAGCTATGAAATAGCTTTTCCCAAGAAGGACTTCCAGTTAAAAATGGAAAAAAAGAAAAAGAAGGAAAAAGAAAAAGGAAGAAAGAAAAAAGAAAAATAGGAGTGGGGACAGCTTCTTTATACCTAAGCTTGTTTTTGTAAGGGGTGGTTGTCTAGGTATGCATCTGCTATGAAATATATCAGGAGATTGGAGAAAAGAACAGCATTGCCAAGTAAACCTGAGAGCAATCAATGATCCCTCCGATCATTTTTTTTTTAAACAGTGAGTGCTCCAGTTGTGCAGTTTGTTCCACTCACAGAAATCATATTGCAAAACTGGGGCTCATGGCCAGACTGCATCAGTCTCCGTGCATCATGCAAAATCCAGTGGCAACTGGAGTTCCTCACCCACCTTGTCAAATGCCTTCTTTGCTCCTAACTCACAGTGTCTCCATGCCCTCATTCTGTAGGATTAGCTGAGTTTCCAGCTAATGGCATTTCCAAGTGTATCAAGTGTGCAACGTTAATTTCCCCAGCATCTCATTGACTTTTTAGTCAATATTGCTGTGATCCTTTCAGAACAACTCTCCTGTTCGAAGTATTGTAAATGAGTTTAACCACTGGAATGACCTGGTTTCCAGCAGGGTTGTGTGTCGTTGGTAACAGTGCAGTCACCAGGTGATCAGCACCCACTCTGCCCATTGATTCACCGTGGCTTTGAGTCATGCCTGTAGATTTTAACCCCAAGATTAAAACACCCTTGAGGGTGTTCAAAATTGGCAAAATTTTTCCAATAACTTATTTTTGAGTTGGAAAAGCCTGCTTCACCAAAATCTAAATTTTTCATGTGAAAAATGTCAATTATGATTTTTTTTCATAAAAGAGCGTCTAAGGTCTAAGCACCAGATAGTGATCTTATTGGGACAAACCACTTTATTGGTTTGTGAAATTTATATGATTTAGTTCAATGTATCACTTATAATAGAGCAAGTCACCTTTATCATTACATCTTCCTCTTATGTTTCCATAATGTGAAGCTGAAAGGATCAAAATCAGGACACAATATTTTTATTTTAATAAAATTGAATGATTGTGATTTACCTGAAATCATGATTCTTCTTTTTCTTGTGTTGCTATGTCAGAAAAACCTTATTTTTCCATTTGGAGTTTGGAATTAAAACAAACCCCAGACTGTGGCAATTTCAGATAGTTTGAAACCTCCAAGTGCCAACCAGCTTTATCCACCTGCTTGTGACAAAGTCATTTTACAGGTAGATGAACTTTCTCCCTTTGTTGATTTTTTCCTGCTGCTTAAAAGGCAAACATTTGTCCCTGAGTCACAGCAGAGGGCAATCGAATGGATTGGAGACTGGTGTTCTGCCCCTAGCCTTTATTTTTGGCAGAGCAGAGCAGATAAGGTAGAGGGAGATGTGTTCTGAAGTCTGTGGCACGTGGTATGCGGTGGCTGGTGAACTTTCAACTTCACAACCACGTCTCTTCCTCATTGTCAGTTCCCCCACCTGGAGAAGGAGGGCCTTTCCTGGCTACAGCAGAGGGACATTTGTTCTGAAGAAGTGGATTGGTATAAAGATTTCTGTGTACACAGCGATGAGAGGAGAACTCAGAAAGAGAGACCACACGAGGCAAAAGGAGAAGAAAGGAGATAGGAATTCAGTGGCTGGAAAGATAAAAGAAGTCCAGACTCGGTAATTATGTGTGCATTTTAAGCCTGTGAGAAATTTCTGGGAGGTGGCATGAAAAAGAGTTAGAAGGTTCATACCAAAACCAGGCTGCTTGCACTGCCAGCTCATGGCTTAGTGCCAGACTCCCACCCAGCTGCCATTGCCACTGTGCCCTGCGGGATACCTTAGCTGTTATACATTTGGGTGGATTTTAGCACTCTCCTGGTTAAATCCTTTTTGCTTTCTCAAAGGTTCTGGTTCAGGATGTGGTCTTGGTTTTTGGAAGTGAATGAGAACTGTCATTTTTAGTGAGCTTTCAGACTGCCTACTTGGTGCCATCTATTTAAGACGTTATAGAAATCCTTTCAGCGTCTGCCTATTTGAACATGAATGCGACATTTTTAATAGCCTTGCCTGTTGGTGCACTATGTTTATGGTCAAGACATAAGCTCTTTGACTAAACACTAACAAATGTAGCCTGTAGCAATAAACAGGACGTTAAAAGAAAAAAGGTAACGGCTGAGGAAGCAGCATTGAGCCAGGCATAAGGTGCAGAGTTCATGTTCTAAGGAAGCTGGTGAGGAAGAGCTGCTTTCTACAACAGCTATGTGCTTTTTAGGACATGTGGGCGCAGACAGGGTATATTTGGCATGTCCTGATGTTCTTCTTGATGCATAGGCAACTCACAGAAGTCACGACATCTCTTCATTACATATATTATTTCTTATAATTAGCACTGTGTACCCTCTGAGGACTGACCTTCATAATCACACAAGTGGAATTCATATAGATTTTTGCTTGACTTGCTGGAGATAGATCATAAAAGACCTGCCTTTGCCATCAGTCCAGTCTCCTGCTAGTGCTGCCATTCATAGCCTTTCATAAATTGATCAAGACTCCCTGTTAAGTCTTGTCCCTGATACGCCAGCAGGAAACTTGATTGAGAACCACTCTCTGATAATGCTCAGAAATCTTCTCATTTACTGCATACATCTCCTCACGTCTAGGCTACTTCTTTTTTAGCTGACACTTTCCCCAGGCTACACAGGTCTGTGTTTCTCCTCTTTCCATCCATTTGCAGATGGAGTGCCTGTTTGCTCCCAGCCTTCTGAACAGACACTTGAATCTGAGTTTTTCACATTTCAAGTGAATGTCAGAAGGATGGTAGTTAGGGGTCTGAGCTGAGGCTATCTTCGATTTTAGCAGTTGAAACACTCAAACTTAAATTGTTAAACATTCAAGCATTTCAAGAACCTAGCTGTATAGTCCCATGGTTAATGCAGTCATGTGAGACATAGGAGAACCAGACTTAAGCCCCACTGCCCTGCTTAGCATGTAGTTACCTGTAAAGTAGATGAAAATCTCTTCTAAATAGCAGAGGTCTGGTGATTAGGCAATGTAAAAGAGTGGCATGGGAGGGTCTGAGCTTCCCAGGACTTTTCCAAGTGAGTCCAGTGCCACTCTTGTAGGAAGCAAGATGTCTCCACATCATTCTGGTCCCACATTCTCTCCCTATGAACAGTTCCCTAGAAATATGCCGTTATAGCAGCTGTACTTCTCAGGACTCCCAGGGGTCACAAATGCCCTCAGCAGAGCTGATGCTTGGCTCAGGGGAAGAGATAATACAGCTGTAAAGCCCAGAGTCCTGTCTTCTTCAGAAAAGTTCTCTTGCTTCTTTTCCAGTTCTCAGATATTTCCTTGGAGTCTTCAGTGTGGTTGGGATGGTGAGATGAAGGCGCATGAATTTGTCTACCACAGGAAAAGAAGATGCTTATTTGGAGGGAAACTTGTTTGTTTGGACACAAGGAAGACTCTTTGGGCTTTATGTATGAAGAAAGCTTTTCAAGTTCTGTACTTTCTATCGAGCTGGTTCAATTGGTTCAATTTGAATGTTGCTGCAGAGCTGCTTTGCCTCTGCCAATGTGGAATCTCCAAGCCGTCAGCGAGAAGGTACGAACAACTTATTGCAGTGTCTTTCCACAAAACTGTGGCTTTTCTATGGCTTTTTTTCTTAAAAAAAGATAAAAATCCAAGTCTGTCAACAGCTTTTGCTTAATTTTTCATGTGTTCTATGGTTTTTATTCCTGATATATGATTGACAGACAAAACCTTATAAGCAAAGGCCACTGAAAAAAACCTTTAAAATATACACCGTATGACAAAACTGTCACTCTTAAATTTTATTTGGCCAAGCATTACACTCTTCCAGGTTTTTCACTTTTTTCTCCTTTTGCAAAATCAAATGGGTCAGCCCTTCACAGTCTGCCAGGTGGCCAAGGTGATCTGCAGTACCTGCTCCCTCAGGTCAACCCAAAACACTGAAAAGGAAAACAGAATGAGATATTTGGAATTATTATTCCATTTTGGATCATATTGACATTGGCTGTATTACATCATCAAACCCCCATGCAACAAACAGAAATAGCACAGGCTCAGTTCAATGTTTCCAAAAACCTGCTTGAGCCTAGCTGTAATGCCACTTCTCTCTTCTGCTTCCTACCCCTCCTCAAGACCCATCCCTGCCATGATGTCTGTCAGGCAGTTATGGAAGGCTAGTCTGAGGGTCAGGGGATGGCCAGTTTTAACTTCCAGCATTAAAAAAGTTCAGACCTGAGTAGGCATCCACCCTAAATAGGGTGGGGAGAGCATGAGAAAGATGTTGCTCGGGACAGATACCTTGTGTCTAACAGCAAGTCCTTGTGCTCTGTCCCTGATGGTACAAGATTGCTTCCCAGCAAGCAGCAGCCTGTGGGAGAATGCTGCCTCCTTCTTGGCTCCAGCCTTTGCCATCCGGATTCAAGAAGCAGCAGGTAGGGGAGGAAACACGGGCAGTGGTGGGAGAGACAGTGCCCAGCCTTATGAAGGTGGCACCCAGCAGCCCCTCAAAGCCCACCCCATGGGGATATGAGTGGGGTATGGATGCTCTCCTCCCCAGCCATCCCACACCCCTGACAGGCTTGGAGCTCTGCAGTGTGGCATTACCCACCACGGGCAGCTGCTGCAGGCAGCGAAATGACCTGCATTTCCTACAGCAGAACCTGGGAGGGCCAGGCAGGTCCCTGCTGTCCCCGAGGGCACGGGGCTGATAGTGGCTGGTTGTGACCAGGGCTGGCACCCCAGGAATTGGGGGCACCTCCTCACCTGCTCTCTACCCCCTGTAGCAGGAACAGCCAATCTGGCTTTTCAAGGTCTTTCTCCAAGTCTCAGCTCTTCTACTCCCCCCTGTAGCTCTCTCATTTCGGGAGCAGCCTGGTTTTGGTTGCATTGGCTTTGCCTATGTTTTTTGAGAAGTTTTGTGTCAGCTGTCTGTGTAGCAGAAGCTGCAGGTGGATGCACCAATGCTAGCAGGACCTGTGCCAGTCCCTTCCTGATGGAGCACCAGAGCAGTAGTACTGATGCTGTAGGAGCTAGCATTGTTGTCAGTCACTTCTTGTTTAACTCAGTTTGAAATGAGCTCAGTAAAACTGAAGAATGGCCTAATAGTTAACTGCAATTTGCCTGAATGTCAGGTAGTGCCTTTGGGTCCGTAGAAATTTGCAGTGATTAAACCACCTTCTTAAGGAACCTGTTTTGCTGAGCATTTTGAATCCATGTGTTTAATGTCACTTTGGTATAGAGTATGATTACAGGGCACAAGATGGAGTCAGTGTTGTTCTTTGAAATCAATGACCTATATACATGGAAAATATTAGACGATGGACTATTGACTCCTAGATCCATGACATGTCTAACAAAGGTGGGGCATGCAAAATGCTTCTTTCCATAATTGATGAGAACGATTCCAAAATAACACACAGACAACCACACTTACCAAACCAAGTAAATAGTGCTTACTGCATGTTAATGTCTGCACTGATTAGGAGTTGAGGATTAATGATCCTTTGCTACTAAAAACCCCCAAAATATTAAACAGTTGGAGCCTTGGAGGGAATGCAAACAGTAATTGCTGATCTTTGGGCTGGCAGGCTTTCCCTCCTTGTCTCTCTGTTTGCTGGCCTCAGTGATGGCTTGCAGTCTGGAAACAGATTTTGCCTGCTTGTTCCCAAACTCCAAGATATGTGGGATCTTCTGCATTTTTGAAGGAATACATGATTTAAACCACTCTGCGGGCCCCTTAGCTGTTGTGTGTATGTACCCCCACACTTTGCAGCTACGGAGACAACATGAAGGGCCTGGCAGAACTGGCACGGATTCACCGTCCCTTTTAACAGATCTCAATAAAATTATCTAGCTGATATCAATAAAAATTAGAAGCCTCAGTCAAATTTTCTTGCTGACCTCTGTAAAATTTACCTAAATGGCTCTAGGCTGGACCTTCATCTGGTGTAATATAAAGTAGTTCATTGGAGGTTTACAGTGGCTGAAGATGTGTTCCAATGCTATAAAACCGCATTCTTCGCACGAAAAGTTGCCACAGTAGTTTTTATCCCCTTATTCTACAAGTAAGTCCTAGTAGTTTTTACACTGGATAAAGTTGCAACTTTACACGAAGTGCTGGCAAAACATATAAAGATCAGGAGGTATTTCCAGATGTTTGCAAATGAGTAAGGGCAAGAATAATGGGGCTGCTGTTGTTGCTGTTACTGATGTGTGCCAATGTGACCAGGAACCCTAATTATGGACTGGGCCCTGCTGTGTCAGCTGCCGTTCAATACCAGAACAAAAAGATGAACTGAACACTCTTTTAGACCAAGTTTTATATTATCTGTTCTGGAGAAACACGTGAGTGTAAATAAAAGCAAGTTGTCAAATACACTATTTGCCCACAGCTACTGTGTATGCCTTGCATGCTGCAGGCTGGATAAGCGTGTGCCATTTGCTGTCAGCACAGGTCTGTCTGGATTGAAATGGGTTCTTTCAAGTGCAGATGTAGCCAGGGAGAACCTTTTGTTTGTACGAGAAGCTTACTGACACTAATTAAACATTTTCTTTATTTGGAAAGCAGACAATTCATGACTACCTACATGCCCCCAGATTTACACAAATAGTTGATTACAAACCTCTTATGTTCTGGAAGGCTGAGAAGGAATTCCTATTTTAACCGTGCTGAAATGACAGAGGTAGGCAATTCAAGTAATGGCCTGTTAGTCGGTTATTAAATATTGCTCTTCAGTGAAATTGCTAATGATGATGGTCTTTCCATCCTATCTTTAAAAGAGCGCACAGTATATTCTGAAGAGAGATTATCTTGGATACAGAAGGCCACTAGCTTGAATACTGTCCAAATCAACCAATTATCTGTGACAACCAACTCTGCCAGGCCACACAGAGATTAGTTGCTATATAAAGTTCCACGCTTTAAATTAAATGGCTAACGGTACAAACGTGAAATTACTCAGGAGATGAGACTTGATTTTTAGAGGAAGGAAAAACTTTTAGTAGAGGTGGACTGCCTCCTGGGGGTATAAGAACCATTGTTCTGGCTAAGTATCTTCATCATCCTTTAAAAGCAGTTCATAAAAACTGTCCAAACATAGCTAATCTAAAATCCTTCAGCCGACATCATGGTGGCCAGCTATAACTAGACACTAATCTGTTCCTAACTGTTGAGCTTTTCAGTCTGAACAGACAGAGGTTTGTTCTCAATCAGAAAATCATGAACTTGGTCACCCCAGCTATTGGAGAAATCCCTTCTGATTTGGTGGCTTTTTCCATTAGTGCAAATGCTGAGAGAAGCACATGCGCAAACAGAATGGCCGTCAGTCATCAGTAAGGTTATAAGTACCACCCAAGCTTCCCACATCTTTCTGGGGATTCACAAAATATCCCAGGAATGAACACGCCATGGCTGACCTCTGCTTACAGGATACGAATTCAAGAACTTTTTGTGCATTAATAAAACATACACTGTATTACCTTTCTTCCTCCACCTGATTGCAATGAGACAGTCTCATTTTTTGTTAGTACTTCTAGCACATTCATAAAAAAATTTTCTCAAGAAGACTGGAATGATGGATGAATCTTTCCCTTGAAAAGTAGCGTCTTTACTGATGCCATAAAAAATTCTGTAGAATATGCTTCTGCTAAACTACCAAGTTTGCATTACAGATGAGAATTTCTGGTATAAAACCTGATTATTGTGGTTTTATTTAAAAATGTAAAATATCCTTATCCCCATTTCTTGGCAAGCAATAATCAGACGTTATTTTAACAGACCCCCTCAACAGAAAAGTTTTCTCAAATTCCAGGCACTGCATGTACTTTCGGTATGGCAATGACAGACTACAAAAATCTCTTCACATTGCTGTTTAAACAAAGGTGTTTCCTCAGTCATATCCAAAGAAGGATGTATAGAAGGATAAGGAGTTGCTTCATAATAAATCTGAATAATATATGCTGGAGTGAGTACATTCAACTAAACCAAAGGAAGAGAAAGCAAAACAACTAAGAAGAAGGAAAAATGGACAAAGAAAATCTACGCTCCTGTTAACATTTCAGGGTTACTACAAGATAAGAGCAAAACCACTACATCTGAAGAGGTTTGCCCAATAAGCAATGTGTTTCGGATAAACAGGGCCAAAGCTTAGGAACTGGGAAGGACAAATGTATTGGACAGCCACTGAGTTGCCCACCTCTGGTTTAAGAGATTGTTTCGGGTAGGAGAGGGATCTGGGGGTGCCAAAGCAGGATGAGGGTGCTGAGAGGTAAGTAAGTGTGGTGGGACAGAAGCCTATCCTGTTGGGCAACGTAAGCAATAGGGCTGACACCTGAGGACACATTCAGGACAGGGCTGAAGGAGAGAAGCACATTTAGCCCTGCACACCTCACAAAAACCTACACTACTGAGCTTTAGCTATGCTTGCTGGAAACCTTTATCCACTCTCCCTGCAAACAAAGCACCATGTGCAGCTATTGGCAAAAGGAATACTTGTGCTCTGTGTGAAACTAAAGAAATGTTGATTTGTGACAGTCATACAAAGAAAGGAATTTTGATTCACTGCATCTTTAAAAAAGTTAAAAAAAAATTCAATGACCAGGCAGAGAGAAGTTACCATGAAGAAACAAGTCAAATAGATACAAGGCTCCTCTCAGAGGAGCCTGCTTGCTAGGACTCACCTGTATCAGAAAGTCCTGGTTCAAGTGTCCAGCCTCTGCAGAGGACATGTGGTACTGTCACTCCTGCTGCTGCCCAAACTGAGAGAGAGGGAAGAAACAAGCCACAGGAAGAAGGCACTGCCTTTGCTGGGAAGAGATGCAGAAGGGAAGAGGAGGAGGAAGGGCAGGACTAATCGTGAGCACATGCCACGGCCCAGCTTCTCCTGCCCCTCATTTGGCTGGCACATGGCTGCATAAAGCCTTTGCCCTAAACCTCTTCCTCATCCTGTGCCCAGCCACCAGCAAGGCAGTGAGTTTTGCCAAGGCAATGAAATATGGGTTTAAATCACAGGGCCAAGCCCTCGATGAATGTAAATGGGAGTAACTCCATGGCGTTCACTGGAGCTGGCTAAGGATCTTGCCCTCAGTGTTCAAGATGCTTTTAAGTATTGGATATAAACAACCTGCCACCATGGATACACTTTGTTTTAGAGTGGGTTTTTCACTGCTCCAATGTACCTATTAATTGCAGTAATGTTTTGCTGCACTCCTTTGGATTAAAATGCTATTTCTAAGTGTCAGTTAATGGGTTTTAGTGAAAGCAATTTATTAAACATTATGTACTCGGTTTAAATCTAACAGGGTAACTAAACATTAAAGTAACAGGGAGGAAAATCTATATTGCTCTAATTTGTATTGTATGTTCTTTTCACCAAGTATAATTGCTATTGACTGCCTAAAGCAGCATTCTCCAAATCATGAATAACCAGAAAAAAGAAAAATTGCAATTATATGTAAAAAGCAGTGTCATGGCTTGCTAGCATAAACATGGGATGAAGAGCCAAGAGTTATGCAATCTGATGTTCTGCATTCATTGTTTTTTCTCCCTTTCTAAGACAGGGACATTAACGACTATCCAGCTCCCAGTGGTGTGAGGAGATGGTGAGCATAACAGATGTCTGCATATTTTATTGGTACTGTAAACCACTATAGGGGGGCTAAAACCAGACTGAACAAGTGTCTGTAATTGTACAAAGGACAAGGTGGTGTCGTGTTGTGGAGTGGCAGGTTTTTTTCTCAATGCTGGAGGATAAGCTGTTTTCTTAATTTCAGTGATGGGTCTCCCTTCTCAATGCACAGCAGGTTAGATCACCATAGCCGTAAGAGCGTGGCGTTCACATTATTCTGTGTGAGTAAGGGAGGAGACGGTGTCCAAGGTACCACTGCTATTAAGAAGACTTCTGAGAAAAAAAAAAAAAGGCAAAAAACATACCTTCCTTCAAATCCACAGGATTGAATCTTTATTATTTAGAAAAAAACAATCTCCAGAGTTATCACTAGTAGAGACATCATTTTTCTCCATAACATTTCACCTGGTATTTGATATCCATCAAGAAATTGACTCGAGAGGAAAAATTATGCTTTGCCCTTCCTATTGCATTAACCAAAACTTCATTGCAGCTCTACATCTCTCCAGCATAGCCCTGCATAAATAATGTCTTGCAGCTTCAGAAAACTCATCAGCAGCCTGTAAAGATGGACGTCAAAGCTAGGGGCCCTCATCCTCCAGGGTTTGCTGTAACATTTTTATGCAATCTTACTGACCAGTTATGATGCACTCACTCTGTCTTCTCTAACATCATCCAAAGAACTGCTCCCCAGTCTGACTCCTGTTCATGGCAACTGAATATGCACCTAAAAAATAAAACATTGTTAGGAGAGGAGTTATGAACAGATGTACAGCAGCCTTTTATTCACAAAAAGGTAGACTTTAATATTTAGCTGACGTCTGTCTCTTAACTTTTGCCTTCTAAACACTAAAACCTGGTGTTACTTTTAATTTTCTATAGCCAAAATATAGCCAAAGAAGAGCTATCATTCTTTATATGTTTAACTACTTGCTTTGAAGGTGGAAGTGTTCATGTGCCAAGCGGTGAAGCTTATGTGCTATGCAATGCCTTCATTTTGTGACATATATTTTGCAACCTGCCTGCTCCTTCACCTGTGCCCTGTCTGCAGGTCGGTTCCCCTCTGGCAGGTGCAGATTTATACGGGATAGAAAAAGAACTTCATCTTCCTCGCCCTCAGCCCTTGACTCACACTTCCCTTTCATGGCATCCACAGCACATGCTTTCCCAGAGCAATGCTGCAGACTATTTCTGAGTCCCTGCACTGCATTTCAAGGGCAGACAGAGAGGGAGAAGTTGGGGCACTCAGAGAGTTTGCGTCTTGTCCCCACTGCTAGCTCCGCTCCTTTGTGCACACCCACCACGTGGAGAGAAATGTCACTCTCCCAGCTGACATCTGGGAGACATTTGCTCCAGCTTTAGGCCCTACTTGTAATTTGTATTACTCCTTAGCAACCAGAAACAGTCCCCAGTTCTCTCCTAAAAGTCAACTTAACTTTTGAAGTGTTTCTTTTTTGTAGCCTGTGTGGGATCCATTTGCTGAAAATTACAGTGGTCTGAGACTCAAAATAAGTTGATTTTGGAAAAGGTAGTGCACATCTTCTCCCAGGTTAATGTCAATGTTTTTTCACACTGTGTGGAAACCATTTGAGCTAAATAACCTGTAAAATCTCAGGCCTATCTCTTACCTTCACTACCTGTGCCTGGCCAGCTTCCCAGCGTGGGTTTTACAGCTGACTTTTGCACTGAACTCGATGAGAAACGTTCAACCGGCCTGCACCAGCAAAAGGACAGCGACAGACAGCTGTAGGGTAATACTGTCTCATATTGGCACAGACATTTCTGCATGAACTTGTCACCTTCTGAAGTAGAAACAGAAAGTTCAAGGGAGCTACAGAGGCTTAAGTTGTTTTGTGGCACCAGAGTTGGTAGATCTGAAAGCACAGCAACTCCTTGGGGCAGGACCATGTCCGTTTTGTTTAGTATTGTACCAAGCTTGGCATTCTGTAAGTAAATAAAAATAATGACGATGCTACGGTGCATTAGTGTCTGCGTAGGGAGCCTTTGGCTGGCTGCATTATGCGTGTCAGTGCAGAGAGTGTGGAAACTCCTCTTAAGGAGCTGTGGCCAAAAAGGATTGTTCAGCCAGCAGTGTGACAGGGGTGTGCAGGATTGATTCGTACAGTGCTGTTTAAACTTTGCTAGCAGAGAAAGCAAACCAAAGCAGCTTTAGACAGGAATTTCTGAGCAAATCTGGGACCATCTGTGTTTATTGCTTTGCCAGTGTTACAAAAAGTGTTCTCCAATAACTTCAATACATATTCAAATAGAACTAATATAAAGTTCTTAAGGTATAAGGATGCATGCATGCATTCAAAATAGCAAGGAATAAGATGGTCAAATGCATTGATGGGAAAAAGATTCTTTGCTACGAAACTACAGAATATAGAGATTCAAATAACAGGCAATAATAGAAGCACTTGCTGTATATTTTATAAGTAAGTATTTCTAGTGAATTATGGGTATTTTCCCTAAACATTTATATTTAGCTGGTCTGCTTTTACCACTTTGCATCTCCTTCTATACAGGGCAGCCGCTCTTGAATGTTGGAAGATGGGATTATCAGCACCATTTTACTTTCACTCCACCTTCTCTCAAATCAGCAATGAGGATGGAGGAGTTAGTTTGCTACTTGACAAATGTTATAAGGGGGAACAACTTTGGAAAAGGTCTCTGGATCTGAAATCTATGTGTCAGAGTTGACTTTGTTAGTTAATTTCAGCAGTGCTTTTAAGCTGCTGATTGCCAGGAGCTGGGACAATCCACAGAGGAGAGAATCACTCAGTCTTTTCTGTTGTGGCTTTTATATTCTTTCACCAGGCAGCAGTTACCGGCAGGTGTTGAAGACAGGATATTAAGTTAAACGAACCTCTGGTCTGACCCTATAGGGCAGTTTTTTCAGTTTTATTCAGAGCCACATCTCAGCAGTGGAAGAGTCCGTAGCCTGATCCATTACCCAGTTAAAAGAACAGGTTGCAACTCACTTAAAAGCAAATGCAGTCTTAAATTACCCATACAGCAGCTAAAAGTAGCCTCAGCTTAAATTAAAGGGCACACTTTCCCAGAGGGGCAGCCAGCTCTGGTTGCCCAGAATGAGTCTTCTCCTGTGTGGGAGATTCTTTTTTTAAGGCCTTATCTACTTATGCCAACATGCTTCCTGCTTCAGAGGCTGTGCTAACGCAGGCGAAAAGGGAAAGGTGAAGTATTACACACTGCTATTACACACTATTTAAACAAATATCCTTTTTTTGGACCTATGGAGGTTTGTTGTTGGGTTTTTTTTTTTCTTTTTAAAGACTGAGTAGGCTTTTGGCAGGAAGATAATAAGGACTCTAGAAGGAATTCAACATGATGCATTTTTATTGTGGTGCCAGGGCTTCACAGGAAAGACAGGGTTGTGGAAAATGCTTTCAGCTGTAGCTCACAATAACACCTATCATCTGCTTGCATGCGGGGCTCCAGTGAGGAGCTACGCGAGTGCTTTGTGCCAGCCATACGAAGCAGAGGTAACTTAAAGGCGGGGTTCCTACATCTGTAAGAAAATACTTAGGTAGGAGGCAGCCACCTGGACTAATGATTATTTTTGTAACAGATATTCTGAGGGGAAAGGGTTGCAGGGTATAGGAGGAAAGGAGAGGAGAGGAGAGGAGAGGAGAGGGCAAGAGTTAGATGAAAGCTGGACAGTATTTTCAGGATCAGAGTTCTGAATTCAAATGCCTGCCTTTGGACAGGTATTAAGTAGCTTTGTTGGATATGTTCCTAAAACTGCAAGACAATAACTAGAAAGGTTCTTGTGGGGAGCCAACCTCAGATACGGAAGTGTTCCTCAGGGTGAACACGCCTGTGCAGGTCCAAATTAGCAATAATATGACCCAAAGAAGAATGCATAGCACAGATCTGCCTGTTGCACCTTTTCCTGCCCTCTCCCTCCTGAAAGTTAATCACACATTTTGTTTCATTTTTCTATACAATAACTTCAGAGCCTCATTTCTTACTCAGTTCACACTTTACCTCTTGGGTGTATTTTGTTTCTGTTGTTCTCATTGTGCTGGCTAAATAATGCAGGAAGACTAATAAATTCAAATAAAATTTCTGATTGGTTTAACATCAGTTTAACTATCTAGAATAATTTAGTGTTATTGGATACTTCAGATGAGTCCATGATGTTTAGACTAGAAAATAATAAAATGCACTCAATTGATTAAGCGCTTGGTAGGAGCCTAAGAATTAGCATACTGTCTAATGGCAAATAATTTATAATTATCAAGAAGAGCTGATAAAAGGGTTCAGTGCTATTGACTACCTGACTTGATAACCTTGATCAGCAAGCTTCATTAAAAGAAAAGTCCTAGCTTGAATGTAACTCTGTAAAAGCCATGAGATGACTTTAACGCTTTGTCTCTTGAATGGAACGCTGCTGTTTTGACAGACAGTCCCAAAGTACTGCCTTTGGAGACCAGCACATGCTTCAGATTGAGGGGCATGTTGCTAGGCTGACTGGCAACACGTTCCCAAGTGAAAGTTTTCCCTGCAAGCAGAATCTCTGTTTTGAAATGAAGTAGTACAGAATATTTATAAAGCAACTTACTGCAAGATTTTGGCCTGAACTTCATTAACTACACATGTCAGAGTAGGAAGATGAGTTCTGCTGTGGTATTTGCTATACTCCGTAGACTGTAGTCAGAGATACAGTCTGGTTCCTTTCACACATTTCTCTGAAGTGGCAGCTGTTTGAGCCAAATTTAAGGTTGGAGGTAACTTGTAGAAATGTAGGAATGAGTAGATCACAGCTTCTGGGGTGAACCTGTGGCCACTTGATCTTTACTGAACTGGAGGAAGGTGAATAAGCGGAGCTTGCACAGAGAGGGAGAGGTGCTGCATGACAATTGAAAGACACTGATGTGCCAGGAGGAGAGCTCTGCCATTTAAATGGGCTCTTGTGAGGCGCATTTCCCATTCCCATGGCTCAGTTATGGCTGGCAAGTTCTCATTTAGTTTAAACTGCCCCCGCCTCTGACTGACGACATTGAAACAAACTTCTGGTTGTTCTCTTGTTCTGCTGGTGTGGGTCTGGGCACACCAGCTTTCTGCTTCACCCCACACCTTCACTCTAGTGAGCAGAAAGGTCTAGTTAAGTGCTTCACACAAGAGCAGAGTAAGCAGAGCCTGTGGCGGTCACTGGCACGTAGCAGATTTGTGACAGCCGCAGATTTGGCATTTCAAGTCAAAATACAACAAACTGGTATGTTTTCATGGGAAGTCTTTGGCCTACAGAACAGGACAAAGACGATGAAGGAGCACAAGTCCCTGGAAAGATGTGGAGTGTAATAAACGCATCATTTCTTTGTCTATGCTTTTGCGGCTTTCTTTTGGAGTGGCATGGACAGGTATTACTGCTTTAGGAGGCTAGAAAAACTTGGATTCTTACCCTCTGTTGTTGAAATGTTGAGGTATTCAGTTTCAAAATGGACCCTTCGAATGTGTCATCCCTTCTGCCCTTGTTCTGACACAGCAGAACAATTGGCTTGAATGCTTGCCTCTAGCCATGCTCTCTTCAATCATCTACTCAAGGTTTCTCACAGTCAAATCAAAGAGATGGAGCTTTGCAGAATACCTTTTACGGTTTTGAAGACACTTCTTAGGAGCACTGTGCTCAGCTGACATTTATATCTGGGCACTTGGCAGACACTAACAGAAATGGGAATTGCTGGCATGCTATGCAAAGAAATGGCTATCATCTTCCCCATATTTTCCACTGTATTTGCTAGGTGTTAGAAAGGCTGAAGCTGTGATGATGGACTATCTATCAAACCACTACAGCAAATCATGTAGCAGCAAAACCACTTTGCTAAGAAACAGAAAAATTCTCATTTTCAAAAATAAATTCTCATTGCTTTTAAGACTGGAATGCAATAGTTTGAAAGCATCTTATGTGTCATAAGGGCTCAGTCTGGACGAGTGAGCAGAGAGGCTGGTTATGTTTCATTCTAAGATCACAAAACTTCGGGTGTTTCTGCTAATTAAAAACATGCTTCAGAGAAGACACTTTAAACTCTCATTGCTACAAATGAGAAATTTGAGGTAAACTTGGAAATCTGAGAATTTCAAATCTCCTTAAATTTTTCTAATTGTGTAGTGCAGTGTAAGTCTAACTCATATAGTTAAGCAGTTCAGCACATATACAGCAATTCCTTAAAATATCTTCAAAGCAATGATGACTGGATTGTCATAGCAGAAAAGAGTCTATGACAATAATATGTACTAATATACATAAGGTACTAATAATAGTACAAGCTAACACTGTTTTGGTTGGATTCAAATACCTAAACTCATGTTGTCTGACTGGGTTTGAAACAGAGAGAAGGTAGGACTTCACAGGAAGAAGCCTTACAATAATTAAGATTCTTCCTGTTCTTGGAATGCCTGTTTTGATTTTATTTGCTCTTGCAGTTTATTTGAAGAATATCTCACTAAAGCTTACTCTGTGGATAACTTCCAAATATTTGACATTTGCAGTTGGAGGTTTCATTCTCATTGATCATATCAGTGATACCATGTATTCTGTTTCCCAGATGAAATGAACTAACAAATTTTATCTGAGATCCTTGGGATGAAATTCGTCTGAGCTAGTCACGCTAAGCTCCCTTTCTACACAGATATGGACACTTCCAGAATATGATACATGACCTCCTAAAACAGATATCTAAACTACATCAGGTTATTCACATCTAGCAGAATCTGCTTTTCTCCTTTAGCTACAAAGGGATCACAGGGTGACTAGCCTGGATGTTGATGTCCATATTGTGGAATTCTGAAGCTAGCTGAGAGGAATCCCACGCTTGATGGGTACAAATTTTGATTATATTCATACTATAGAGTGCTCTAAAATTATTTTACCAGAAACTTTATTGTTCTTAAAAGCTGAACATGATGGAAACATGAATGGTGGATAGTAGAAGAACAACTCTCTAGGGATGGGAGATAGCCTAGCACTCAGCAGGGCTGAGTTCAAGTGAAGTTGTATATGTGTGCCATGGAAACAGATGATCACACAGGATCTCCGACTCAGCAAGAATTCTTGAAACCACATGTCTGAGATATACCATATGTGCCATCTCAGAACGGAGGGAAGAAAAGTGGTCCATCCTTTGGAAAAGCTAGCACGCACTGTTGCCTTTAACTTGATCCCCTTACCACCACGATCTTTCAAAGATAATCGAGACTGGCCTCACAATGACGCTGGCCAGCTTCCTCAGCACTTGTGGGTGCCTCCCAGGGACTTGTGTACACCCTACCTCCTTCACAAAGAGTAAGTTTTACTTGCGCCAGACCTTCCTCCTGGTCTCTGGTACCTGGAATACTGAAGGCTGGTCTTACCAGTAGAAATAGAGTTGCTGAAGTCATGGTGACCTTGGTCTTCTGCATGGCTTTTTATAAAGGTCCCCATTCCCATTTCGCTGCAGGCTCACATTTTCCTTACTCTTCCTTTTGCAGCCCTTGTACCTGTAGCAGCTCTTCATTTTGCCCTTCATGTCCTTTGCCAGATTCAACTCCCAGTGGGCTTTGGATTTCCTAACCTCCTCCCTGCACACTTGGAGAGTGTCTATATTCCTCCTGGGTTGCCTGACCCCCATTTTCCATCTCTTGTACCCTTCCTTTTCATGTTGGAGTTTTGTCAGGAGCTTCTTGTTCATCCACGCAAGGCCTCCTACCACCTTTGCTTGGCAGGGCGGGATGGCCCATTATAGATCTTGGAGGAGGTGATCCCTGAAAATCAATCAACTCTCCTGGACCCCTCTTCTCTCAGGGACTATATCCCATGGGATGCTTCCAAGTAGGTCCCTGAACTAAGTCCTCTCTTCTGAAGTCCATGGTTGTGATCCTACCATTTGCCTTGTTCCCTCCTACTAGCATCCTGAACGCTTCCCCGTCTCATTTTATGAACTTATCATATTGTGGTGCATCATTTTTTTCCATCATTTTGTACAAATTTAGCTGGAGCATATTTTCTAATCCAAGACTGACCTCCACCTCCTGCTCCCACTGCCCCATTGGGACTGTATGTGAATTTACCTTGCAATAACACTGGAGTAGTTCTACAGGATCAAACAACTTGGAATAAATCTGGCCTGAGGTGGGAATCAGGCCCCTCCGTCCTTGCAGCAGAACTAACGCTGACTTCTATTACACAGTCTTCTGAAGGATTCTCTGAAATTGTTTTGTGCCTGGACTACCTTTATTTTATTAAAGTAATGAAATAATACATCTTTACCAACTCCTCAATGCCCTTTATATTAACAAAGCATGCATTATTTCATCTCTGTCTAATTAATATCCTGTTTAATAGGTATCTCACTTCATGTTAGGTTCCTGTATTCTTAAGAATTTTTACTAATTTAATTGAGAGCAGTCTCAAATTAATTGTATAATTAATCTTGTCAAATTAGGTAACATTTCATACAGCACCTTATTAAAGAAACTCGAATATTTTAAATTACCATGCTATTAGGCATTAATAAAGAAGTTCTTCCTCTGTATTGTTCTGCTTTATATCACAAAGAAGGTAATTGCAATATAAATTGCAATATAAAAGCTAAGTTCTATAGTACATTAATAATTAGATACACATTATTCCCCATTAAAGCTTTTTCTCTTATTAATTCAATCACAGAATGGATAGGCCTTTTTTAAAACAGGAATAATAAAACCCCCAAAATACTAGGAATGAACTATTGTGCTGATGCCTGAACAACGGGATGGCTAGAACCTGAGCTGTTGCTTGATGGATGTCTCAGAGAAGCAGGTTTCTGAGAAACCTAGTGCTGTGCTGCAGACGACTTAAAGACACATGTAGCTGTGGAAAGCTTTCTTTGCATCTCATGTTTGGGAATAAGTGCGTGTCCATTGCCTGACTGAGAGTGAAAAGGTGTGCTCCTTGATAGGCTCCTGAGGATTACAGAGCACAGAAGCCTCCTTGCAGAGCCTGAAAGACTTGCCCCCAGGGACCTCCGGAGGTGACCATAAGGCTGATGTACAGGACTGGGGAATCGGAGGTGGCGGCTGTGATGTGGGAGAGGAGGGCGGGCGGGCTGAGGAGAGGGGAATGGATAATGAGAAGCGCTATCAATTTTTTAGGAGTATATGGAAATTGTACTCAAGGTCAGAAAGCCCAAATACTATATTATATCTGTAGGTGCCGAAGAGATTTTCATTTATATAATATATTGGTCTAGTATTTATTTCAAATCCTTAATCTTAGTGACTGTAGTTGTGTATACTAAAAGTGCCCATTAGATTAAATACTTTAGGCACAAGAAATCATACACGCATGAATGCTGAATGAGTAAAACAGCATTTCACACAGGGACATATGCTTGGGTATAATGTGTGGGATACAATAAATTGCAATGATGTCAGGCATCTATGTAGAACAGCCTGTTCTGATAAATTCAAAGTTACTGCTGAGAGGGAAAACCATAAACTAGCAGTGTGAATGCTGCTCTTACCAGACAGCCAACGTTATTGGCATCTTACAGGTATGTCACATGGGAGTTCACGAAGTTGCCTCTGTGGACATGCTCTACCATGGGGCAGTGGATTACCTGCGTTGGGCAGCCACCCATGCAAGCCAAGGCCAGGAAATACCACCTCTTTCCCCCCTTCCTCTTCCTCTCTTCTTCCCCCCTCTTCCCCAGGTAAATTCACCCCTGGATTACCTGGAAGGGCACTCAGCCATGATCTTTGGTGTACACTTGAAGCAATTCTGTCAGACCCAGCTCTAGCTCCCCTAGGCAGAGGTTAGTGAATAACAGCTCATTTATTTATTTATACAATTAAACAGGAGAAATGTGTTTTAAAATAAAACAGAACATTGTATCTATGAAATTTAAAGTAAAAGGGGGAGAGGGAATGGGGGGAGGAGATGTTGAACATTGCATTCAGCCTGACACCAAGTGTTCTCATTTGCTATTTGAGGCTAGACCTTTCTCATTGTCTTTTTATTTAGCTCTATTTTTCCAAAGAAAAGTCCTATTTCAGAATAGAAATCCAGATTTGTTTTGAAATCTTACCAAAAAAACCCTCCTTCATTTTTCTTGGCTGAGACTAATCACCAAATGTGATCAACATTTGCAAATAGGACTTATCTCCCTCTTCTGCCTGAAATCTGCTGTCGCTTCTTCTTGGTCTCTCTCTGTCACTCTCTTTTTCTTTTCATCCTTTTTTTCCCTTTTGTTTTCCTTTTCTTTCCTTTTCTTTTCTTTCCTTTCCTTTTCTTTCCTTTTCTTTTCTTTTCTTTTCTTTTCTTTCCTTTTCTTTTCTTTTCTTTTCTTTTCTTTTCTTTTCT
>WAAD01020243.1:147272-220953 GCA_013389945.1 Fregata magnificens | reverse complement strand
CCCTTCCCTTCCCTTCCCTTCCCTTCCCTTCTTTTTTTTTAAGTCAGTAAACTGACATTAAACACTTTTCACCCAGCTCTGCCCTTGGGATCCCATTATCCCAATGGCCAGCCTACTAGACTGATTAGATACAATTTAGCTGTCCTCTGGAATGGGGATCCATGCTGACACTTCATGTTTGTTTCTCAAAAAGAGAATGTTCACAGGATGCAATATCAAAGAATTCTTTTCCCACTTTTACTCTCTTTTGAGGACAGGAGCTTCCCAGATTTGTTCTTGTGTGATAGCAATTGTGATAAAGCACCTAGCTGGTGCAGACAATGTACAATAGCCCAAAAGACCATTAAAGCCTAAGAAGGTAGTCAAACCTGCAAGATGCAAAGTTGGGAAAGCCTTCAAGTTCTCTTTTCCCAACAAGAAGTGTGTTAGATAAGACGAGCTGCCGCAGAACACTGATAAAAGTTACAACAAGAATTCCTCTGAATAATAGGACTTCATAGCTCAGCAGGCAGTTTGCTGCCATCCTGAAGAGTGAGTGGCATGAGGAGATGGCTTCTGAAGACAAGTGGGAGAAAAAAATACTTAGCACAACATGTTGCAGAGAAACAACTTCAAAGTTTTAAGCACAAATGCTGATTTTTCACCGTACCAGCAAAAATGTCACATACTGTGAAAATCTAATGTGCTACACATCCATGTAGCTGTTACTTGAGTGAGTAATTACTGTGGGAGTGACACTGCTGTTACCTGATAAGTCTTGGACAGTTAAACACTGAGCGGGAACTACGCAGTCACTGCAGAATGCAATACCACAGAGGTATCATGTTGGACTGCATCCATCACTTTCAGCCTGGGTGTAATCTTAGGGCATGAAGACTTGTATTTTTATAAGAATATGAGCCCTCTGCAACTCTGTCTGCCCCCTTCAAGGAGTGTGAGATGTAATGCAGGTCTGTTGCTAGTGATATTTTTCTTTGTAATTCAGTATGATTTGAATCTGATGGAGTTCAGTTCTTGCTGGTTTTTTGGCAGAGGTGTCATTCTGATTTGTTTGTGGGTTGTTGTTTTAGGGTTTATTTTTTCTGTGTATAATGATGTCTGAATAACCCTGGTGGATCCCTTCTGCCCCACATAATCTGTAATATTGGCCATTCTGCACTGCACTACTTCTCTTGGAGATTTGATTTCAAACCTGTCAGCCACACTGCTCAACCTGTCACTGGCCTCCTGCTGGTAAGACTGACAATGCCAGACTTGGCACATCTTACCCTCTGAAGAGGAGGGGGGCAGAAAATGTCCCAGAGATATATTTCTTCTGTTGCTTTTATTAAAATCAATCTTGCTCACCTGCAGGGTTTCTTTTTATTATTTTAAACATTTTTCCCCCCACAGTCATTCCACATTATCCTTCAATGTTAATAAAACTGGTTGCTTGCAGTGAGGAGAAAAAAATGCTTTTTATCAGGTGTGTATTAGCAGAACATGCTGAGTCCAATTGCTGCCTCTTGCAGTTAGTCATTTGTTTCTTACGGCTCCTCTCCCTTCTCCCCAATATCCCACCTTCTAAAGCAAATGGATTTTGGGGAGAGAAGCCTGAACGCAGATGTCAAGCCCTGGAGTTGTGCTGCAGTCAGTTGGATCACACAGGGTGTGCCTGTTTCCTTAGGGCTTGGAGCCGACCCATTTCTAGGTTGGGACCTGGACAAAGGTTTGTCTTGAATCCTCCAAGTCTCTGTGCCTTTGGTCACTGAATCCACCCTCATAAACTGCTAGTGCCAGGCTCAGTTTTGAACTGCAGGGCAATAGAGACTAAACAGGACAAGTTTATAGAAATATCTGGGCTTCCTTCAATGCTTTTGTTTGAAACAAGGCATTTCCTGAAATATTTGGTAATACAAGAAAAGCCCTCCACTGGAAACAACCCCTAAATTCATCATCTCTTTAAGACGTCGACCTAGAGCAATTCTCATATTCATGTTCAAGTAATTAGCATAAATGTTGCCCAGGTTTGTGATATACACAGGAAAAATATTTAGGTTTAGGTCATCCTGGTTCTGAAACATTCCGAGAGTGCGGAAAACTAGGTATTTAGGGAGGAATTGGAGTGATGCTGGGTAGAGCCTTGGGAGCAGAGATGAGAGTAAAAACTTGAGCCTTGAGAAAGAACCTACTTATTTCTGCCACGCTCAGGTTCATCCCCAGAGGCAATTCCCAGCATCTGCCAGAAAAGGAAAGGTTGCTTAGCCTCCACCCTTTTGTGAGACTCAAGTAAAGATGATGAAATTCTGTTGCAAGCACCAGCAAGCACCAGCACAGCGAGCTTTTCTGACAAGCAAGTAGGAGAGCTGAAGTAGTTAGTTGCATGGGAAATACGTGCTTGGCTAGATAACATTATTACAGCATCGGATGGGCTGTGAGAAACAACATTTGTAAATCATTTTGAGGAGTTCAGGTGGAAGACTCCACATACCAAGTGTTTTGGAGAAGGCTGATGTGCGTTCCGCTTTTTTCATAACTACAGACTTCCTGTGGACCTTTGGACATGTGACTGATTTTACCTCTTTTGAGTGGAAATGAACCAAAAACTTCCAAAATGCATCCCAGCTGCTAATTTGTCACATGTGCTTCCAGAATGAACTTTGGCTAACTCAGTTTTCCCCCTAGAGCTCTTGCTGTGGCCCTGTCCTAAAGCTGCTGTTGAGTATAAGGTCTCAGCTCTCTGCTGCTGTTCTGAGCCACTGCCGCTTTCCGAGAAAGTAGTATTTCTGCTCTTCCCAACCTCACAAATCATTGTCTTAAACAGAAACTGAGTCAGCATGCACATCCTGCAGTCACATAGGGTAACCTCCCCGCCCCAGAGTAAATGGTCACCCCAAATTTCGTCTTTTACTTCCCTCTCTTCGTCACTATTGCAGTCCCTCATGACACCAGCAACAGGACAGCCCTGGCTGCACTTCCAGGACCTCCCAAGGGCATGTCTTCCGGGAACATGCCTGTGGGAACCGTACAAGAAGGTCCAGCATGCAGTTCTCCTCCTGGCCACTGCTGTAACTGAGAGCTGATGCTGCAGGGGAAAGAAAAGGGGGTTGGTCCTTTCCCAAATATTGGCATCTTTCCCAAGAGACTCATACATACAGTGGCCATAGCGAGTCTGTACAGCAACTCAGACAAAGCCTGCGTATTACTAAGGATACACAGATCACTGAAGATGCATATGGATCAGTAGGGACTTCAGAATGAGTATTTCCGTTAAAGTAATTGTGTCTCTGTGAGTCTGCTTACAGTTCCTTGCAATGAGTGGCTGTAGAAATTGGTCTGGAGGATTGTCTACACCTAAGATTAGTTGCAAAACAAATTGAGAGGAGCTTGAGGAATAATGCCATTTTCTTATTCCAGTTTCATTTTCTCCTTTGGAGTCAAAAGAAAGCAACTATGAATCATTGTCATCGCAGAAGCTGCTTCAATGAGATTTCAGAGCTGTCTGCCCAGAATAGCACTAAACCAACATGGCAACAATCTAGGGTGCAATATATCCCATTAAATTCAAGTTAGCCCACTAAGCTTTCATCTTGGTACTCTTAGCAACTTCCTCGCCTTCAGAAATGTTCCTGGTTGATGGAAGCTCCCTGGGTCTGGCATGCACGTTCTGGGATTTCTCCCATACTGCAGGGCAGGAGATAGTCCAGTGAAGCAGAAAACATAATTTGCTTTGCTTAAAGCCACCTGCTCCCAGCTGATTTTTTTTCCTGTGAAGATTTTATTTGGGGAGAGGGATATGAAGAAGGGAGGAGGGAGAGAATGAAAGGCAAACGCCTGCCATTTCAGGAGACAACAGTGATCTTCTTATGCATGCAAGACTTTACAGAACCATCAGTGTTTCTCAATATGCCACTACCAATTAAGGGCAGAGCTATAAGCTCTGTACTTTTCAGTGCTATGCAGAGACTAGGAGAATACCACCTGGACGGCGGCTGAAAGAAGAGGTAGCTAATGAAATAGGTCTAAAGGGAAAATACTAAATGGTCAGGTTTTAATATCTGGATTGTTTATATCAGGGTCTCACTGGTTAGGATAAAAGCATCTTCCATTCTAAAGGTCAGGAATTGCCATCCAGCCTTAAATCAGCCCTGTTATGCTGGATAGAATATGCACATATTAGGATCTAGCTGATTACATGACCTTCCAGTATTTTTTCTGTGGGCACAGGAAATGTTCAGAAGGCAAATAAGCAAACTGATGCATGATGAGGCAAGGTGCAAGGAAAGAAGGAGCATCCCCTCAAGGAGTTTCTGTTCCTATGTGTTCCCCAGATTTGTCATGAAATATTAGATGGCAAGTTTAATCCAAAACTCCAGAAGTGCCCCTGCCAAATGATTGAGTCTTTGTAAATTTTTTGAATAGTTAAGAATTTAGAGGGAGTTGTGTGGTTTTTTGGTTTTGTTTTTTTAATTTCTGCCTTGATTCTAGAGAGCACCAACTACTTGAAAGCAATCCTCTAGAGAAAAAAATACCGGTTTCCCCCGTTCTTCATTCTGTTTGAACTCTACGACTTCCCTAATTCCCCCAGGGAACAATTCTCTTCCCTACAGAGCTACACTCAGTTTCAAAATTGACTTGAAAACGAGAAAACAAAAATCTGCCTTTCTTTTTCTTGTGTTCTAAAAGTTCTGACAAGGGCCTTTCTCCAGAGAGCCATCTTCTTCAATCTCTTCGTGTTTGCTGTCACCTGCCAGCATTTTGTTCTGCGTTAAGGACACAGTAAGCTAGCTATGCTGCCTCCTTTCTGTGGCTTCTTCTACCCACAAGCCAGCTTCCTACTAGATGTATCTGAATCTGGTCTTCAGCTTGATCCCTATTGATTGCTCTCATTACTTGTCTACATCCAGAACATTCATATTATTTCATGGATGGGTCTCTTTAATTGCCTGTATTTTTCTCTGCCTTTCTCCCTACTTTCTTTTTCAGTTTGTTCTGCGTTCGGGAATATTAGAGGCCATGACTGTGTGTGGGGCATCACACAGGAGCCTTCTCTAATGAGACACTCACTATTAATCTATAGTAGGAATCCCTTATTTCTGCTGGAGTTCTGCATTAAATTACCTGGATACTTAATTAGACAGACTTAATTTGATTTTAAATATCCACACGACTTGTGACATTATTATTCAGCCTCTCGTAACTTCCCTGTACCTATTATATACTCTGTCTGATGAGGGTAGTGACACACACACAGAGGCAAAAGATGTCTCTGTGTCATTCTAAGCATCATGTCAGTGCTGTTTTATGAAATATTTTGAGATCCTCAGACAGTAGGCGTTTCACTGAAATAAAGAGCAGTACCAAAATATTGGCTCATTTCCTCACCTATTATAACTATACGCTAGTCACGCTTCCTCACCCAGCCTGGAGCCAGAATGCTATTTGGAGCATGTACCTGGGTATCAGATCCTATGTGTAGCATACCTTTACGAGGCCAGAGACCTCTGTTCAGCTGCCACTGGCCTGAAAGCTGGCTTGCTTCTCTCTGTCTCCACAGTAATTCATTTTCCCTCACTCCAGCTTCACAGGGACTCAGATAAACTGTTCGCTGCTTCTGCAGCACATTATGGATGAAAGACCTAACACAAAGGTTTCAGAACAAATTTTTCTAGTCAGCAGAAAAAACATAAAAGTCTGGGTTAAGAACATGCATACTTTTCACCAGTTATTACATGACACCTTTTTTTCTGGTGCAATAATACACTTTCATGATTGCAGTCAATTGTGACTTTCCCTCTGGAACATGGCGTATGTTGTCTCTTTCCCAGTCAGCTTTTTTGCCCAATGTCAGATGGATATTCAGTTTCTAAAAAGCTGGTGTTCTTCTCCTTGCTGTTAACCCAACTTACTTGCTTTGTTGAAAATCCTACTCTGAGAGTGGTGCCCTTATGTTTGGTTGTATAAGAATTTTCTTCTTTCCTAGGGATGACCTGGGCAGAACTGTTTTCTTTCAAGACAAGCATCAACCTTTGCATAAACATGTCACAAGTTCTGGTAGAAAACATTCAGTAAATTTGAGAAATTGCAAATAACAAGACACAAGTTGTTCTACTACAACAGTCTTTTGCACAGAAATGTTCCAACTGTAGCAGGTCCCAGCTGTAGAAATAACAGAGATAATTCTCCAGAGAATCCATGTGGTCGGTGATTTCTTGGGTTCACTCTGACAACAGTCTGAATCATTTCTCTCTTTATTAGCTCTGCTTCTAAACCTAGAGGACACCGGATCACTGAATAACCTCTGAGCCCACGTCCCATATTCTCTTTGAAGCTGTTGTTAAAGAAGATAGCCATCTACTAAAATCTATTTGAAGGGAAAAATCCTGTCACTCTCTCATAGCAGGAGTATAAAGCTTAATTTTTTTGTCCTCCACAGACAGAGAACATGTATCAGTAGTCAATTTTACATTTAAGAAACGTTTACATGAGATATGTCACGAAGATCGGAGTTCTCAGCTGAAGAGCTTTTAGTACCTGTTTAACTTGTAGCTGGCTTAGTCATGTACTATTTTAAGATTTTTCTGCTTTGGAAAATCTCATTTCAGTGTTAAAATATTAGTAGCGCTGCAATGTTATTTCCATGGCGCCCTGCTTAGCTCCAGGTCACTTATATTTTGTCAATCAGTCCTACAGTGTTAGTTATTTATCCATCACTTAATAACCATGCTGCAGAGAATAATTTATCTGGCATAGCATGGTAATTTGTACTATAATTTCACCCCCGCTGCTGCAGACTTGCATTCCGTTACAGCAATGATTGAGGAAAATTAAGATTCCTAGGTCACACTTTGGGCTCTATGTTTTCTGCCTTTCATAATTTCATTTCACTTCATCATCTTTGATTGAAGAAAGGGTTCATCTAGAAATGTGAGAAGTGGCAAAAATCACCATGTTTTCCAGCCCACTAGGACACAGTTTATGAAGATAAAGGGATGGGGACTGTGCAGTCTTGAAATTGGCTCAGGAGATTCATACCCCACCAAAGCTGGACCCATTGTAAAGGCTCTGCAGACAAGGTCAAACTAGGTTTTTTGTTTCTCACTTCTCTTAGAAACATAAATAAAACATATACATGACACTGATGCACCCTGTTCCCCAAAGTCTAGCCAGCGTTCATGCCAGTCAGGTATAGAATCCAACCTTATCAGACACTAATCTGCGGTAATTTAGGAGCCATTTATCGCAATTAAGTGTGAAACAAGAAAAGGGAGTAAATATAAAGAAAGTAAAGAAGGCTGAAAGAGAAGGTAAAAAATGTTACTCATAGAATTGGTTTTACTCAGCTTCTTTTACAGAGCATAATGATTTTTTTTAAACCATGAATTTTAATATAATGATTAGATGGTGGAACTTCCTGCAGTTCAAGTGGCCAACCATCATAGAAATAGTCTATTTCAGGTATTCACTTTCAGACCGAGGAAAAAGCGGGGACTATAACATACATTGGGCAATGGATTTTATCCATTGCCTGCTATTAAGTACTACCATTTTGGCTGTTCTTTCTGTGGAACAGAGAAACTTTCACATTCAAATTGTCTCCAGATGTTGCATCCTTCAAGAAAGGTGTTAGAGATGGTCATTTCTTGATACAAGCAAAATTGATTGATGCCTGCTAAAATGAGGCTCTAGTCAGACTTCTAAGTGCTAAGGAAATATAAATAGTAACAGAATCAGCAATATCAGTTTTACGGAGATTAATTCAAATGTGAGCCCTCCTGGGAGAGATTCAGGGGACTTGCTACAGACCTACTTCTGCATCCCTAGCATTTATTTAGTTATTTTTAGGTGGCATTATTTTTTCTGGAGAAGAGCTTCTACAGAAATAGCAGAGCACCCAGTGAGTATCATTTGCTTATCCAGTGTTGACATCGAATTGCTCTTTTCTCTGTTTTTTGAGTAAGTTGTTCCTGTGTTTGCTGTTTTATTTACTTCAGCTCAGCTTCTGTATTGCAAAACAACCTAGTAAGGAAAGGCTATTCTCATCATCAATCATTTCTTTCTGAATTGCCCTTTATCTCCATAGCACACTAAGCTTGGTTAATGGGTACTTCGACCTGGTACCTCCATCCTAATTCTCAGAAGTTACTTATATAGGACTAGGGAGTTCAGCTTGGACCTGTATTTCTTTGTTTATCAAGGAACCTTAGAGGTAGGTATCTGCTAACAAATACAGATGTGGTGAGCCTACTGTCTGAATGATGTTTTTGTTATTTGCAAGTAATAAATAACATTGTGCTGGTAAACCAGCTGACTATCTTTTTTCGTTATCACAATCTCAGACAGTCTATCTAGAAACAGTTCCGAGCACATACTGGTGAGTTTTCTACACAATAAATGAATCAACGAAATATATTATGTAGAAGAGGGGCTCAGGAGAAACTGCTGCGTGGATACTAATACATACAATTTCTTAGAGATTAGTTAACTCCATAGTATCTTGGACTTATAGTTTATGTTTTACCTGAACTGTTAGTGGAGGAAGAAATATTCATGAAACATGACAGCATCTGGAAATAAGCAGGCGGCAAGAATTCATTACTGCTCTTTTTCCATCTTCAGAAATGCTGATGAAATCCAAACATCAAACCGTCAGTCTGAGGAGAACCACAAGCAACCATCTTGATTGTGCTGTGTGGTTCCCCATCTTTATTTATTTATAAGTAGCTTCTTGCTTGCTGAACTCTCATACATGACTTTGAGGCTAATTTATTGGAAAACATTAGTTCTCAGTATAGTCTCTTGCTGCCTCTTTCTGTTACTTCCCTTTCAAGGATGACTTCCTCCCCCCCACCTCTCCAGTCTTATTATGCAGGTGTTCCTTCCATTTCTAGCTCATACTCTAGCAGGTGGCTAGTCAACTTCGGCACGAATTTGAGTAATTGAACTCAAGCTTCGCTTTGGCAGGGAATCAAGCCTTACAAGTTTACATCGAAACTTTATGTCTTTTTGTGCATTTAGCCTCTCCAGGTGGTGGGTGATAAACATCCACTGTTCTCCTCCTGCTAATCTCCACAGAAAATGCAGACAAGCCTTCCTAATGGTCTTTTAAAACAATGAAGATTTAAAAAAAATTAAATTGTGCATTATTAAAAAAATAAAAAATGTTGACTGCATTATTATAGAGTGTGGATTCAAGTGCTATAAAGTATGCCATCTGGCAGATCTTCCTCTTGTTGCCTGTGCTGGCCTTGTGTGCAGATAGTATCAAAAGTTTAGGAGAATTGCCTTTGACCACTTTTGAAGAGAAAGGCTGGAGACAAACAGAACTGGCCCTAGAAAACTTCTGGAAGTCTGTATCATTTACAGGATTGGGCAAGGTGGGCAGAAGGACAGGTAGAGCAGTTTGTGCATTGAAGATTGGTTTTCAGAGCTCACCTTCATGTGGTAAGAGTCTGATCAGGAGAAACTCCATCCTAGTTTAGGTCTGCGTCCATCCACATGGGATGCTTTGGAAAGCCAGGATTTTGCACCTGACCGCTGGCCCATCTGTCAAGGAGTGCTATGTTGTGTTTCAGGCACTGCACTCAAGCTTTAACTCAGCTAAAAACCTTGTATGTAGCCACATGTCTTTTTAAGACCTTTTCTGAAATTTGAGAGCAGGTTAAGCCCTCCATGTAAATACAGCCCAAAATAAATATTGGCATACTGCAAGAAATGTTTTAAATGCAGAAACATTTTAGATACCAAGATAGATATGAAAACTAAATCTTTGTATCTGCCTTGTGCTAGCTTTACACTGAAGTAACAGCAGATTTTAATCTTAGAGACATATCTATCAGCATATTGCAGTGATATGGAAACTAGTGGTAATGGAACAAATTGCCACAGCTGACCAAGTCCTTGGAGTACAGTAAATCCTGGAGGGGTTGTTCTCTTTATACTAACACCAATTTTCACTCTCAGGCGAAGAAAGATTACTCTGCATTTCTATAGCACCACATAAAGATTTTGGGCACAGAGCCTAGAAGATAATTTAGATACCAGGGCAACTGATAGGAGGGAAGTGAGGAACTCCTCTGCCTTTCTTTTCATTTTTTTAAAGTCTTAAATTGCTTTCTAGCAGTGCGGAAGAAACTGAAACCTCATATGGAGTCTCCATCCTTCTCACTCTGCAAGCCAGATGAGGCAGTGGAGGGAGCAACCTTTTATCACTGGGCAGAGGTCATCTCAGCTGAGCCAGGAATGAGAACATTTTCACGGTGTCAACCCATAAGTGAAACTGAGAAAAATACTCAGCAGTTTGCTTCTTTATTGGTAAAGGCCACTTTCAGGGGGTCTATTTTTCCCAACTGCTGGTTTTCAGTCATCGCCATGCTACTGCTGGTTTTTTACTCATTCAGCTTCTCTACCCGGCCCTTTTTCATGCCCTTTTTCTTCTCATCCATCTTTGACTGTCTCCCTTATGGATTCCCCTACCAGAAAGAAAGGGTTTCTTCATCAGTAGCTTGTCCATGTACCAGTGTTTTGCACAAAGGATGTGGTTCCTCCCACCCCCTTTGCCTCATATACAAGTGTTAGTCCCCTCTTTTGATTTGAGAAATCTTTTCAGGTTTGCCTCCTTTCACTTGTGCCTGTATGTGCCTATCGCCCTTTGCAAAAGAAAATATTATGACTTCTCATCAATTTTCCCCTTCGTCTCTAGGAACATTTTAACATTGCCCTTTATAAATGCAAATAAAAAGCTGAGATGATTGGGACTTGACTTCCAGTGCCTGTATACTGCCTTGCATCATCTTGGGAACTACTATCATATAAATAGCAATAAAGCCAGTGATTCGGAAGCTCAGAGGAAGAGCATTTCCAGAACGGACAGAGAAAGGTAAAGTACTGGTCCTGCTGGTTTTCAGTGTCCTGTCATTACAAGAAGTAGAACATGGTGGTCTGGCTCTGACTGGCTTACCTGAAAATCAATAGAAGATGTCTGCCTTCTCTAAGCAGCATTTGCTTGCCTTTGTAACCACAGTTGTTCTGACTTTGAAATCTTCAATCATCTACCTTATTCCCTGGCTGCATAATTTGAAGTTAATTATTTGTACATCTGCTTACAAAATCTAATGATTTTAAAAGGTTATTCCTCTCTGTACTCGATTGGTTATACAGATAATTTGAAAGGTTATGTCACTAGCTGGTTTCTTGTCCATTGGTTATCTTTGAAGACACAGTTTTTGTAGTGTTGTTTGTTTAATCTGACTGCTCAGTGGCATTCACAACTGTACACTAGGATGCAAAGCCCTTTAGCACACCACTAAAGTATCCTGCTTAAGCAAGAGTTGCAGGCTAAGGTGTGCGTTCTGCAATGATAGCTGCTCCTGCTGCCTGCAACTCCACCAGACCCCCTCTGGAGCAGCCAGCGTGAACTTTGCCTGCTGTCTCATGGATTAAGAGCAAAGAAGCATTCCCAGTTCTGACATACAGCCTAGAGGAACACTGTAGTAGCAGCAGAAGATATTAACTGCAGTCTCAGAGAAAAAAGAAAAAAAATCTATGTGAGAAACTGTGCTCTTTTGTTATTGTTGGTTTCGTATACTGGACTGGGTGGTTTCCCTAGCTGAACTTCCAGGGTGTCCCGTTCCACCAGGTCCTGCAGGAAACCACCGAGAACTGGATGGAGGAAGCAGCTCTGTCCAGGCAGCCTCCTCCAAAGATGCAGGCTTCCCATTTCACAAGGAATAAGCTTCTGGGAGAAAGTGGTCATCTCTTTGTGTTTATTTATATTCCTATGGAAGGATCATAGCAGCAGAGACCAAATGAATCAGGATCTATGACTCTTACACCATTCTAACAACTTTTCTTTTTGTATCAGTGGAAAAGGTCCATGTTTTGTGCCCATCTAAACAGCTGCGTGTGTGTGTGTGTGTGTATGCATTTAGAAGGATGCTTTACTAAATTAACTGGATCTCCTAAAGAGGCACCTGGGGATAATGTGTAGTTGCCTGCCACCGGTATGCCCAGTTACATCCATATTTATAAACAACTTTATCCTCAGAACAGGAGCCATTAAATCACTATCCCTGAGGCTGCTCTGGCTGTGGTAGATAAACGTAAGTATATCTATGTATTTTTATGTCTAAGGATTGTAAGCCTGCATAGAGAGTTAAAAAGGGCAAAAGTTCAAAGCAGGATATGATTGAATGGACGGATGGTAAGAAATAGGATCAGATGAGAGTACAGTGCCTTGTATGGAAAGAAGTCTGCTCATAAGCAATGCAGAGATGCTCTAGCCAAGAGCCAGGCAAGTGTCTCTGAGGAGTAACATTTGAGAAGTCTACAGGCATGGGATGCCTGTGAACAGCAGGAAGATGACTGAGGGACTGCAAAAAACTCTGGAAGCTGTGAGATGTTTCAAAGGATTGCATTCTCCCCTGCACGAACGTGCTAATGTGACCTGAGTAGGGAGTGATCCAGCTTGTAAAAGTAAAACCAGGGTTTCCCATCTACTTTTGTTTTTACACAATGCCCATCTTGTACTGTCTTAAAATCCTGATGTTTAGCTGATTCTTTCTAATATTCCATTCAGCTGGGACCTGTCCTGCAGATTCAGAGTTCCATGGAAGGACATTGGTTCCTACTGAGGACATCATTCATTCCCAGCATGATACAGGTATACTATATCCCTGCCTGTTGCTTTAAGTTAGTGTGGTTTTATTTCAGTTCCTCTATACTTGTGTAACCTCTCTTGCATATTTACCATGCTTATGGAAGGTGTTTGCTAGACAGTCTTGGAGACTGAAACCTGCTTTAGCAGGTGAGTTGAATAGCCTGAAGCCAAATATAAACTTCAGGATATATCCATATGGTCTTAGATGGCACATTCAGATACTTCAGAAGCTTCTTTTGTTTGGTTTTCTTACCACATTTCTTGTATGTTTCTGGCTGCAACGATAGGTCGAGGTGATCAATGTTTAACACATAGAGCAAGATCTGCCTGATCCTACAGACGGTCATGAACAATGATCCAGAGATAGGCATTCATCTGGTTGGAGGAAGCCATTTACAGCACCTGCTTTGAAGTCCAGTGATGATGGCCTCAGTGCCGCCTTCACCATAGTCTTTGCTGGTAAGACTGGCCTTCAGGATCCCAGGCCCAAGACCAGAGGGAAAGTCTGGAGCAAGGAAGACTTACCATGTTGGTGGATAAAGAGCAGGTTAGGGAGCCTGTAAACAAACTGGACACACACAAGTCTACAGGGCCTTATGGGTTGCACTCACAAGTCCTGAGGGAGCTGGCTGGTATCACTGAGAGGCCACTCTCTGTTATCTTTGAAAGGCTGTGGCAACTGGGAAAGGTTTCTGAAGACTGGAAGAGAGCAAATGCCACTCCTATGTTCATGAAGGGCAAGAAAGAGGATCTGGAGAACTACAGGCTGGTCAGCCTCATCTCAGTTCCTGGGAAGGTGGTGGAGCAGCTAATCCTGGGGACCATTTCCAGGCACGTGAAGGACAAGAAGGTGATCAGGAGTAGTCAGCACGGAATGACGAAGGGGAAGTCGCACTTCACCAACCCAACAGTCTGCTACAAAGAGTTGACTAGCTCAGTGGTTGAGGGGAGAGCAGTGGATGTTGTTTACTGCAACTTTAGTAAGGCTTTTGACACTGTCTCTGATAACAACCTTATAGACTAGCTGACAAAGTATGGATTAGAGAAGTGGACAGTGAAGTGGCTTGAAAAATGGTTGAACAGCTGTGCCCAGAGGATTGTAATCAGCAGCACAAAGTCCAGTGGGAGGCAAGTCACTTGTGGTGCATCCCAGGGGTTAATACTGGGGCCAGTACTGTTTAACATCTTCATTAATGATGTGGACAATAGGACAGAATGCACACTCAGTTAGTTTGCTGATGATACAAAACTGGGAGGAGTTATTGATACAGTGGATGGCTGTGCTGCCATTCAGAGGGATCTCAACAGGCTTGAGAAATGAGCACAAAGGGAAGTCCAAAGTCCTGCTTCTGGGGAGGAATAACCCCATGCACCAGCATAGGCTGGAGGCCAACTAGGTGGAAAGCACCTCTGCAGAGAAGGACCTGAGGGTCCTGGTGGAGAACAAGCTGACCATGAGCCAGCAACGTGTCCTTGTGGCAAAGGTGGCCAACACCATCCTGGGCTGCATTAGGAAGAGCATTGCCATCAGTTTGAGAGGGGTGATTCTTCCCCTCTACTCAGCCCTGGTGAGACACATCTGGAGTGCTAGGTCCCCTCAAGTTGGACCACAGGCTGAAGTTCTTAGATATTACACTGTCCTTTTCTTGGTAGAGTGAGGGTTGTATTGACTCCAGCTTGGCCACAGGGTCTGTTTTATGATGAGAGGAGTTCAGTCTTCGCGCCTGTTCCATAGAGGACCTCTTGTCTGAGCCCAGCCTCAGAGGCACCCGCTTCAGTTATTTATACACCTGAGTACTACGGTAGCTTTTTTTGGCAAAAGATTTCTGATTTTTCATAGGAAGGACCTCATGCATGTGCCAGATGAAGTGGTGATTAGAAGGTGGAAATTAGTAGATGGAACAGTGTCTGTGCAAGCTATAATCTGGAGGGACTTACTTACAAAACATTTGTCCCCCTCCTTGATATGACCCCTATAATATGGTCCTTCTTCTCTGTAATGCGTGAGGGAAACCTAATGTCTGATTTGCTCTCATACAAATAATTGAAGTCCATTTCTCTTAAACAAAGTGAAGCTTATATTGATCTCTTTGATAGGATGCAAGAACTGAAGTATGTAAAAAGTGAAAAATAAACTTAAGGGCATTGCAGGCCTATTTTGTACAGACAGTAGCCATGTCTTGGCTACTTTCACTTCATTTTTCTATTTTTTTAGATCACACAAAATAGCTTGTTCTTTTTTAAAATATTTATTTATTTTTAACCACGGAGAACTGGGTACAATAGCAACATGCCTGCAGGCTGCAGCCCATTATTGTACTCGTTAAAGTAAACCAGTAAAGCAGTACAGGCCGAATACTGCTTTGTTATCCCTTTGCGACCTCCTTGAGTTCATGGGGGCAGTAAGGGGTAAAGAGTAGCTGTCTGACTTCATGTAACTGGTTGAAATAGAATGCGTAAACTTAATACTTACTGTAGGGCAATGACCATTTATTTTGGATTCATGTTACTTACTGCGGTTATATTCAGCCCAGGAAAGGAGAATGCTGTGCTGCCAGTGCTGTTATGAGAGAATGGTATGAGAAAAAAAATAATTAAGCTATTAAAAGAGAGCATTCTGAGATGATTTAAGAAATCAAAGCCACTCAGGGCAAAGAAGATAGCTGACCCAAACTGAGACAAGCACAAGAGAAGGCTTATAGGGCAAACTCATCTCTGAAACAATTCCTTTCCCTTTAGTAGAGCTACAGTAGGTATAAACTTGACCTATATGGGTCACCTTGCTATAAAAGAGGGATGTCCCAAGTCTTAAAATAAACGTTTCTTCATTTTGGAACTGTTGCCTACACAGAGCAGGAACTGGCCGTGTATTGTGCTGACTGGCTCATCTGGGAATGCATGCTACAAACTGTGCTAGCTAAGTTAATGGAAAAAATGAGTGTGGGTTTTTTTTAACCTGATTTCCCAAGAAAACAAGCCTTATACAAGCACCCTGGCTGAGTGCATTGTCTCAAAGGAGGTTGTTTCCTGATAACTTTAGTATCTATTGACTACTTTCAAGCAAATTTAACAAATAAATAGAGGTGAAGAAATTAGTTTATTTCTACAAATTTTGTGAAAATTGAGAGAGGCCCTTCTTATTGCCTTTATCAGTGGAAAGACCGATAATCTGACCTTTCATTAGAATAACAGATGATCTACCCAAGAAAGAGATTTGGTTCATTAATTCTGCTCCTCAAAGAATTTTTTGTTTCACTTCTCATCTCTCCTCTTTTTTCACATGGGAGCTCCCTACTGAAACACTGAATTACTCTTAACTATCTGTGGGCATATGTTCTGTTCTTAATTAAAAGAGTCGCATATAACCTTGTGTTCTTAACGGCTGGACATAGACTTCATCTTTGGTACATTTTGCCATACTGAGCAATCACTGTCAAAGTGAGTACGAGGCTGAGATGTGTGAGAATGGAAAACTTTATCTGTTGTCCAGTTATATGTATAGCTTCCAGGCTAGAGAACCTGGCATTAAGCATAATACAAACTCTTAATGAGTTTATAGGCTAAACAGAGAGGAAGAGAAATTGAGGTATTGGGCTTGCTTAGAGCTAGGCAGAAAGCTAGTGATGATAACCAGGACTCAAATCCTGCTCTCTAATCTGAACTGTATCTTTTAGCCCTACAAGCCTCTTCGTAGCTCTAGTCTATTGCTCTTGAGAGACAGCTGATGTCAGAAGTGTATCTGTAAAGAGGCTATCTTTCCCTTCTTTTTTTTTCCCTGCTGTTGAAATAATTTCCTGTCTTAGCTGGTTAACCTTTCCTACTCATTTCTATTTTCATGTAATTTCTTATTATAGTTGCAAGTTAATCACAAATCTATTGAGAGACTTCTCTTTAATCTAGCAGCCTTCGTTTACTCTCTGTGTCATTTAGAACAGTTGTGCTATGGTTAAGAGTGTCCAATTACATTCACTGCAGGAGAAAAAAACAAGAGATCAGCAGCCTACGATTTCAGCTGAAGATATCATCAAATGGGAAAACAGATTAGGTGCCTAAAAATAAAATTAAGGATAAGGATTCACATGCCAGATTTGCTTGTACTCAGTGACACAGAATGACTGGTCAGATAATTGTTAACCTTTTCTCCCTAAATAAGAAAAAATGGAGTGATTTTTTTAAACAGTTCTAAACCGGAGAAGGAGAGGCAGCCTTGTAGAATCTCTATGGATGATGTATTTTAGAGCATCTACCACTCCAGTTTCTTAAATCTCATTGTGCACTTGCTGTCACATAGGAAAACACGAGAGATTTCTCTGACTCAATCAATAGATTCATATCCTAATTAAAAAATGATTAAAAAAACACCTTCTGTATGGTGATGATAGAGAAACTGGTGAAAATGGGGATATAACATCCATTGACTAGTGGGTTATGTGCACCTTTGCTTGCTTGCTTCCTTCCTTCCTCCCTCCCTCCCTCCTTTTCTTTCTTCTTCCCACTCTCTCTTCCTCCCTCCCTCCCTTTCTCCCTTCCTCCCTTTCTCCCCTCCTTCCCTTGCTCCTGCCCTCCCTCCCTCCCTCTCTTCACAGGGATCTACTAAATAATACTTTGAAATAAATCTGATTTCTTCCATGAAGCACTCAAAGGGTCCATATCTTAATCAGTGCTCTGAAAGCTACTTGGTTAGGAAAAGCTTATTACCTGGACAGTCATGGTTTCAAATGCAGACTTAGATACATAATGTTTACTCATACTTTTCTCCATTTCTAGAATATACAGAGAGTGGTAAACACCAAGTCCGTCATGCACACAATTGCTGCACCCTGGCACTGCCTCACATAAAGCATCTGCCTCAGAACCTTCCAATAACTGCACCGTGAATGATCTTTAGCACCAAGGTGCCTCTTTCCTGAGCAGGTCAATAGATTATTAAAGCATTATGCAACTAAAACAAGCAATTCTGCAGATAGAGAGAAAATGAATAAAAGTCTCCGTAGAGTTGTCCAAATAATTAAATTTCTCCTAGAAAAATCAGAGATGATATCCCACTTAAGAATGCTTGATAGAATGAATTTGACAGAAGAGCAGCTCTTCATAGTTGAACTTCAGATATTATTAATCTATCAAGCTGCCCAAAAAGGCCAGGAATCACATACTTCTCAGAATAACTCCATGTGCTCCAATGGGCAAAACCAGGCATGAATCTGAACCATGTTGTCAAATATCAGTCCTTATAACTTGTCTGCCATAAATATTCTTCAAGAGTAAATACAATAGAGTAATTTTCCAGGCACCAGATTGACTAAAATTGCAAACTACAATTCAGAGCTTGAAATTCAGCACATGAAACAGCCTAAGCTCGGATTCATTGCCCAAGTTACCATGGCATCTTCTGAAATCATAAAAAGCAAACAAGCCCAGCAATATAATCGAGCCTTTAAGGGGGAAATCTGTCCTCAATTCAAAAGTAATAAAAGGTCAATCTGTTTCAGGTCTGTGTGGCTTAAAATTCTCCTGGACAAGCTGAAAATAGGTTGCTGGTCTGTGCATGCATGTGTGTGTGTTTCTTTCTTTAACATGCCCATACCCCATTTCCCAGCTTTCAGCACATAAATCAGTGTTTGCCAGCACTTATATGAAAGTGTAAATAAAAGGGGCTTGATGACTCGCTGCACAATGGCAACAACTATAGTATTTCACAGGCAGGACCGCAGCTGCTATCCACCTACCTTTGAATTGGCTCAATATATCCTGTCCGGGTGGATGTTATTGACTTGCCTCATTTGTCTGTGCTAACAGGCTCTCTTTAGAGAAGGAAATGGGGGAAGTGAGACAAACCATTCTGAAACTGCCCTTGCAAGATTCAAATATAAGTACGCCAAACGCTCACCCATTGCAAGTCCCTCTAAGTTATTCATCACATGATATATGCACCTCCTGGTTTTGGTAGCTTTCTGACAACCTGCATGGGTGAGCTCTCTTCCACAAACGTGGTGAGGTGCTGGGGACTGCAGAAAGGAGAATGGGAGTGGAGAGATGGAGGAGAGGCTCCAGACAGTGGCCCCCTGGTGTGGTATTTGGCTCCGGGGGACAGTGGCAGCCCTTGAACAGCTGGCTTTGCTGCACTTGTTCAGGTGCCTATATATGTATATATACCCACACACGTATATACGTATCACTGCCTACTGAAGCATTATTAGTGATAAACAAATAGGAGCTGAACCCAAATGCAGAAAACCCCTGACTATTTCCATATCATCTGATTTCATGAAGCGGAGAAGATTTGTTCATTACCAGAGAGAGTGGAATAGGAGGAAGGTAAAATTACAGTCTTTTCAACTTAATGTATAGGAAGCTGTTCTGTAGAACTCTGTTTCTTACCTCTTTGTACACCGAAGGAAGCATAGCTCTAAATAAGGAAACTATGCTCGCTTATCCTAAAATCCTGGAGCATTGTATTCTGGGCATTCCACTTTTCTCTTAATGTAGGAGTTAAATCAGAGTAATTTATGCCCAGTTAGTTACACTAATATATATCCTGATAGTGAAGCATTTGCTTCTGGCCCCATATTATGGTTTTCACCACCAGATCCTTGTTCCTTTGGTGTGCGTGCTTACACACACAAAATTAAGGTTTTTTTAACATTTCTGCATTTTTCAATACCTGGATATTCTTACATTTAGATTGGCTCTTCATCGATCCCTGCAAGCTGGAACCAAAGAATTCATGATAAGACTCCTATAACTCCAGCCTAGCCTAATAAATATGGGCTATGAGGCAATGCAATCTGCTGAAACATTGGTGCACATTTTAAACAGTCGTCATGGTGTAAATATTCCTAAATAGAAGTCCATGGTAATCTAATACAATACTGTGATCTGCAATATGGTAATTACAACTGTGACTTGACTCATTAATTTTGGTAACAGTTGTTAAGCAGCTCATTAGGTGGGTATCGAACAGCAGACGTCAATCTGGGGAGCCTCTCAAAACCTTCCAATATTTTTCTTCTGACAGCAAGGAGCATGGCAGAGGAGGGGGGAGGCTGGACTTAGGAACTTCTAAGCTGTTAAGTTCTGGGCACTTCATGATCTTGGCAAATATTGTGCTAGCTCTGTAAGCCAGAATTAAGCAAAGATATGATTGTGTAGTACATCTCAACTGCTGGCTTTGAAAAATTCCCCTCGGTTGCTCACATCGCTTTTATTCCAGCAGACCCTCCCAGTTTCTGCTGACAAACAATGGGGCTAACAAAGTACACCCCTATATAGGATTACACAAAGCTGGTCTGTGTTTCCACTTGCTCATTTCATGTCACACTTGTGTTCGATTTGATGTTCTAATGGGATGACTTTTGGTGCTTACTTGTATTAATTCAGCTATAGTACACCAGTTGGAAATAAACATGTATTAGTTCCTCTTCATATATCTGTATTCTGGTTATGGTGAACAAGATCATAAAATTCACAGACATGAAAATTAAAGCTGTCAATGGCAAGCACATGATGTATAACATCTTTAACATATGCTTTAATCTTCCTGCTTCTGCATATTTCATCAATTTGCTCTTAGGCACTTAAATAAATGGTGTGATAACGTCTAAGACTGACCAAAACCAGACAGTGTTGGCCAGATAGCCATCCCGCACGTGGGAATTAGATTTGACCTCAAGTATTTAGCTTTTTCCCCTTGTTCTGAGGTGTTTCTTGAGCAGATTCCTCAGGGGAATTTGAATAGACTGTTCTGAAGCTGACTGACTACAAACAGCAACGCCAATACACACATGCAGGGCCAGGTTCAGCCACAGTGTCTGTAGATTTGCACGTAGTTTAATCTTTGAACTGAATGAAGCCTGAAAGTTGTCAGACTTGTCTCCTTCCCTCTCCACAAAACCTGTCCAGCCAGGCAGAAGTGCCAAGGTCACTATCAGACTCTGCAGTATGGAGGGAAAAGCTGGAACTATTCAAAAGTTGTTAGTAAAATCTCCTGGTCCAATTCTGCAGCGCTTCGGCAGGAATACAGAGTGGGGAGCACAGCAGCTAAATAGTGTCTCCTGCCCTGTACATCACAGGTGGATTTCTGTTGGTACATTTTCCCGCCTGTCTGCAGCTATGAGTGAAGCCTGAGTCTCCAGAAAACAAGGCCCATCACTGTGTAGTGTTGTTTCAAGGGAATGGTGCTTCGCAGCTGGCAGCCAGTTTCTGGGTTGCAAAAGCTTAATCTGCTTTCTTATCCTCAGACTACTTTCCTGTGGCTCTTCCTTACACCCTTCTTTCTCCATACTGTCAGCCCAAGACGTATCCCGCTTCTGAGGTATAAACACTTCCCTGCTAAGTAAATGACAATTTTCTGATATGTAGACCAATTGAACCAATGGGGCAATATAGCTGCCTTCTGGACATTTAGGTATTTTTATCCCCTGAGTGACTGAGTATATTAAATAGTGCTTTTCATCCACCTTTTTCCTTTCCTATCCTTTAATCACCCTCATTCCATTCTTGATAAACAGTGATGCTCAATAACACCATAGATCCTATACTACCAGGAGAAGCACTACTGATGGCAGCACTTGAGTGACAAACACTGGTATGTTTATGCCAGACTTAAGCTTAGCTTAGGAATGAGAGATGTAAAGTCTTTACTGTGAATTTGTCCAAGATGTTGTTTGCTTTGCAAACTGGGCTTAGAAAAGGCTCCCCGTGCCTCACTGGGTCAGCTGGAGAGTACAGCCACATAGGATAAAGTATCTCCTGTCCACAGCAACACCGCATCTCTTTAAATTCTCTGTTAACATCTTCCCCTCCCTCACAGCCTCCACGCTGGCTCTTAAATAATGATATTGCAAATAACACAGTTAAAATGGTAGAGTTTTTTTTCCTGACATACTTTCTACTATTCAGTCACATATGGAATAAGACTTTTAAAAGCATGTTTTTCTCCCCCAGAATACAATCTGGCTGCTGCTGAATGCAGGCGTTCTCCCCTGGGTCACCTTCAGTCTGGAACAGCATTTTTTGTCCCCGTCTTGCTAAGTATCTGTGTATTTTCAAACCTTACTGGCAAAATTCTCCTCCTCTGCTCTTTAAATTTAATTCTGTAAAGTAAATTTTATTAGGATACTGGTTATGTGAAAGATACCACAGGTCGGTTCCACCTCCCCTAATATTAGCTGTTGAAAAATTGATTGTCTATTCCAAGTTAGCTGTCCAGGTTCCTTCTGTAGTCAGTGGAGAGATAAATGATTTACCCCCTCCTAGATAAGTATTGGAGGATAAACTGCAAGTTATATATGGGCTGGTTAATACTGCGAAGTCTGCTCCCTCTGACTTAATTACATAACTGAGATCCCAATACACCTCAGAGTCAGTCTGGATCTAAATTCTGACAGCCCACCTGGTTTCTCAGTGCACTAGCACTCTTACAGTGTGCTAAGGATGTTTTATTTAATGCCAGACTCAGCCAGTCTTTCTTATGTGGAATAAGCAATTTCTTTTTCCCCCATTTGCTATTTTCCTTGCATCCCTGCAAAGAGGAGCTGCTGGATTTTATAACCGCTTCAGCAAACAGTTGTCTAAAGTCCTGCAAGACTGGCACCACAGTTCAAGTGATAGCAAAAAGGTGAGCGCTTGATTGATCCTTGAAAGTGTTACTAGCACTCACTTCCCTGCCTACCTCCTTTTGCATCACTCACTGTCACATATTTTTAGAGCAGAGCACTTTTGCTACTCCAGCTCCGTTTTGTGCCTTCTCTTTGCTGCACTGAGCTATTTGCCAGAGGTGGGAACTGTAGAGAAAAAGCCCTTTGCCAGATCTTCACTTCCTTGCCTTGTGATCACGCGCTCCCTGAGAACAAAAAAGCTGCACTATATAAAAGTTCTATTTGGCTGTTAGGCAAGCATAAAAACCCGCAAATCTGCAAAAAGTTACTCCACTCAGACCCTCAGAGTTTCAAACTGTTTCAAGGCTGGACAAGCACAAAGGTATTGACTCCTCCTTGAAGCTGGACCAGTCTGTCATGATCTTGTACCGGTGGTACCTTTGGTGTACGTGTGCACATGCAGGAGTCAAGGCTGCTGGGCTGGAGGAGGCAAGCCCTGGAGGGAGCTACTAAATGTCTCCTAGCATCAGAAAGGCAGATAGAAAGGGAAGAGGGAGAATGATGCCAGTCCTTTGAAGTGTTCGTTTTGCCTCAGATCTTCCATTTAATGTTTATATTCCTCCCCAATGAGGCAGATAACTGTCTAGTGAGCAAAGGAAACTGTCTAAGTAAAGTTTTTTTCCTACCTCTTTTACCAAACCCAGTCCCCCAAAGTATCTGTTATAGAAGTTTTTATTTTGGAATTTAGTTTTCTTCCATTCTTTTTCTCCTATGAAATCCTCCATGAGATACAGCACTTTTTCTCCCCTTCAGATTTGGTCACACCCCAGAGGCAAATTTTCTGAAAAATGTTTCTAGCTATTGGTAAGTTATTGGAGAAAGTGAATAAGGACAGAAAAAGATTAGGAATAAATTCTGCTTTGAGGAAGAAGATTTTGTCAGGTATTCCTTATTTTTAAATAGTTCCAAAATATAGAAATTCTAGTAAGCTGCTTCTTCATATAAAGAAAAATAAATTGCCGTACACTGTAAAGCAGTTGAATTAGTTCATAAACTGGATATGCTGTGTGTGGTTACTTGGTTACGAGCCACTAGATACAATCAATAATTCTGTCCTGTCATTGTACTATAACAATATTGCCTAGGCATAAAGGGCTAACAAAATCCACATCTATTATGAACTACTGCCTCAGTTTTTCTACTGCAATTCCTCACAAGCTACTTTTTTATGTGTGTCAAGTCTCATCTGTGGGGGAAGAATAATTTAGAGGATCAGTAATGGGATGTGGAACATTTCACCTCCAGGTCACTTGTTTGAATCTAACCCTGAACCAGTAGTGATTGAAAATCATTGCCATCTGATTGCTTTCTTTTGCTGGCCTAATGGATATGAACCATTGGTCCTAGTCTAGAGCATACAGGACGTGTGTCTACATCAAAAATCTTCCTTCGGATTGCAGTTAGCCTCTTTACGCTCCCAGCAGAGAGAGGACCAGGGCGGAATGGGCGATAGTGAATGAATTGCATTACCCCCATGACCTGGAGGTAGCCTTTTCACATGAGTGAGATATACTGGTAGAGTTATGGAGAAACTTTTATTGCCTGCATGATACTCTGCAGAGAGATAGCAAACTAAGCCTCCAAGTCAGCTGATGTCACACAATTTTTGAGTGCTAAACTTTCTAAGGGAGTGGAAGTATTTTTGGAGTGACTCTCTAACCTGCACTACCAATCAAGAGAAACTTCTAGCAAAGGTTTAAGGATGCTGAAAAAAATTAGAAAGTGTGTGTGAGGAGTGAAGCGGAGTGGGAGAAAACAAAGGCAGAGGTGATGGTCATACAGAAACAAAAAATAACTGAAACCATGATGTTATTGGCCAAGAATTCGTAACTTGGCTAATGTACCACATACCACAAATTGTCCAGCAAAACCGGCCCTTTTAGGATGGATTTTTGGTGATGAATCTCAGCTTCTCTAAATGATGCGGTTTAATTAAGATCCTTCCCTTGGCTTCCCTTCTCTTACTTCTTTTGGATTGAACTACGTGGTTGCCTGTTAGACACTGTCTGTAACTCAAGAGGAATGTGCCTGGAGAAGAGGGTCCATATTTACACCAGAGGGAGGAACTGCTATTTTCAGAAGGTGTTGTATAGCTGTTTGGGATCTATGGGGTTTTCTGGGAATAAACCATCTTTACTGTTACCTGAGCTGCTCCACAAGGGGCATATGGGCACGATGGAATGCAAATGGCCATGCCTACGGTGCCACCTTTCCTCTGTCTCGTCAGGCCTGAGGCACCTCAAGTCCAGAAACTACAAAGCTGTATTTCTCAGTGCTGCCACAACTCATCTCTAGTTCTCCTTTTACAGGCCTGTTTGTTTTCTCAGGACAGTAGATCAATCAGACAGCGTGAGGAATACTCTTATTATTTTATTCCACAAGACCAGATGAAGAAAAATCAGATTAACTCTGTGAAGCACAAGCGGAGGAACAGAAGGTTCGTTATTACTCTAACTAAAAAACCCTGCCTTAATCACAGAGCTTTTCTTAATTCTTTGTCTGATCTACTTAGGTAAAATCCTTTTTGAATTAGTCTGAGTAATGACAAAGCTAAAAGCTAAGGTAAGACTTCAAGATTTGGCCCCGTTTGATTGTGGGTGTTTTGGGTTTCTGTTTGTTTGTTTTGTAATGCAGGTCCTCACATTTCAGTACAAAGCAGTGTTCAATACCAATTCAGGAGAAAAAAACAATGGAAAAATAGGACTGTACTGCTGCCTTCCAGGAGCCAGTAAGAATAATGTCTTAGATTATAAGAAAGGGCAGTAGCAATATCACCAGTGCAAAGAACAAGTAGCAACTTCTGGCTGCTTTATCACTGACTTTTTTTTTTTTGCCAATTTAAGATCAAGATCTTAGAAAGAATTACATTCTGTCTTAGGAGGAACTGACAGAAACACATTTTCAATTACCAGTGGGTGACAACAGAACAACAATGTTGGTACTTTTTTAAACAAGGTTATTTCTTGGTTTACAGAGGTGACTATTTATAAATGACTGAACAAGATTCTCTTACAAATGATCTTATTTTTTAAAAAAAAGAAATACCCTCATTGTGGGAATGGAGATGTTCAATTTATATCCTACACTGTTTCAAAGGGCAAAGGGTCTTTGTGCATAGAAAACTTGAAGTAAAAATACTTTTAATTGATCAGTTCTTTAAATAAAATCTGCCTGTGTGATGGGGGTCTCTTCTGCCAGCTCTTTGCATGGACACAATCCTGCCAGATTTCAGCGACCCCCGTCTGGGTTCTGTCCTGTGCAAACAGGGCCTTAAAAGAGAGCGTGGCACGGGCTGTAAATCATCACCTCTTTGAAGGAAGAACAATGCTTTACTGTGCAGCCACACAAACCAGCAGGGACATGAACCCGCTTACAGATAACAGGCATTAGTGTGGTGTCGTTAAGGAGAATAAAGAAATTTTGTAGTTTTTCAGTGCACTGAAATGTATGCTTTTAGTGAGCTAAGCAGGAGGGCAGAAAGGTAGAGCTCTTGTTTCTATGTGATTATAACGAAGAAAGAAGTGTTGGTAAACTATTCCTGCTTAAATATTTATCTGATTTGAGTTTGTCAATATAAAAAACTGAATTGTACGATAAGATGACCTGGAACGAGCACCATTCTGATGGCTAAGCCCAGTTCAACAGTGCTGGAGAGGAATACATTACACAGATGCACACAAGTCAGAAAATGATCCAAGTGCAAGGCAGCATGAATCCCACCTAATGGGGCACTTTGTGAGGTTGTAAAACAGATGATATATAAATGACAGCAGAGCAACAGCCTTTGGTATGTAACGGAGTCACATAAACATGGCAGGCAGTGTGGTACCTGGGAGCTGGAAGCTGGATAGCAGTAAAGCAGCAAACAAGAGTCTGCGACAGATGCATCCTATTTTGACTTATGTTGATACAATCCCAAAGCTGGCTGGCATCAATACTGCAGCTACATCCATTTATGTTAGGATGATGGCCCTGACAAATGCTAGTTCTTTCTGGTACTGGTTTAGTGTGTTTTTACAAATCTGGCAGTGTCATGGTCATGCATGCATTCTCTGAAGTCCAAAATGGAAGGGATGACAGACCCGTTGAAATCTCTGGGCAATGACAGAAGATTGGAAGGAGTGATCTGATGCTGAAGTCTGCCATTGAACACCCAGCCTGGGAGATCAGGTGTGATAAAGGACTTGGTGTTGATGGAGGACTTTAAACACCCAAGCACCTTTTGGAAAACTGGCATGGTGACAAATAGCCTGTCAAGCAGATCCTACCCTACCTTCAGAGAACTTATCAACAGTTCATTGCAGAAAGGCAGTTTTTGTCACAACAGTTGTGAAATAACAGAGGGCACAATTCTTAGGAATAAAAAGTGAGAGAAAGCAGAATAAACCTAAAAAACTACAAAAAACCCACGGCCTTGGGAAAAAATTGAAGCAGGGGTTCAAATAATCTAGAAAAGAGGGGTCTCCCTGGGGACAGTCAGTTTGACATGTGCAAAAGACCTTGTTGTGAAGAATAAACAGAGCTTCATATTGTCTCTGAGTAGGACAGGAGGAAATAAGTTTAAGTTGCACTAAAGATTAAAATTATAAAAAGATTAAAATATAGGGGGGAAATTGTATTTGTGAAGACAGTTTGGGACTCGAATGGATCGCTTAGGGAGGATGTGGAATTTCCCTCTTGGGGTAGCTTCTAGGGACAGGTTAGCCAAAGCGTCATGAACAGTTCAAGTACAGCTGATCTTGCATGGGAGGCATGGAGTGGGCAAGGCTCTCTATGATGAGGGACTTCACTTAGTCTTCTAAGAAGAAAGCTGAAATTTGAGAATAAGGCTCAAACACTAGCCTTCACAGAAAAAAAATGTTATTGACATTAAGGATTTTTTCCTTCAAAAAGTCTTCCAACTTCCTCACTGTTCAGGTTGAAAATTTTTTCTATACAAAATTGTCCAACCTTTTATTTTTCTTCCTGATTCCCTTAACTTAACTAATTCAAAGCCATCTAATTTGGGTTAAATAGCTTTCCTATATAAATAGTTTTTGCTTCAAAGTTTTTTGACATACCTATCTTATTTTAGACTTTTCCCAAAGAGTTATTTTTCTTTTCTGTCTTGTTATTTCTTATCCAACAAATATGTTATAAATTGGTCTAGCAAAACAAGTTTTGTAGTTTATCTGCTTACAGATTGTCAGTGCTCTTTTGGCAAGGGGGGAACATTTTAAATTTTGGTAACAAAGTGCTTTGCCTTCATTGAATCTGAGAAATTTAAAGAAACTTGAATCTTAGACTTTTGTTAATAGGAATAACTGTTAACATCTAAAATATAAATGGATATTATGCACTATAACTGGCCTGGAGAGGTTGTCTTTTAAAGCACCTGGTTTGGGGAAAACAAACCTTGCAATTTTCAGAAACAGGAAGAATGTTAAATAAAACACATAACCCCACAATTTCCCTTCTTTATGAACTACCATGCATAATCCCAGAAAGGGTAAAAGCTCAAATTTGCTCCATGGCATTCAGAGGACTCATTCTACTGCTGGACTATGCTTGCTACCCAGAAAACTCCACCTCCCAAATCTCAAATTAAATAGAAATTACCAGCAGTAGAAGGAAATCTCAATTAAAATCCATGACCTTAATACTGTCAGCAGACAAATCTGTGCCAATTATGCTCGTCTTAATTTTGCAGCAAGATTTATTCCAAAAGGGCTGAGATGTTTCATTTTCCTCTGGACTGATCATTTTCACCTCAGTTTATAGAGAATTCTGGTTTATCTGTGGACATAATGTTGAAAGCAATATATGTATACCTCCTCCCCACAGTCTCTGTGCTTGCTGTTGATATTGGGGGGACACAAAACACTTTTTCTGGCACCTGCAATGGTCCCAGGCTCCCTCTTTAAAGCAAAAATTATATATTCACAGTAGGAAGACTGGTTCAGATAATCACTGGTCCAGAGCCCTGGACTAGTGCTTAGGCTGGAAACACCAGAAGATTATTTTTTTCCAGTCCTGCGTCCATAAGCTTGTTTCTAGACCAGGATGGAAAAAGGCACACAAGAAATACTTTACAGTAAGGCAGAAGAGTCTAGGGGAGAGAATGGACTATGTGCATATTTTATAAAAGTTTTTATTTTTGGCTTAGTTTTATACAATAGAGAAAAATTTTGTTTGAATAAAGTTAGGTCTCTCTTTTTCAAAATGTTGGACAGTCCCACAAAATCTATTGCCAGTAACTTGTTGTAGATAATGCCCTGTGGCTAAATGTCTTCTGTAATATTTATTCAATATATTTTACTATATGGAAGCTAAACATGTGTCTAGAGCACATTTTTGTGAACCAGTTTGCTAGAATGGCTAGTGGGGTTTTTTGTTCTGGTTTTTTTTTCCCTGTGGAGAAAGCAGACAAACAGAATAACCACTGGAGGCGTCATGGCACCTTGGCTACCTTTCAATTAGACAATACAGTACATTATTTACATGCTATGGTGGGTTGACCTTGGCCGTCTGCCAGACACCCACCCAGCCGCTTTCTTACTCTCTCTCCTCAACAAGATGGGGGATAAAATGATGGAAAAGCTCCTGGGTTGAGGTAAAGACAGGGAAATCACTTACCAATTACTGTCACGGGCAAAACAGACTTGACTTGTGGAAAGTATCAGCAGATGTGTATTGGGTATAGGTGGCCAAGTGTTGGCAATGGGGATCTGTATCTGGCATGGTGGAGCCCTGCAGGCCCCCCAGCCTACCTCTGTCCCCTGCTTCCAACACCAGGCCACCCGTATCCAATACACATGTACTCACAAAATGTGCCCCTAGCAGAGAAATTGGAAGTGTCTTTACGTTGAAGACCCTTGAGCTCCCATTACCTTAGAATGAGAAGTGTCAGGTGAGTAAGTATAGGACATCATTGATAACACAGGGACAATTTTCAAATGCAGAAAACTAAGCAGCCAAGTCCATATTTTAGCCTTTAAACTGACCTGCATATAATTTTTAATCAACACTCTACTCACTAGGCCCTGAGCTGAGTTCATAAACACTGGTGTAGCATGTGCAGTATTGCAGTATCTGTGATCTCTTCAGAGTTTGTGATTTTCCTGAATTTCACTAGAAACACTAAATTAGTCACTGCTCCATTTATAGGTGAGCCCACACTGGGTGCTAGGGAGCATCCCCAGAGAAGATGGCGTTGCAAGCCTGTGCGAGGATAGCCAGCAGCAGGTTGTCCTCATGAACGCAAGGGAAGGAAGCCTACAGTGGCAGCATGAAGGCCACACAACACCGTAAGATGGCTATGATACAGGACTTGAAGTTTGCTGAGCTCACATCCAAAGAGTGATAAACCACTTTTGGTCAGCATGATGCTTGTCTATTTAATTTACTCTCCTGGACTGTATGAGTTTTTCTTCTTTTTTTTTTTTAATCTGCTACTGAACTATGCACGAAAATACGATGGTGAGATGCACCAAATGACCAATAGCAAAAGGTCAGTTAACAAGTTAACTATGGCTGCCCTACGCTAACAAGAACAACATAGGGCAGGCATAGAAGACGGGGGAGACACAGAGGAATGACCAGGCTGGCTGGTTGCATACAGCTATGAAAAATGGAAATATACCATTTAAGTGAAATCAAGGCTTCTTCTCATGTTGTTCCTTTAGGCATCTCTTAATATGATTTCTTTCAGCAGCTCAACTGGCTTAAATATCTACTTCAAACATTCTGTAACTCCAAACCTGCAGTCTGAAGTTTCCATCAGTGCAACGTGGCCACTAAATCAGACCTTATTTTCTCCAGATGTTGAGCATCTGTCATTCTTAATTAAACGAACAGGAGTTGAGGCTGTGGAAAAGCATGCACTTTTAAAGGTGACTTGCAGTGGGATGGAAAACTGGAATTTTGCCCTTTCTGCTTCTTCATCATGTGAAAGAAAGGCTAGAAAAATTTCTCCTTTTGCGTCTGAGTTTATTTTATTTAAGTGATGTGCTTAGAAATATCAGGAATATCAGGAATCTAAAATCAGGCATTTCCTGGTTTTCCCAGGGAACTCTTTGGAGGCTTCATCTCCACGTATTATTTATTTGTACTGAGGTATAACTGAGCAGGGATCAACGCTGCACTGTGCATATGTGATTTGTACAGTAACTGGCACAATCTTTATTTGCTCTTAAAGGCTCTGTGGGTTTTAAATCTTAAACAAAAGAATGTTTTCTCACAAGGTTTTTTAGGTAGAGCTGTTGAATCAGTGTGTTTGATTTAAGAAGGGGAAACAAAATTCCTTTGCCATTTCATCAGTGTGGGCAGAAAATGTTTTGGCTTGGCCTCATGTGTTAACCTGGGAAACATTCAGTGTATCATTGTTTATGATTAAAAAATGTTTTGTAAAAAAGATAGACTTTCAAATATTTGGCATACATTAGTGAGTTTTCTCTATAGAAGGTGCTAGTCATCAATGGAAAAGATGCTTTATTTTTATTTAGCCTCAATAAAACTAAATATTTTGGACAATGTTTAGATAGGTTAGAATGTTTCGATCAACCAGTTTCCATTACCTTTTCAATTTTTGCTGCCATAGCAAGATTGATTCTTCTCCTGGTTTTAAGTCTTCCTAGGAAAAAACAAAACAAAACAAAAAAACTATTACAAGAAATGTGAATTGCACTCTAATTTCTAGAAATAAAAAAATAAAGGCCCAAACCAAAATATGTGAATTACAAAAATAGCAAATATTCAGGGACCTTTATGAGATATGTAATAAAGAAGCAAATACAGGTACAGCTTGATTTTGTTTTCATTTGTATGGTACCTCTAAAAGAAATTTAACTAACTCAATTGTTTAAGTAGAAATCTGTCCTTTGGAGCTCCCCCTGTTTTCCCTTTCATTCTCTTGGTACTTCTGGCTGCTCTGAAAGCCTTAATTGTGCAGAGACAAGCTCATTCAGCTGAGTCAGAGGCACCTATAAAATCTGAGCTGTTCGAATCAGATGGGGAAAATGTAAACAGGCTCAATCATGCATGAAAGCTTTCTCACAATACGCAAATACAGGATATAATTTGAGAGTTCCAGAAGTGCAGAAACTTGTATCGTTTGCATGGTAAGATCAGGGTTAATAAAAGAGGAGCTGAAGCAGAAAGCTAGCTTCCACAGAAACGAGGAGAAGAGCATGAAGGTTTTTTCACTGAACAAGGATTAATCAAGCATCTATGACAGTTTAAAAAGACACTACATGCAAGGAAGCGCTAGTATCTTTTCATCTGTAAGGAAAAGATGATCCACAAAATCACTAAGGCAACTTCACTGGCCCTGTGTGCACAGCTGCTGTTGATTTCACAGGAAAACAAAAGCATGGAAGAAAAGGCAGAACCAACTTTTATAGCTTAATATATGGGGTGATGTTTTCCTTTCCCTCAGGTTTAAGAATTTAGTGGACGGGTGTACTAGTGTACTAGATTATCTTGTACTACATGATATTTTAAACAGTAGCCGGAACCTTTAAAACTGATTAGTGCAGCTTAGTGTTCATCTTGCAATGTTGGTCTTTATTTAACAGACTGGAAGCCTTTGCTGAACTGAATTATTTCACTTTTTGCTTTGGTTATGGACCACATGTAATTGTAACGAGAGTTAATCCTGATAGCTGTAGTATTAGAACAGTGTGGTGAAGTTCCAAAACACTTTTTTTTGTATGCAGCTAATATGCTTCTTACTTATACTGCCAATCCTGATACTTCATTCCTGTAAGCATATGTTCTGTAATTTCTTTTTAATCAGCATTTGAGTTGCAAATAGTCTGACTAAATTGTCAGGGGTTCTTCAGATATTGTGAGAGGATATAAAGATCTCTTTATCTCTAACTTCCCCTCAATTTGTTTTGGGTGCTTTTATCTTAAATATGTAAGACAAATGCCTGTTTTGTTAAAAAAGCTCAGACTCAATTTTTGTATAACCTATGTTTAAAGAACATTATGGCTTTTCACATATCTTTTAACTTTAAAAAACAGGCAGGCAGGAAACCCTCTACTTTTTAGCATTATATTAGGAGTTGTGGCATTCAGTCTAGTTAGGTGTGACTAAATCTCAGACTAACAATGGGTTTTAACATGTTGTGTATAATCTACATAAAACACCAGTAACTCTGCTGAATCTTCTTCACACTGAGGAAAAAAACCCCAAACCCACAGCTTTACTGAAAAAAAAAGAATACAGTGTGAGTTGATAACTACACCTTTTTTGATTTTCAAGAGGAAAAGCATATATGAATAGGGAAATTGGCTCTTCCAAGATCTCGTCTTTGTATAAAAGGCAGCAATATTAGAGTGGCTTTAAGGGTTTCACATTCACACAGGTGCGAAACAGCTGATTCAAGGCACACCACAGTGAAACACACTGATCATTAGAGAAATGCACAGATTTTGAAAGGAACTATGACAATGAAAACCTTCTTTGGCATTCAACAACACCCAGAAAAGCCCAACTCTGGAGGCACTGAGACAAGAAACAGAGCACAGCAAGTCCTAGGAGACAGTGAGAACAAGGGACTGATGCTAGGGGTGCTGTAGGATTGCACTCCCTTGACTGCACACTCTTCTGGTGAGCTGTCTTTCCCAGGTTGTAATCAGGAACTTACCCTTGCCTTGCTGGAAGTAACATGCTTTTTCCATTTTTAACCATGTTTATTTTTAACAAATTAATTCAATAGACCTGACAAATTGGCATGCTTTTTAATTTCCCCAGAGTTAAGGGGTTTGCATAAGGCAGCGTTGTAGATGAAGACTTACTTTTTGAGATCCAGGCAAACTTAGGGGTCCTCGTCTGCTAGAAGGGATGTGAGAGCTGGTACTAGCAGCTGTCAAGATGTAGGGGACAAATACGCCCTGTCAGTTGTCAGCTGGTGTCCTTGGAAAAGAGGCCTGCAGTGATGGGAGATCCTGTGGCTTCAGGAGCCACATAGCTTTGTGCAGATGGCTCACTTAAACGGGAACACTTGAAAATAACGGTGGCAGCTTGATTTTTCCTTCAGTTCTGGTGCTTTTTGGCACGTCACTGAAGTTGTAAAGGTGATCATTGTTTAAGGATGTCTGACCCTCTTCTGAACTCAGGTTTTCTCAAACAGAGCTCTTTGAAAGTCAGCATATTTTTTTCCAGAAAACCCAAAGTTGTATGCATTCATGGAACAAAACCATAGAACTGGTGTGATTTTCTTCAGTGAAGGAGATTCAATAAGTTAATCAGAAATTAGTCTTTTGCATTATTTATGAAGCAGAATTGTGCCTTACCAGTCCATTCTGAGGCAATTGACTCTGCCTTGGTCTGTCCAGCACATGGCAGATTTATATAGGAAAGGAAAGCATCCCTGCAGCGGGCGACATGTGAAATGAGCTAGTGGGTGTGAAAGTTTCATCCCAACTCCCTGACTAGAGATTGGTTGACCCTGTGGAGTACGGAGCTTTCTAAAACTCATACAACAGGTATGAGAATATTTATGCATGATCTGCGTCCTACAAAAACTCGGTATGAATTTTGCTTCAGGAATATCTATTAACATTGCATTCTCAGACTAATCATGTAATGTTTCTTGAAAATGCTTCTTTTTTCAGTTTTCTAAACCAATGGGGGACTTGAACAAAAAGTCTTTAATCACTAGCTATCTCTATATACTTTAAAGAAACCTGTAATAGACAGTTTGAAACCATATTATGCAATGTTGTGCAATTCAGTGCTGGACACACTTATGAAATTTTAATCTAAAACCAATATTGACTTAAACAGACTTCATGCTGATATCTTTTTAAGTACTTTTCATTGCAGATCTTGTTGCAATACTTAAAAGACAGGGTGAAAAATTCATTTGATTTTGGACAAAATATATGAATGTGTCTTCTGTATGAGGGAATAAATAATCATATCAGAGGAATAAGCAACTGAACTACTCTACCTAGATAGATGTAATCAGCTGATATCACTAAAAGTCAAGCTAAATATTGGAGAGAGAGGAACAGTACAGTTTCATGTCAAACAATGGTTGCACAAACTGTCCATTAACTGCCAATGGGAATGCATTAACGTTTTTCAGTTTAACCTGCATAAGCTTGATATCAAGCCAGAAATGGTTAATTGCACTTCTCTGCCCTTACTACTAAAAAGACAAATGAACAAGAACACAGAACACTTTAGTCATCTCGCATACCCTAAAAAGGTTTATTTGGCCATGAATGTGGAAATTCTGATCTTAGTACCTCTTATTTGTGTACCTATATAGTCTTATCAACATCAGGAGAGCTTCTCATGAGCCTACGCTTAAACATGTAGAAAATTAGGAGTAAATTTTATACATTCTGAGGACCACAGCCTTGGGTGTAATAAGGGAAATCCTTGTCCTTTAGATTTTTGATTAAGAACACAGGTGATTTCCACTCTTCTTGGTGGCAGCATCCAAGGCCAAGGGTAAAGAAGTAAAATCATAAAAGTGAAACTGCATCTGTCTTGTTTACAGTAGGAATATAGCACGTGAGCTAACATTTTTTCCTGAGAATATTCTCCCTTTGACCAGGGTGACTTTATAACTTTTTCAGTTTCCTGCTCCTTACAATTATTTTAGGGGTAGCTCCTTGCTAGCTCCACTAGCTCCTGAAGGAATTTAGCCTTGAGAAAATGTGCAAAAGACAAGTCTTAAAGTTTAAAACTTGAACAGCTGAAAAAAATCAGGGTATATTGACTTGTGACAGATGCTTTCCCAGCACTGCTCTCACAGCAAACTCCTGCTCCTACATCATCTTGCAAGTGAAGATTTAGCCTTCTTGCCCATCTATCCCTCCCCTGGGTGTTGGATTACATGGAAATAACAAAATGAGGCTTCATTAGCATTTCTGCAGGAGCCTTTGATCAGGTGTCTCATTTAGAGGAAGAAAGGAAGAGTAGAAGGAGAAGGCCACATGGTTATTGCTCCTTGTTACTGCTGGCTGTTCTCTCCAGCCTTCCTGTTTCCGATGCTGACATGTCAAAAATCTCTAGAGACGTCAGTGTTTTTAAAATGAATACACAGATTCACTTTTCCTGTGTGCCTTGGTTCTTTAGAAAGGAACAAACTCCCCACTTCCATCTGTATCTAATTCTTGCTGGATGCAGCGTGGATGTGGCCCTGCTTACCAGAAAGTCTAAATGACTGATAGATGTTTGATCCTGTCGTGCAAATATCTACCTACCTATTACGTATGTGTGCGAATGTGCACATGAACTTGGGTAGAGAGATCAGTTCCGACAAAGGCAATAGTTACCTCACCCACCATCTCAGGCCCTACTGCAGCTCATCGGGGTTAGCAATAGCTGGCTACCTAAAAGGAATAAGTACAATTTTTCTTGCTTCTGAGGTGAAATCTCCACTTTGATCTAAATCCTTTCTTACTGTCAAAGGACCAGAGCGATTAAAAGGAACTGAGGAACTCTGGTTTCTGCCACCGGAGGTTCATCACAACAGATCCCTCATAAACATCCTATAAAACTATCCCCAGAGGATCTGTTTGCCAACAGTTGTTGGGAGCAGAGTGTGGAGGGCACTGAACCCCCCTCAGGCTGCACTGTGGAGGTTCCAGGCACTGCTTTTGCCACAGACCCGTGCTGGATCACCACCATAGCCTACACAGTGCTAGAGGCTGTTCTGGGTTCTTGGCGGAGTGGGGAACAAAGTTGGCTGACAGCTACTGTTGCCTGCTTTTGGTATGTGAGTGCTATGGATTAAAGCAATGCAGTCCAGACTAAAGAAGGCAACTTCTGCTTCCAGAACCTGCTGCCGTGGCAAAATGTTGGAAAAGAAAAACAAATTGGAAGAGTCTGTTGTTAGCCTTCTTTTCTCTGCCTCACCACTTCCCCTCACTTTTCTGCAACATCCACAAACAATGCCTTCTGAAGTTGCCTTGGATGGCTTACCACCCCCCTGTTTCCCCCAAGTCTTCCTCTCCAAGGATATTTTAATGTCTTATCATATGCATGCTGTGCATGTCTCAAAAAATCCATCCAATACTGTGTTCAGCATTGCATGCAGACACTTTCCCTTCCTTATTTACCTTGTCCAATTTTTACAACAGTAAGTGGTGTCTTCCAGCATCGCTTCAAATCTTATTTCTATTCTTGCGTCTCCAATTCAAAAAGCTGTCTGTTCTTTGTTCTAGCCTGACAAGTTGGTTTTTGTATGCAGACCAACCTGGCTGGAGATTTTCAGCCTGACTTTAGCTATCTGAGCATAAAAGAGACAAGGCTCATATATTCTTAGAATTCCCTCTCTGCTCATATAAAATATAAATTACAGACACGACAGATTAACATTATCCTGTTACATCAATTGGGGATGTAAAAAGTTCCTGCCACCATACACGTGTTGTATGTTTGTCCCTTTCTCCAACTCAGCAGCTCTGTTTTCCATTTGGATAGTCTCTGCCCTGCAAAGCATATAGTTTGCTATGCCACTACCGTCTTTAGTTACTACCATAACAATCTCAAAGTTTATTAATAACCTGCAGTGCTTTCAGACTGGAGGGAGGAGGTGATCTTAGAAGATCTTAGAAATTACTGCAGACCAGTCAGCCGTTACCTCTACAGCAAAATTCCCCTGGTGAAGTAAGAGGAGGCAGGAAGCAAGAGAGAAGCCCCAGCATCAAAATCCAGGATGCAGCCTACGTTGAGTGCCTCTCCTGTGAGATCCTGTAACTTCACGTTTCACCATTTCGTAGGTCATGAAGTGAGAACTGCAGATATCCTGGAGACAGCAAAGTCTGCAGGGGTCTTCCAGGAGGAGAGGGATAAGAAAAAGTGTCTCAGTTGAACATAGAAGGTAAAACTGGCCCTACCAGAATAATACAAATACTGGATACAGTGCTACAGTGCAACGTCTTTTTACATATGTGTAAATGAATAACTGAAGACATACAAGTACACACAAGCCTATCACATATGCTAAATTAAGTGAATTCTATGTCTAAATATGTGAATACACATTTATATTTAAAATACGTGAAAATAAACTGTACTATTACTATGACATACTATGTCTCTGAAAACGCTCCTTTTTCCCCTCATTTGCAAATATAAACACTCACAAAATGTGTTTTGCTGAATGCTTGGATACTATTTAGGAACAATAAAATTGTAGCTAAGGAAAATAAGAGGGTCATGGTCTTGGCCTTTTAAGATCATAGCACTGCAACTTGTGAATTTTTTTTCCCAGAGGACTCAAGCTTTCTCAAAGCAGAACAGCTCCCCTTGTGCCGTTTTTCTCTCCTCAAGTTATGCTTAAAATGACCCATAAGCAGAGTGAGACTGGATGAGCATCTCTTTCTTCCACAGCCCTGTGAATTTTTAATGCCTGGCATTAAGGTGAAAATCATCATTTCTCTCTGTCTGCTGGGCAATGGGCCATCAATTAAATTCTCTTTTGTCCATATGTAAAATAGCTAATGGTTGCAGCTTCTTTCCATAATAGAGCCATTAGTGGTAATCTGCCCCTCTCTGCCAACCGATTTACTCAGATGGGTATAGATGAATTGGCAGTAATGTGCCATATAAACCTGGCTCTGTAGATGTCCTGAAAGCAGCAAAGGTCTCTCAATATGATCGTTTGCTCCATTGTACCTCTGTTTGATATGTAACATAATTATATATCGGCGTGGCTGTAGTTGAATTTGCAAATGCTTTTGTATTCCAGGATTTCAGTTTACACAAATCTGATTCATGATCTGACATAATGCATAGATAAAATGTCTTCAATTTGGTAATGTGCATCTGATTCACATTGATTATACTCAGCGCTGCTATTCAAAGCCCTAAATTATCTTCCCTGTTTGCTAGCTTACAAATACAGCAAATAACTGTTAGAGAATTTGAAACCCTTTGTAAATATGTCCATTTGACTGCTGCACAATTAATATTTTACATTTTATTTAAAACTTGTCATCTCTAAAGAACTCCAGCTTCTTTGTGGGGAGCAGGGGGTGCAGTGGGGGGACTTTGCATTTCCTGGTAATGGTAAAGCAAGAAAGGAAAGCAAAGTATAGACATCTCGTGAACAGTGATGAATGTTTCAGTCATGCATTTATCCACACCAGTGTGCAGTAGCTGAATAATCAGCAAGATAAACCATCATTTTATTTGTATTTGCTGTTTGACAAGTTTAATAAGCTAAGTAACTTATTCAGTAAAAACCGGCAATGATCCAGGGGAATGTGTTTTTATTTTTTATTTTCCCAGGGTTGAAGGGCATTAATGTATATCCAGCTGTTACCAGATTCATCATTGTTTTGAACATATAGGAAGACTACAGCAATACGGAAAAACTCTGTAATGGTTAGGAAAGCTGTAGAGAGGATTTATAAGTGAAGTTGCCAAAAGAGGAGATGCATTTCTTGCACTACTTCAATGTTCAATGATTAAAAATGTGCTATCAAGAGAGCACTTCTGTCCTGAAAATAATTCACCTAATGGCCAGTGTTTACTCCAGGTTATATGCAAAACGTTTGGGCTTGTTTCTCTTTTCAGTAAAGTGAGGGAGGGAGGAAAAAAATGGGAAGAAGAGCTACTGGGAGAGGTGTTTCAAAAGCTATCGCCCATAGTCCCACTCTATTCTCATGTAAGTCTGAAGCAGAATCCCAAAGAGTTGATACTGAAACAAAGTTAGATCAATACTGAATGGTCCTGAAATTTTCACCGTCCTGTATGTTTGTGTGCACACATTTAAGTTTATGTGTGTATGTATACATTGTAATTAATGTATCTGTGTCCAATAAACACATACACACTTTTTTTGCTCTCTGCTTGCTTTTCTTGACTGGCTCACTCTGTGCAGAATGTTTCCAATTTGGGTCATTTCTGTCCTCCTGCCAGTTTTCCAGTCCAGTGTGATCCAAATTAAATAACCTTCTATTGTGCCATTCCTGATGAATGTCAGATTAATCTTAGCAGAATGTGGGACTTTGCCTGACAAGATGATTACTGCAATATTTAAACAACCCTTAGGGCCTTAATTCGCTAACAATTTATGGTCCACCCTATACGTGAGTGCTGTGTCTCTCTCCTGAATGCCCAGGTGCACTCTGCTGTGAAATGTACGGTAGAGTGATATTTGGTGACATGCACTCACTCTTTTTGCTACAAGACAGTGCTTTAGATAGGGTCTGAGGAGGGCTTTGAAAATGCATGCTCCCCCAAACCCCAAGAACAAACCTCATCTCAAAGAAAAAGAGAAAAATGCTGACAGCAGTCAGTAGGACCCAGGTAAGGGAAATCCTCTTTTGCTTGTATTTAAGCAGAGGAGCCATGATCTGCATTGTGGTGACTGTCCCCACCAGTCACTCGGAGCAAGCAAGGAGCACAGCCTCTGCTCGCTGCCAGAGCCAGCTGTGAGTGCGGGCACGGAAGGAGCTGGGGCCAGCCAAGGAAAACCCTCGCTGGAAAGCTCAGCCTACAATGCAGACACCAGATGAGGAGGCCAGAATAGAATCTGAGAAGTTTAGAAGGAATTTAAGAATGAAGCCAACATTTAATGAAGCTTGGGAAGAAACTTCCCCTAAGGCCCTGTTATTAAATAGCTGCTGGCTGTGGGCTTTTCTCGTTCTCTTTTAGAGCAGCTGGTACTGGCCGTTGCTGGAGACAAAAAAAGCTGACAGGGTCAGAGATGGCAATGGCTGTCTTTAAGGCTTATTCTAATTTGAGCTAATAGAGTACAGATTCTTACCAAAGGACGCATCATGATGAGAATGTATTTACAATGTATGAGTGAAGGAAATACCCCACTTTCCCTCTCACATTTGTGTCCAGCCTGTCCCAGGATACAGGGTTATATTTCACTTGCACAGTGTGCCTTTTTCTGTCTTATGTCTGTAGTGTCATAAAGCAACTGGTAGTGTTTAGCGGCTCTCTGCACCAGTAGCTCCGTCTTGAGGGACTGAAATTGATGTAATTTATCATGGCAGGTGAATATGCAAGCTGTGCCTCTTACCCCATCGCACAACGTAGCAGAAGAAGCAATAGACAACGAGTGGGAAATAGCTCTCTCGTTTCTTTTTTTTTCCAGCTTTCTGAAAGGGCAACATCATATGTCTGCATGGCTGGAAAATCTAGGTACAGCAGCTCCTCTTAATGGAGCTGTGTACCACCGCACACTGTCAGAAGCTGTTGGTGCTTTATTACTGAACCATTCACTGTGCATCTATTTTGCCAGAAGTGGTAACGAAGAGTGCATTTTGTTTTGTGACATTTTTTTCCAAAAGAAAGAATTCCTTTCCCTGTGTTTATACCTTGTCTTGATGCTTTTGTACTGTCACTTAACACCGAAGGACCCTTATATCTTTTATTTAATAGACGTATCCCAAGCAGGACGGAGCAAATGGATGGGGCTGTCAGTGCCTGAATCAGTATGTTTTCTCCCTCCACACTCACTGTTCCCTAATCACACAGTATCACCCCTGGCTTGATAGATTCATTAAAAATCATAGCTCCAGGCCTTTTGATTACATGTGCCAGTTCTTTCAGAAATTTAGGATGAAGATTACCAGGTCGCCCTGACTTGACTGCAGTGAGCTCCTTGAGTTTTGGTTCCACCTCAGCTGTGTTACTTTGTGTTTCCACAGACTTGTTTCCATTAACCTTCTTGCCTGTACCTCCACTTTCAGCATCATTTCACTAATCCATGCCAGAAAGACAGGAAACATGGGCGTGAGTCATACCCACAGGGAGGCATCCAAAGGATACATAATCCTACCCCTGCTATGACGGATCCCTCAGCATGAATATTGCAACTTGAGTTCAAATACACTGTTGCTATTATTTGGAGGAGAGGGACTCTGCAGGACTAGGGGGAAAAGACGGCGAGCGATATAGTTTTGTCTGGGCAGGGACCCATTTCAACCACCTCTAGAATTTGTCCCAATTAGCTGGGCTCCTCAAAGGTGCTGGCCCCACGCAGTCCCCAGGGCGGCTGGTGGGAACTGCAGCTGCTCGGCACCTTTGCAGGCCAGGCTGCTTATGTCTGGGAGTAATCGAAATGCTTCAACCATGAAAAGGTTTGTGACTTTGAGAATATTTTACATATCCCTGTTAAGAAACATCAAAATAACCCTAATCCCTTTGCAAACGTTAAGTCTTAACACAATCTTTTACTTGGCTCTGTATCCGTGGGCAAGCATACACACATGTTAACAGGGCTAATGAGCAGAACAGTCGGTAAAATAAAATAAAATAAAATAAACCAAAATAGAATAAAATAAACCCCTCCTGCTCCCAACAGTGCAGTCTTATCATAGTTGGGCTATATTTTTCTTCTGCAGAATTCAAAGTTTTGTTTTAAATTCTGCACATCACAGCCATACTAAATATCCCCTTAGACAAGACACAAAGCTGCTGAGTAAGACCCCTGCAAATCAGGGATGCTTTTTCATAAGACCGACATGCATAATTTATATCTGCATACAATTAGCCTGTTTACATTTATACATCTTCTGTTTCCTTTTATGTGAAATATTCCACAGGATACTTGGTAATGCATTCAAAGTAACCTGGTTTTGGTTTTGTTTTTTTTTTTTAAGGCTGCAGGACTAAACAATTTATAAAACCTCACACCTAATAAATACTTTATATGAATACAAAAGTGTTCTCTTACTAGGTAGCAATGGCTTTACATTAAAAATAGTCCTGCTTTTTCCCAGTTTTGAAGCTCTCTCAAGCGGTAGTCTATAAATCCTTGACACATTTTAAAAATGTGTTTAAACTGTGGTTTTTGTGAATGCATTCAACGTCAGAGTCATAATCATCTCTTCAGAACGGATACAGCAGACCAAAGTCCTTCCATCACCCCTGATCTGGAGGGTCACTCCTTTAAGACTGCAAGATCCTTTAGGGGGTTCGGACTTGCTTCACCATACATATTGAGATTTTCTTTAACCCTTCTGTGCCTGGCCACCTTGTGGTGTCTCTTGGCCCAAATGAAGTGGTGAGGCTGCATGTACATAACAGATGATAATGAAGAGTCTTGGTGTGATCATCAGAAATGCAGCTAGCCTACAAGAAAAGCTGGTGAGTGCGGCAGTGGGGCATGCCCGCGCTGCATAGCAGGTGAGAAGATGGGGAGGACTCACACTGGGACTGTTTTCACCAGGCAGTAGACAGCAACTAGAGGTGGGTGGGGATGAAAAGCACTGTTTGGGGCAGGGGAAACTGGTTTGAAGAGGAGGTGGCATGGAAAAGGAGACCTCAGGGGAGGACAAGTGTCTGGGAGTGAATGAGCAGGGACAGAGGCTGGGAGAGGTGCTTGGGAAAGGAGGCTAAGATTTTGAAAAGAAAACTGTTTCTTGCTGAAGGGAAAGAAATCCTATTGTTCCCTGGGTAGAAAAGACCATGTGCCTTTTATTTGGATAATATTTAATAGTGGAGACATACAAATTAAATCCCTTTGTAAACAACTCATTACTAGCTCTGTACTCACATACTTGCAATGGAGGAAGTCGCTGCTATAAGGTAAGCACCTTATAAAGGTGTAAAAACACCTACAGAGGTCTAGCAGAGATGCTTTGTTTCACAAGCATGTCATGCTCAGAGCAATGCAGTTTTGGGTTCCCACCGCCACCCAGGCACATACCCCTCTGCAACTTCTACCGTGCAATGATGAGTTAGATCAGTAGTGTTTTAACTACCAGCTACTGAACTTTGGATTTGAGTGCCCAGGGACAGACTGGCGCTGCCTCCCTCAGCACACCCTGGCACTTACTCATGGAGCATTTGTTCTCTGGAGCAGACTTCCTTTTCATATTCCCCCCCCCCCCCCCCCCTCTTTTTTTTTTTTTTACAGTATCCTCTGAGACCTCAGTAGCTATTTTCTGCCCATGAATCAATGGTGAGAACGGTGAAGAATCTGGTATGGGGTGATCCAAGAGGGGGGCAATTACTGGTATTACTTTGCACTCACCCAGCACCAACTCTCCAAAGAGCTGTTATTGTAACATAAAACACAGCTGGAACATAAGCCATTGATCCTTATGAGTTTTTTCTTCAATCAATATTTCTTTATAGGGAACTTCACTTAGGATGCAATAAAGAGGTACATCATAACTGCTATGTGCCACAGGATACAAGGGTTCATTTTAGATGCTCTGAGTCCTGCTGGTATTGAAAGGGGACCGCAGTGCCACAGCAGGCCAGAGGATGATACATTTGGAGACTGGGCTCTGCAGTCCGTGATGCTGTTGGCGAGAACTAGGACCTCTCAGACGGCTCCCCAGGGCACAATCCTTGAGTGTGCCGGTGGCTGCAGCTCTTGACCTCTCCTGTGCTTTAGTCTCCAGGAAATTATTTCTCTGTTACATTCTTACTCATCAGCTTTGAGACTCACACTTCCCTGGCTGAGGAACGGGATGACTAAATACTGACCACGACAAGTCCAAATTCTCTAAATTCTTATAAAGCCTGAAGGATTGAAAATGGGCAGGGAAGAAACATCCAAACAATCATTTACATAGAAACAAGTTGCCTGGCATAACAAGACAATTAAAACATCCATCCCAGCAGTGCATTTTTATAAATGAGTTCTGTCAGGAGCCAAGGAAGAGCTCAGACCCACCTCACAAGGCAATAAGGGAAGAGTGTCAGATAGGAATTAGTGTTCATACAACCAGGCAGATGGGTTGTCCCACGCAGCTCAGATGTGGAAGGGGCTTTTGCATTTTCGCTGAGGCTGGAAAGCACCAAACAGCTTTTGTTATAACAGGAAAACTTGTCTGTCATACTGAAATGGACTAAGATAAGCTCATATGCTTACGATTCTAAATAGAGAGTTACTGTTAAAATAAATGGAGGAAAAATGCAAAGGAAAAAAAAAATCCCAGAACAAGTTAATCTTTGGTCTGATTGTACTGCTTGCCATTATTTTGCAAACATGCCTTTTTTTATTTCACTTTTATTTTTACGAAAGTGTTCCTATCACTTGCCACTATCCTCTGCTGTTCATTGTGAAATTAAAAACAGACAACTAATGTTGCTGAAACTGAGCTGAACTTTTGTTGCCTGGCGCTGCCCAAAGTTCCCAGTCAGTACGTAAGCATCACTACTCTACCATTTATCATTTTCTGCAAGCCAGTGACCAACAGGCATCATCCTGTCTCAAGTAGTCCAGAGATTTAGTTAAGTCTCAACAACATACAACAAACAGCTGGGGGGAGAGAGAGAGATTAGAGAGGTCAAAGCCAAAAGCAGAATGTGATAGTTACAGATCGCTTCATTGTTTTAAGATTAACAGATACTGGCAATTATCCTTTGACCCTTTACAGAGATGCCCTGCAAAGCAGGAGGGGTTATGCACAGGACTAAATCTCTCTGTGTTGGCTCCTTTCCAGTTACCACCTGAGGGTAGGGCTGTGGTAAGCTTTGCTTGCTTCCCCTGACTTTCTGAATCTCCCCTCAGTTTGGTTCCCAACACATGGCAGAAGAAAAGATGCTGCCTGTCCTCCCTCTTCCTCTGCCCCAGTCCCCACTTCAGCTCCGGAGGTTTTAGTGCTGAGAAGGTGCAGCCCGGGTGGATCCCGTTGTGGATGGGGATCCTCACAGACTGACTCAGATCACTGCACTTGAAAACAGACCGAGAAGAACAGCAGATCTCACTCTGTTTTGGTGGAGAAACAGATATCAGCTGTCCTGTTGCAACAGTTATAAAGAAACTGATAAAAAACCTTGTGAGTTTTTGAGGAGACGCTTGTGAGTTAAGGGATTGCTGGCCTTCAAGTAGCAGGGCTCATCCATCCCATTTTCACCTGTTTTCTCTTTAGCTGTTCCTCGCTTAGTTTAGATGCACTGTGAGAGACAGACAAGCAATTGAGACAAGCAGGAATGGTGGTTGACTTGCTATATCAGAAAGAGGTCAATACTAATGTATTTCTGAGTCACTGAACTGTACGAAGAAAATGCTGGTGATTTCAGAGAGATGGCAAACAGTGTGCACAAAGCATATGCAGTGACACATACACATATACACAAGCGTATACAAGCCTTATACACACATATATAGTACACACACACAGAGCTCGCACTCATATAAACAAATACCACAGTGAAGTCCAATAAAAGAATGGATATTTTCTCAGACAATTCCAGATAAAAGGATTGCTTGTTTGATCTACTATGTTGACTGTGAAGAGAAAACAGGATGGAAGCGTAGGCAGAGGTATGAGGTGGGCAGAGTGTGTTAGAGAGTTCAGGATTACATCTCTTAGTGCAAAAATGCTTTGGCAGAGCACATAGGTGTAAAAATATGAAGATAGAAAGAGAGGGAATTCAATTTCTTCCATTTTGAGCCTTTATTTTACTAAAGAGGTGAAAAGTTCTTAAAACATTGAGAAGAAAGGTTTATGGATTGTTTGAGCTGTGAAAAACTCATTTTAGTTCACACAAGCATTGCTGATTTTCTCACTTTCTGTTGATATGTTATGCATGGAGTTATCACACCAGTGATATTTCACAATGTTTCTTAGACCCCTGAAAGGTCGTGGGATCAGTTGTCGACAAAGTTCTGCTACAAATGCTGATCAGACCTACAGGATTCGGTGCTAGATAAGGTATGCCTGAGCATTTTTCACTTTGAAGTTCACCGAAAAGTTGAGGGAAACTACAAGCTATTTGCTGTTGAGCACACTGAAACAGGACAAAGAAATCATGTTCGAAATGAAGATGCTCCTCACATCTATCCAGCATGCTATGGAGCACCAGGTGGAAGTCTTACGAAAACCATGTCTGCTGAGTAATTTGAGAACAAAGGATTTGCTACACTGTCAAAGGATAAAGATCTTCTGGTGTCTTTGAAAAAATCCATTCCTCATACCCTAAAACTCAACAATGAAAAGTAAGCTATTTGCACAAAGAAAACTGGAAACCCTTTAAGATATGTAGTAAGTCTGCCATTTAATGAGCTACATGAATGGTAATCATCAGTAAGTGTGTAAAATATTGGATTACTCACACAACAACAAAAAGAAAGATTCTAAGAAAGCACATATATATCCTGGAACAGAAAAAAACAGCATAAAAGAATGGCCAATGAGTGAAAAATGGTTAAATGAGTTTCTGTTTCCAGCCTTAATAAATTACTCTGATAATTCCTGCCCTTTGCTGATTTGTAAAATAATTTAACACCTCAGCATTAACACTCTGTCAAGATCTAAGTCTATCATAGCACTGAGATACAACCATTTAGGGTTTTTTGTTGTTCCTGGTCTGCTACATGCTCTGTCAGAGAAGATTTAGTGTAGTAATGAGCAATCAAGAAAGGGAGCTTGTACAAAATTTCTTCTGTTCTATCATTTAATGTTAATGCTGGAGCTCCAGGAGAGACATTCGGGCTGTCTGACACTCACATGTGTGAATCTGAACTAGACCTACAGTTCTGCTGCTATGATCCACAGCATCTTTTTGGGCACAATCAGCTCTGCATTTCCCTGGTGCTAAGTTTCCTTTGTAAATGGTCTTCACTGAAAACACTTCAGTGTTTCTGAAAGAGGAAGGGGACCTGTGACAGAGTTTTCCCAGAGCCCTGAGTGTGTTGAGGAGGCAAAAGTTAGCCTACTCGCATAACTCCACCTGTATTGTTGCTGAGGGAGGAGTCTCCTTTACATAGATAGTGTAGAAGTGGCTTCGTAGTTTGCTCCATATTGATCTAATTTAAAATGCTTTCTGACATGCTTATCCACAACAACACACCAGTTTAAGGAAAAGAATGAGTGCCTGAGACATGGCCAGAGGGATAGGGATGGTGCAAACATGACATGCTGGCCATGGGTAGGCTGAGAGGCCCATTCTCCTGATTTATTGTCTAAGTCACTGTCTAGGTATGCATCTGCTGCCCCCTCTGAGCATGCCCCCTGGGGTGGTGGAGAAGTAAAGAAAGAGTTATTGACTTCTCAACCACAAGAGATCAAAGAGTCTACTGACACTGCGGTGTATGATGCCTCTCAAGCGACTCCTGAAATTTAAGACTCGGTCTTGTTCATGCCATGAAGCGTCTATTTTGCACACAGATGGGGTATGAAGGTCTTGATTTTCAGCCAGCCTGCACAATGCTGGCTTGGTTTGCAAGCTGTGTGGAAGCTGGATGGGGACGTGATCTGAAAGGGGCTGAAACACCTCTGTGGTAACAGCAGGGAGAGAATGAATTTAGTGAGGGTAGGACTGAGCATCTTCATACCCTGCCAGGTGGTGAGACAGAGGGCTTACAGACAAGCCTTAATGCTTTTATAACATTACTAGTTTTACTTATCACCAATAACAAACCTACTTGGAGGAACCTTTTGTTGGTGTATTTTGTGTGCAATTTTGTTTTAATATATTGTCCTTTATTCTTCAGACATTGTTCTATTAACTGATGTCACTGCTGGCATTTGGTGATATTTATCTGTATAGATGAGGACTAAGTGAAGGAGGTTGGGGTTTTCTGATACATTTGAGAGATGCCTAGGTACTTTGAAATGTGCATATGTTACAATTTATTTCAATATAGTCATGCAAAACAGGGTGACTGGGCCATGTAAAAAACATGAAAGGAAGTGCTTAGACAGAATAGCTGGTGAAAAGCATGATTTTGTACTGAAACATCTTTCTGAAGAACACTGGGATTTAGAATGCCAAAATGCTGGTGTTTTGGTGAATAACGATCTGGGCTTTTTATTGGGTGCTTAGTTCAAAACCATTTTTAATTAGTTCTAAATAATGACATAGTTTTAAAAATATTCCTGAGTAAGGTGAAAAAACCTGTTTCTTAGGATGAGGTCACCGCTATCTAGATGTACATTTTGTTGCTGGGGCACAAAAGCAATTTTAATCTATTGCAAGTAACAGCCATGGGGGCGGGGCAGAGTGTCACATTTGTATGCTGATGTGCCCTTTATGGGTCGTTCGTCCCTCCAGTAACTGCTGCCCCTGTCCAGCGCTCATCACCCACTCTCTTCCCACCCCTTCTGCCTCCTTTCACTCTTTGAGGTGAGCCCCTTCTTCAGGAGTTAAGGATAACAGGTAGATATAGAGTTCTCACATGGAAAAACACCTCACTTTTTGCAATTTTAGCTGATGCTCTTGATCTTAACAAATGTCTTAAGTGTTTCAGTAGAGAAGAATGGTTGACTTGTTGATAGTTTCATTCAGACAGTATGTTGATTTTTTTCAACAAGTTGGAAGAATGACTGGAAGGACAAATTGCATTATGAGGATTCAGAAGATGTGATCTCTGATTTTGGCTCTACCACAGATATAGTCCTGCCTCATACCTGACAGTGTCTCTGCTTCATGTTACTAATGTATAAGTGGGGATAATCCATAACTTAGGGGGTGGTCTGAGATGTAGCTTAATACTGTTGTCAAGCCCAGTGGGGTTTTCTAATGATCAGTGGTTGAGCAGTGACACCCATATTTTTCCTATTGATCATTGCCATGGATTTGACTGACAGCATTGTGCTGAATCCATCCTTTCCATTAGAAAGTAAGTGGCAATGTGGAAAGAATTAGTGAACAGATCCTGTACACAGTTTAATTCTGATTGTGTTTTTTGTTATTGTTTGTTGGTTTGTTTGTTTGTTTGTTTTCTTACTTGTCAATGACTATGGGTATTTGTGTTCCAGTCTGGCAGAATTAATTCCTTGTAGCAGGTAAGCTGATTCACATAAGCTTGTGTAGCCCAGTGTAGGGGGTTTTTTTAAACAGTCTTTAGTTACTCAGGGCATTGAATTTACAGTCCTTGATTCTAAAATAAAATGCCTGAGGAGGAAATGTGTGTATTTTGAATTAATAGAACACATATCAGAGTCCTCATTTAAACTGTATATCAAAACAAGGATATGAATTCAGTGAGTACGATCTTCAGCTGAGACATCAGTTTGCAAACTGGTTAATTATGTGTCTTAGATATATAATTATAGCAAGGGAAAAATCGGCTTCTGTGTCAAATAAATGGGTACTCTACCACCACAACTAAAGGAATTCTCCAATTGTTTGGGAAAGGTACTTTTTCCTCCATTTCATTTTAAAGATCATATAGAACATACCCTCCATTTCTTTGTCAAGATCAGAAAGCTAAGTTAAGAAGACTTTTAGAGAGAGGGGCTATTTGCTACCTTGCCGTTAAAATAATGTTTTGCTGTCTGTAACCACAATATTTTCAACATTGTAATGCTAGGCAGGAAGCGCAAGATTACTAGTTATCGTCTCTGATTTCACTGTTTCCTGTTTCATGTCTTATCTGGCCTAAAATTTCTGTAGATAAATGCAGTTTCCAAGTTAAACACAGATGTGGTGCAGTATAATTCTGACAGGTGCTATTGTGTTTGTGCTGTAAGAGTTGTTACCTGATCCTGCTTGTCTTTAAAGCTGAGAAGACAAGGGGACCGGTTCTGCTTTCCCTCAAACATGCACAGTGGTATAAAAAAGAAAATCTCCACCAGCAGGTACTTTTTGGAGGTGAACCAGGCCCACAGTGAAGGGTTTGTTTTCCAGTCCTTCCTGGACTCTCACAAATACCTGCCCTCTGTTCCCTGGGAATTATGCTTTCCTTTGCAATTTTTGAATGTGCATTACAGCAGTTTGTGGAGATGCTGATACAAAAAGGATAAAGGTTAAGGGTGTTCTAACAGGTATCATGCAGAAAATAAGTAGGGGAAGAGAAATAGGCACTCTAATGTGGAGATTAAGAGAGAGTGTTGCAAGGAAGGGTGTAAAGATGCATGCAAATAGGAGAATTAAATAGGAAAAAATAAGATAGCAGGCCATGATTGAAAATGGTTAGCATGAAAGCACAAGGCAGGCAAAAAGGGGCTAAGACAATACTTATTGAAATTTCATTCATCAGAGGAACAAGAGAAACAGGCACCTAATTTTCAAGAACGTCCTAAAGTTCAGAAGGCATAAAATCATACAGTTAAATTACAGAATACCAACACTCTAAATCATGCATACATACATACAAACAAGATGTTTAAAAAAATAAATGTAATCTTATTTTAAACAGCTTATGGTCCCCTCCAGAACCAATTTAGCCATTTTGTCTCTAATACCCTGGCATGGTTCCTGTAAAAATGGGAGCAATTTGAGATTCAGCAAGTTGGTTAGCAATTTAACTGAAAAAAAAAATCAACCTGGTATATTCAAATAATGTTAAAAGGTTTTACTTAAACTCACAAATCACAGAACTCAGGCATGACTAAAGTGGTGCTACTTAACCCCCTCCATTCTGTAGAAGGATTACAGCAGCTATCCATTGCTTGCAACCTCTTTTAACACTTAAATCCAGCAGATTAAAGAGAAGATTTTGACAACTGAGTAATAGGTGAGAAAGTTGTGAGAAGAATAATGGTAAAAGGAGCCATTGTCATAAAATTATTCTAATGTCATAGTTATATTTATAGTTGTGTGTTGGATAATGCCCGAGAACTGGAAATATTTTAAAATCCTTTTTAACTTCTTGACTGTAATTTTTCTTTTTGAGTGATATGTCTGTTGTGCCTATATGAAAGTTGCTCAGAAACTGGAGATAATAGTGAAGTTTAAAAACATCTTTTTTGTTTTAACTTCTTCAGTATTGCCAACATGATTCTTCTGGTTATCAGACACTGATTTGTGAGAAATCAGATGCTTGGCTAATAAAAAGTACTATAAAATCTGGAAAGCATTAATAAAAAAGATTACGAAATGGCTGCTTCTAATAGAAAAGAAATAAAGTCTACATTCTTCTTATTCTCTGTCACAGACAAATATGTTTAAGGAGTTTTGACAATTGTTTTGTTTTGATTTAATCATAATATTCCTTACAGAAATATTAAGATCTACCATAAAATATCTATCATATTTAGGCATATCTGTCCTGTTTAGGTAAGATGAGTAGAAGATGTAATATCTTTATGGTAACAACTATTACAGAACTTTGGCACAAAGTTAGGCTTTATTTCTCAAAACGAGCAGCTGTGAACTTGAGTACCAATAGATTCAATGGGATTTGATAGAGATTAATGATGCATTTGAATTTCAGACAGTATGTTTTTTGTTGAACGGTGGGATAGGGTACTGCTCTGTTACATTTTCAGGTAACTGTTGTCTTGAGTAGGCACTGGATGAGCTTTTAGAACAGCTGATTCATGATTCTGCACTCCTCAAAGCCCAGCAAAGCCCTCTCATAACAACTGATTTCTTAAGTTTCCAATTTTACTTTATATCAGGTCTGGTCCTGAGACAATCAGGAGGGCAAGTAGAGATATAGCAATTTGATAGCCTATTGACAGAAGAGTTACATTACTTAATTCTTTGTTATTAATGGTTTTGTTGATAACAACGAGTACTGATTTTCACGAATTCAATCACTAGTGCACAAAAATTAAAATAAACACACTTTCTATATCTAATTGAAATGTTTTTCTTGGATTGAGATCCTTCTGTTCAGTGCTTTTTTCCTCCAAACTACTAACGTTGCCTTGGCAGCTTGACAAGTCCATATTGGCATTACCAAAATGTTCTCACAGATTTCATGTTCCCTGACTCTCGCATCACCAGAAAACACACATGAGAGCTCACCTTCGAAGGCTTCATAAACCCAAGCTCAAGAGTTATAAGCAAAATAAAATAGTCTCACATGCCTTGCAATGGCATAAATGTCATACTTCCCACTACACTGATCTACCCATTCATTCAGAAGTACTGCTGAATTCTGAGTATTTCCAAAACTTTTGATTTAAACCATCAGAAAATTTTGTTTTGTGATCACAATATGGTAGGTCAGTCACAGAAATGCTGATGAGAAATTTCCTGCCTTGGCATACAGGCAAAGGCAGGTTGGCTACAACATTTCAAATGCTGTAAGACCAGGGCTAGGATACTGTGACTGAAGGATGAAAAATAATAGCGCAGCAGGGAATCAACCGCACCTGAGAAATGGAAGTTAAACTGTCCTGTATGTTTGTGCTGAAGGGAACGATTATTTGCAACATGAACCAATTACTCATGTTTGTGATACTGTGCCATCTTATCTGTTTATGGCACTAATTTTTAAGGTAATTTAAGACTAAACATACAAAATTTATAGCCTTACATTTTATGCTTTAAGAGTAAAACATTATTTAAAATATTGTGATTAAAATATTCTTGGAACGTACTTTTCATTGGAATTTTTTTTATAATATTAAGATGAATCCCACTGTGGATTATGTCAGTCTTGTCAAATTCTATCATGTCAGCCATCAGAAAGATAAATGGAATGAAGGATGGAAACAAAGAGGTAGGTTACTGAGCAGGAGACAAATCAGGATGTATATATAGTGAGAGAGAGGATGACATAAAAGGATGAACGGAGAACTGACAGTACAGCATGGAGCACAGGAGGAGGAAAAAGCAATGTTATAATGAAAAGGGAAGATAGCTTTATACAACAGTGAAAATCTTCATTAAACCATCTCCAGTAAACAGTCTAAAAATACTTTAACAACCTTAACATTCTTGAAGATAGTTTTAGGGTATCTCAGTATAATTTCGTTTGACCTTTATTTGTAGTTCCCTTCCTATCAGAAATCCCAGAGACAGATTTCCCTGGATCATACACTATTCAAAGGTTATGTCAAGAAGGCATTAATGCATTGTTGGTGTTTATACCATCCTTGTTTTCAACATTACAGTGGCCCAACTCTTCCATATATTGTTCATGAGAGCACCTTTTAGTGCTTTTACCCACCCAAAATATGTCTCCCATCTGTAATTAAAACTCCTTCCGTCTATTTTGTCTTTCCAGATCTGTTAACCATGAACTACGCTGTTAGTAAGTACAAAGGGAATGATAATATAAAGCGCAGTCTTTAGTTTATGTTAAAGTATCACATGGCAGTGCAGGTGAGTTTCTTGTGATTATGGAGAACTGAGGTTTGTAGAATTACAGCAGATTACTTGTTCCACCGAACGGGCATGAGGTCCCTGTTACCCTTGTACCCAAGCCCCTGTGAAAACCCTGCTGCCTGTAGCGAGCTGTTATTACTGCTATGCCTCAGTCAGGTGTTTTCAAATATTTCAGTTGCTTGGATGGCATGTTAAAAGAGAGATCTCATGGATTGTCTTTTCCTTTCTTTGCTGACTGAGTAGCATCCCAGTGGTATTTACAGCAGCTGATTATATGGAAACATAACGCTAAGGAAGAGCATTTGGTATTTTTTTTCTTTCTCTATCATCTAATGTAATTTAACAGCTAGAAAGAGGAAAAGCAGACTCGTGATTTGCCACTGTCCTGATGACAAGCAGCATGTATCATCGTGGTACACGGAAACCAATTTGGGAACCACCCTCTAGGAGTGAGCGCTATAGAGAGAAACATGTTGTCTGCGGCTGCTCTTGGACATGAAGCTCCATAACGAATTTAGAACTTTGTTTCAGAAGCGAAGCTGGTGGCAGAGCTCTAGTGAATACCAATTCCTGTTCTGCCAGAGGTGAATGTCCTCCACACAAATCTATAATCACAGACATTTTGTACCACTGCCTGTCAGCTGTCATGGATCTTGACCTTACGGTATGTGAACTTTTTTCATGAAGGTTTTTTAAACGTAATCTCTAAATTTCAGTGTTTGCTTTAGAAAGGCAAGTCTACATTTATATGCACACTGGTGATGGTAAATCAAGCTTTTTGCCCAGCAGAAGACTGAGGCATTTTTATACTCACTGAGCAGCTAGAAGCACACACCTCAGAAAGGCTGTTGGAGAAGGCTGTCAGAACGAAAGTCTTCTTCATGGGACACTGCAAGGAATCTACCACCGAAGGAAAGTGAAAAAAGAAATATACTGGAAAGCAGCACAGAAACAGTTCCCAGGATGTGGCAAGGGTGTTGAAGGAAAACCAAGGCAGGAAGAGAAGTGAAAAACAGAAATATAGTCACAGCTCTTTATCTGAGATTAATTTCTGCCTCCCACATGGGAATAAATATTATTTTCACACTTAATGGAACTTCAAAATTCCTTCAAGATTCCTTTTTTAGTTGAGGGCTAATTTCAATTAACCTCATGTTTTTTAACTCTCACATGAATTTCCCCCTGATAGCTGGCATCTAGATATTGAAAGGAATGATGGCATTTACACATCCTTTGGGGAGAGGCTTCAGTAATTTATACTGCATTGATGTCAACTGTGTACAAAGCAACATTTGTAGGCTAAAGGGGTCAATAACTGACCCTAGGCTAATGATAAATATACATTTTTGCTAGGAGGTCATAAAGCGCCCCAGGGTAGCTACCAGACATATAAGGTGTCTTAGCATCTCTCAAAGCATTGAACAGTGTCATCTTTTCACCAGAAATGTTTTCCAAAAACCTGTTTTGTAAATTGTCATTAAGAGAAACATCAAAAGGATCCACAGATAAAAACATAGCTTAGAAGATTGTAACATCAACTGACAAATTCCAAGATGCTGAAAATGTGACATAGGTCACAGTGTGTTTTTCTTCGCAGTAGCACAAGAAGGTGGCAAAGTTCCACTCCTACCATTGAATTTCCTGGCTTTTGTCATTTTTGTCATGATGTTAACATTTATAAGCATTCAGCAGTGCCAAAGGGGTGTGTGAAAATAATTGCATAAATACAGTATTACTATGCATATAATTAATATAATGAGAAAACATGCACAAGCTACTGCTGTACTTGACTCGTTTGACTTTCATCGGTTGAGCTAGAATCTGCACTTAGTTTCAAGTGTTGATATGAAGTGGGGATGAGGGAAATGTACTAATTCTTGGAACCATTGCCCTTCTGAAGAGTGACAAGGTGGAATGTTCTAGGATACTTGAAATTTCAGTCCACTAGTATGATTAGAGCATGTTGCAATGCAAAGTGGAATTTCCTAGTTAAGAATGTATCTCAGGTTCCTAAGCCCCAGGCCAGTGAAAGCTGAGTGTACTGTGAAGGTGAAAATGTTCAGTCTCCAAAGCAAGAGAGCCATCCACATCAATTTGCAGCAGGCTAAGTGGCATCAGCTATGGGAGGCAAGTTTACAAAGTCTAGCTTAGAGAACTGTGCTGCAGAAGTTACACAGCACAGAATGAAGGAATCTGCATAAACAAATTAGAGACTTAGAGCTAAAATGCTCCGACACCACTAAGTCTATAGAAGCGTAGTGCTGCAGGGAGGAAGATGATGTAGGAAAAGTAAGGTCTCCTGTATAACAGTAAATAGTGTTGACTGTATTAAGGAAGGAACTTGATTGGTTTATATTCTGCAGCAGCTGGGATTTACATCAGACCATACATTAGGGAAATCTGTGAAGTAAGCTTTACTTGTGGTATTGCAAAACTCTGAGATTTTACATTTGCAAGTACATGTACAAATACATATATATCTGTAGTCTATGTGAACCTGCATCCCACTCCTCCCCCTGAGATTCACTGAGGAGTGAGCACCAAATCTAAAAAAAAAAAAGCCCTCAGTCAAAGGAGCCAAAATTCTCCTGGTACCACCACTACAATGGCACTGATTAGGCACATCGATTCAGTGCAAAGTTAAAAAGAGGCCCAGGCTGCCTCTTCAGTTTTATGGCCTCTGATGATTCTCTAAAAGCGCATAGACTATGAATTTCATTATTATAGCGGCATCTGAAAGCAGCCAAGTTTTCTGATTTCAGGTTTCACTTTGCTCTTCTGAGACAAGCAATGCAAAAAATTGAGTTAAAATCGGCTGGCAGGAGGTAATTAGGTAACATTTATGGAAGAGTGCTTGAAATTGTGGTAATACTGCATTTTCAAGAGAACTTTAGAGCCTTCAAATAACACCTGTTTGTATTAATCTTATCTTACTTTCTTTCAAAATAAGGTTAATTGTAGAGACAAAATCTGAAAGCAGAAATTGCAACCTGATACTTCAATGTATTGAATGTAAGGTGCCAATTTAAGTTCCTTTAAAAAGGCATACAGAAGTGAAATCTGTATGGAATCAAAAAGACAAATGGATGGCAGATGTTGTTAATGTTATTAGCTGTAGACAGACCCAGATCCAGAGAAGCCCATATGTGGGAGAACCTAGTATCCAGACAGTGACCTAGAACCAAGTTTTGTTACCAACTTTATAGACAATTCTGAAATTCCAGGAAAATTTTCCCCCAGCTTTAAGATGTTTTAAACTCCAGCTCCAAACGTGTTTCTTCCATTCCTAACATTTTCTAATATTTGTTGTAAACTTATAACAGTTTCAGCAACTGCATACCAATAGCAAGTGTTGTAGAAAATATGTTTTTCCTTATAATGAGAGCAAATAGAAACTGGGATCCTTAAAAATGCAATGTAATTTTTGATGCACCATGGAATGATACCTGCTGTTCTCATCACAAATATCTGCTACTGTGGCTAAAAAAAAAGCTATATTGACATAACTTAATATATTGTGTATATCCAAACACACAGTCCAGCTTTTACTCACAGACAGCTTTCAGCAAAAATATGCATTTTTTTTTCAGCTATGGAACTGAAATGGCATATACATATTTGAAAAGTAAACTTATTGTTACAGGATGAAAACACTGTGGCAGAAACTGTCAACAGGAGAGCTTGATTAGTGTCCTCTGTCCTCACTAGTATCCTCAGTTGCTTCTTTACTAAAGAGGCTCTCTGAGATGCTGAACACCTGGAGGTCTGCTGTGTTCATAACTTCAGGTTCCCACACTTGAATTTTTTTGTTTAAAAGTTCAAGTTTTCAGGCTATAAATTTCAAGCAGTTTTATTTAATTGGAAGCTAAGCATCATATTTCATTATCTTCTTACGAACAGTTTCAGTAAAATGTTATACATAGCCCCTTGGAACTATATGTTAACATTGCGTGTCTACAGTGTTTTTCTCCTCCTTGGTGAACGTCAAGCCCAACACACACTATAGGATGCCAAAAGTTGTGGTGTTCCCTTTTTTAACAAGTTGCTCTCATCACTTCCCTCTGACCCAGCAGATCTGCAAGGAAGAGGAAATAAGAGGTTCAGTGGGAGCTACATGATGAGTAAGTATTTTCAAGGAATGATTTTCTGCATGACAAGTTTGGCATCTCAGATTATTAGCTTTGCGTTGTGCTATTCTGTCTGGCAGAGCAGGATTTGAAAGAGATAGTAAAAAGAGAAAGGAATGAGTACTAGTCAAGTGATTTGTCTTGATTTTGATCAGTTCTTGAGCAGTCTTCAGGTGGAACGTGTAAAAGAGCTTGTTGCTGTTATGCACCTGCTTCCACCATGCTGTTGATTTTGTTCCTGGTACTGGCTTGGCTGGACAGCTAAACAGAACTCAACAAGATTTAGTTAAAAAAACCCCACAGTACAGACTTATCTGTCCAGAGGTCTGTTTAAGTGGTTTTCTCCTCTCAGGAGCTTTAATTATTTATTTCTTTGAGGTCCATGCCATCCTTTAAAAAGAAACAATAGAGAAAAAAAGAAAATAGTGGTGGTCCCATAAACCTTGCAGTCTAAAACATGAGCAAATAGGTGGGTGACCTATACAGTGGCTGAAGAAGACCCTGGAAATGAGTTGGGGAGGGAAAGACAGTAATGGTAATGGCAAAAATGGTAATAAAATATAAAATTATTGTTGGCACCTGCTTTGGAAGCAGGAATGAACCTGAGACAAGAATCAAATCTAGAGAAGATGATATTATGGCAAACCAACAGTTGTTCCTGATGATGTGTGCGAGAGTTGTAGCGTAACATTAGTTTCACCCAACACCCTTCTTCCACTTTGATGGTGAAAATTGTTATTCTATAGTGGGACGAAAATCAGGAGACTCCAAGCAGGTGTGGCTGTGACTGCTGTCATTCTATATTTTTACAATTTTCTGCATGAGTTTTAGTAGGCTCTTCTTGCAAAACAGTACTTCAGTTTTGACTAAAATTTTTTAACCTATTTCATCACCCAATTAATGGTGATGGAGCAGAAATGGTGTAGAAGTCAGGGAACAATTCAACCCCCCAGGCAGTACTGACATGATTGTTTGACATGGTTTTACATCTGTTGTGTGTACTTCAAATAAACATCAGACTTCCTTACTTTTCATTTTACCTTTTCCTTTTCTGAAGTTTGACATAAATATGCCTAACCACTATGTGATGAAATACTTCTAGGTCCAGCAACACATGAAAGGCTTTGATCAAGTGCCTCTCTGTTCATACAAAGACCTCTCCTTTTTGTTCCATGTTTTGAGGGAATTGAAAGGCTGCTAGGATAGTAGGACAGTCTGCTCCAGTATGGAAGAGTAGATGCTTTATATAAAATTTTGGGTTGTGGAGCACAGCATTGTGATTTCCCTCTGGGAGAATTTCCCTGTGGTGATATGGAACTAGAGTCATAAGCTTTGTGATTCACAAACTATACCCAGAATCTTGTACAAAAATAGCTTAATTAGAAGGGCTGTCTGACAGATATACTAGAGAATAGTATCACCACTAGAGCTAGCCAGGAATTTTGTGACAAAATGGCTTTTCATCATAGAAAAATGATTCATCAAACCTAAAACTTCCAGTACAAACTTTCTTTTTCATTCTGCTTTTTGGAGAAAGATTTTGCAGGCTCAGCGTAGAAATAATCACAAAAGTCAGGAAGCTAGTCAACAGTGCTGTGACAAGGGAGCTCATCAAAAACACCTGGCCAGGTTCAGGCTGGAGACTCAGCTCTTGACCTTCCAAATGTCCCTCGCATATCCTGACTTTTCTCTAGAGGGGTCTCTTTCTCCTTCAGGGGAGCTGTTCTGTTTTGTGCCAGTTAAAATACTGTGAAGCAGGGACATGAGCCTTGGTCTTTCATGCTCCTGGCTACTTCTCCTACACTGCAATATACAGCAGTTTCACCCTGTGATGGCACACTGGTTGCTGAGCTGCTTGAAAGGGAGCAACTCCAGCAAGGAGGCTGAGCAACGAGGACTTGGGCATTTGTCTGCACTCAGGAGGACCAGCAGAGTGAGGAGCTCCCATGCCCAGGTGAACCCTTCCCATCTTCTTTCCCCCCTCCTGCTGAAGAGATTGAGGTAGGAATTTCCTGCCCCCTGCTAGTCTTCATCACATGTTTCTATTTTTCAGTATCTGGTTAACACGCACCTCTTTGCTCCTAAGCTCTACCACGAGATATATTCTCTGAGAAACCTGGATGTATCCTGTTACCATGCCTGCGAGGAAATGCTTCAGGTGACAAACAACATGTTGCTGCCTGTGACAGAAAGGAAATATTTCTTTCTGAAAGCTGCTTTATTCCCTTGGGTGAGGATGCCCTGAGAGGAAGAAATATGCACGAGAGTGCTCCTGGGAGAGCTGAGTTCTGTTGCCAGCATCAATGTTGGGAAGCTTGGGCAAAGCAATTCTATATTAGATGCATTTTAATTTAAGCATTGCCTGCACTGTTTCTTGCAGCTCTCTTTTAATCACAAAACCTTTCTTCTTTGTTTTTTCTGTTAGCTCCCGAACAAGCTATTTCCTCTGTTAATGTACTAATATCACTTCTCTCTTTGGAAAATGTTTTCTCCTTTGTCCAGATCGCTGTTGCTTCTTTCTGTTCTATAATCAGAATCATGTCTCATCAATACAGCAGAAAGAGATTTTAAAAAGTCTTTTTAAACGCAGTTGAATTTTGTGGGCTTTGTTAAGCCTAATATGTATTCAAATGAACGTTGCTGCCCTTGCAGTCTCAGCTATCATTCAGTCTGGTTGCAGAACCGAACTGTAACACAAAGTTTCTCAATTACAACAATTTGGGGGTAAGAAGATGGAAAGCGTGTCTGATACTGAACTTTGTCTTTCTGGAAGGTCAAATAGATTTGACTACATCCACGACTAACTAGACATTGTATTGTGAGCAAGACCTTTTTGCCACTTGCTGTTTTATAATTTTTCCCCACGATTGGACCACAACAACAGGCAAAATATACAAATAGAGGATAGATGATATTATTTATACATAGGCAACATGCACAGTTTTGCCAGTGAGGGCAAGCAGAAAAATCTGTGTTTAATAAGAAATAATGTGTTACAGAAACTACTACAACTTCCCCTCCCCACAAGTGCTTCCTATAATTTGAGTCCAGTTATCAATCATAAGGCGTTCTCTAAGTAAAAATTTTTATAACATGCTGATGGAAGGAAAGCATGATGCCAAAAATAGGCAGTCAGGTTTATTATTAGTCTGTTCCCCCAAAATCATAAGACCATCTTAAAAATAATATATTTGGACTTTTTTTATATTTGCATCTGGTTTTTGTATATTAGGATTTGTGCTTAAAGCATTTGGTATCACAGTAAGGACAAGGCATTTTTTAAAAAGCAAAAAGAAAACAGATTTTCACATAATACCTTCAATTCAGGAGATGAGATCTAGGAAAATCACCACATAGCACAAAGCTCTCAATAAAAATTGCAAGAGTTGACAAGACAGCCTCCAAATTATGTTTTTTTTCACTGTGGGTTTCTATCCTGATAGAAGAACACCAAGAGTTCAAATCCGGCATACAAAATAGTCACAAAAATTCGTCACTCTTGAATGCATGAGTTCTTTCCTAACTAGGACAAGAAAACTATTTATTGTCAGTTCCATTTGCACTGCAGCAAAATATAACACTTTAGTTCATTGTAAAGATCGCACAAAACAGTCTCACAATGTCTGTATTTGGTCTACAACTGTAACTTTTCCTTAAGAAAAACAATTGCTATTTGGAATAAGTTCAGCTGCTCCACAGACTTTTCACAGTCTAGCTGTCAGAGGATGATTCATGGAGAAGCCATTAAAATTTAATATGTCAAAAGTGAACTCTATTGTATGCTTAGCAGGTATTTTTAGCTTCCAAAACTATTTTTATTCTTTCTCAAAGACTAAATAATATACACTCAATGGGAGAAATTTTGCTTTTGCTTACCACTGAGTGGATCCAGAATAACTCCATTCTCTTGAACTGTATCCCTTCAGCATAAGGGAAAGCAGGATTAGGTTCTCTATGTCTTTCACTTCATTGTGTTTCTGTATGTGTACTACCGTATTTCACAATTTTCCTAGTGTTAGTTAATAAAGTATATGGGTTTTTTCCAGTTCAGGCAATTTTGTTTCTCTTTCTTCTGTAGGTATTTCACAGAATACTCTCTAAGCACATATTTACCAGTCTCTGTAATATTTCTAGATACAGTATAGAGGTATTTTATTGTCTTCCTAATGTTAGTTGATAAAGTAAGTATTTCTCACTTATTGCAATACTGTATCTCTTTATATATATAAAGGAGGCATTTCACACTTCCACAGTTGGGAGAATTCTTCCATTTGTCTGCAATATTTCATTACAGTGTATTTGAAAGTTCCAAAATTGATTTTTCAGCCTATAATGTGTTTTGTACAGAACTTTCTTAGTCTTAATATTGATTTCACTCTATCTTTGCGTCTAAATTTTTTGTACTTCCCAATTTTCTTTAATATTAGCTTTGGGTATAAAAGGAAGTGTTAAGTCTTGCTCTTTGATGGTACTTGGACTTTCTGAGTCTCCTCTCCTCCTCCTCTTCCTCAGTCTTAAATTGACTTAAAAGTCAGGAGTCCCTCTGGCTGTCAAAAAACCCCCAACCAACAATAAAAAATCTACCCATTAACTTCTCTGTGGTAAATCTAGGAGCTGGGATTTTTTCCCCCTCTCATCTTCCTGCATTCCAGTTTTCATCTCTCTTCTTCCTTGCTTCCCAGTTTTCTGTATCTTAGTTACCCACTACATCCTTCATTATCCTTTGGTTCCTTTTCCACATGTTGTCCTTCTCTTTTTTTCCCATGGCACCTTACTCAATTACACTATTCCCTGCTTCTTCTCTTCTAGCCTGCTTTTCTGCTCTATTTCCCCATTTTCTACCACAGCCACGTTTAAGGAATGCAGAAGCTAAGAGTTAATCTTTTTTACTAGGGCAAAGTAATATTTGCCTGCAAAGACTTCAGAGAGGTAGTGACCATATTTGTAGAAAGTATTCTAGCTACAGCTGTATTCAGAATAGTGGGAGAAAATGACATTTTGGTAAAGGAGAAACCATAAAGATTGCTTCAGGAGATAAGTTTTAAGGAAACAAAGACAGTTGTCACATTTGTGGTAATCCTGTAAGCATCGAGAACTCAGCTCATAATCTCCTGCCCTGCAAAATATCCTTTCTCTCCTACTCTCAGTTTCTGCAGACAGTGAGGTAGAATGGGAAACAGAAATGGCCTGTGAGGAGGGGAAAGCATGTATGAACCACAAAGGGAGACGCAAGCTGCGGTTTTCATTTAAGGAGAAGGTATTTCTCTGGTGCTTTATGCTACTTTTTTTTTCCCAACGCAGCTAATCTGACATTATGCTATAGCAAATGTAGTAAATCCTGAATTATTTTCCACATAAGGAGAATGTTCCAAAAAGCTAGAACAGCCTCTATTTTTAGAATGTTGCTTTCCATAACAGTATTTTACCTTTAAACTCATTGCACTAAATTTGTTACGAGGATTCATTTCCTAAGTCTGATGGTACGTAAACTCCACTTTTATAAGATGTCAATCATACAGTAGGGCACCAGATTTTAATTGATCAGTGTAAGTTTTAAATACACCCATTGGGAATATTAATTAATTAAAAATACATATTTGAACCCCAGTTTTGCAAAGACCAAATCATCTGCTTAATTTGTTCTAGGTCACTACATGGAGTTCAGAGAAATTACCTGCAGCCTATGCAAGTATTTTTGCTAGATCAGGGTCTCCATTAATATTTTGCAGCAATTGCTTTAAAGCAGTTTTTCTCATTTTCAGAAGTACCTGAGAAACTACTCAGTACATGGGACAAGCAGAAAAGGAAACTCAAAATTGTTTGACTATGATTGTCAATGCATTTTAACCAATATGTTGTTGGAGGTGACGAAGAAAGATTATTTGCTCACCTCTGATTATGATTAGAATAAAAGATTTTAGCTACAACTTAACAAACAGTAGAAAAGAATATAGTTCCAAGTAGCTTTAGCATGAATTGAAGTTATGAAAACTCACAGAGCAGTGTCACTGTAATTGACACTACATGCAGTGGAGAATAAAACTTACATAGGATATGTTTGGCTAAGTGAAATAGGTATCAACAAACATAAGTCTTGACTGGCAATGTGCAAAAAAGATTTAAGTGAGTCAATCCAATTATTAATTATGATGTAGAATTTTAGTCTGGAGTTACCTCGTGATGATGTTATACAGAGGAAAGGTATCAGTATGACAAGTTATTTGATCATCTCTGAGATAGCATTCTTGCAGCAGAAGATCGCGTTTTATATCAGGAAATTAGAATATGGGGTACCATTATTAACAGCTTAATTGAGTGAAAAGACCTTAAAGTACTGCAGGATTTTTTTGACAAGATTCCAGCCAGGCTTTTATAAAGAACTATTCAAAACTGCATAGAAAACCCTTTGAATGTAGATAAAGAGCAGACTTAAATGTAAGATTTCCTTGGCCAATTTGGTTCTGAAGGCTTTCATGGACCACATGGACGCAATGGACTAAATGCAAAAGACTGCAGAAGTTTGTTCTGATTTTGACCTGTATATATACATATATATGTGCATGTATACTCAACAACACAACCGAAATCCAGGAAATACCGATACAGGGATCTCTGGAAAAGGGTGTGGCTTTCTTCTGTTCAATAGTATTTGCGGAAAAACTAATAAATAGTCTTTTACAGAAAAGGTGGGGTTTAGGCAGAAATTATTTTCATTTACTAATTCTGTCTTCATAATGGGACACATTCATCATAACTGTATTGTAATTAACTGAAGTCATTCAAGGTTATTTTTGCCTAATCGTTTGACTGAAAAGGGGCACCTCTGAGGGATTTGAGGACATTTTGCTGCAACATGAACGCTTTCCTTAGGTCAAATGTTTGCATGTTTCATTGTTCCTCCCTGTGGTATGTTACTCTCTTTTACACTCAGAAGATGAAGAGGGAGAAAATTCCTAAAGCAGAGTTGTCATTCAACAACGTAGTATTTTAAATGGCATCTTTATTATATCTGAAAGCATACAGCTACCTTAAAGTTAATTGCAGAGCACTGAAATGGATAGGGCCCATAATCTGGGATGGAAACTGCAGGTGCCTCCTGGGAAGTGCCGTGGGATTGTTAATGGCTGTAAGTGGGAGGGCTTGGTTTTGCAGCTCATCCAGCACAAAGGGTACTGCTGTCCTTATCGAAGGCAGCTGGAGAACTTGGCTCTTCACTCACCATGGCAATGACAGGACTTATATATGTGTGCTGCCGGAGAGCTCCTGTTCGGGCGCTGACCAGGCATGATCCCGTGTAGCTTGCCCCACCTGGCAAGACCACAGCACAAACTGATGCTGCCTGGCTCTGTAAACTACAGAGAGGTGCAAGGGCCTTTCAAATTTGTTCATCCTCACCCTTCATGAAGATGTCGTTATTTCTTGTTGGAGTATGCTCTAATTCAAGAGTTCAAAAAAACCCCACAAAACAAGTAATGAAGATTCATATCAATGATTTGCATCATTCTATGAACTAAAGGAAATGGCAGAAGTGCAAATAAGGCTTTACAGCAGACAGCTTAGGAACGTGCCAAATTCAGAACTAAATCCAGTGTTTTTCAGCGCTGTTAAATTACTAATATTGAAAAGCCTTAGGAAGAAGCTGGGTTTGCATATGAGCATAGGATGATATATTCAAATTTATGGTCAGAGGAACCTTGGTTTGGAACACAAAGTATTTTTGCCTGTCAACTTAATTCTTTTTCCAGTTTAACACTAGAACCAAAAAAGCTGAATTGTAATAATATGTATGAATTTATGTTGGCTTTATGCAAACAAAAACCATAGCAAAGGTGACACAGAAGCACTGTGCTTTAGCCCACTGAAATCTGACTATCAGAGTTTGACTCACTTACAGCTTTCACACCTATGTCAGCATTCCCTTTGCTATGATTTTTGTTTTAGTTTGCATCCTACTGTAAGTCTAGAAGAAACTTTACAAATATGGGAGAAGGAAAAATCAACATTACGTACAGCTCACAGGCTTCATTGGGATATGAATAAGTGCAACCCTCATATAAGACAGGGAGGAGGTCTGAAAGTCAAAGCGGAGACAAATGCTATAGAAACTGTGCATTTGTAGTGTACAATAAAGAAGGAAAGGCAACGCATTTAACAAAAGCTGAGAGTGGAGCTGTTTCAAGCAGTAGGAGAGAATGACTTAAATTGAAAAGGGAAATTCTATCTAAAGCAAAATAAGTGATAAAGCCACTATTCTCTTACATGACATGATCTCATAAATGAGAGATGAAAACACCTGGAACCTGATAAAGACTGTATAGAACATAGGACATAGAAAAACATGCAAAATCTGAGATGGAGGCTTTATTTTACAGATGCCTATTAGACTGACAAGACAGAAGCTGTGAAATACACAGTTCTAGTACAGGCAAGGTTTGTGGGGAGGAAGAACATATTTTATCCCGTTATGATATGGGGAAAAAAGAAATAACCTCTCTCAAGCACATAAGTACTTCATCAGGACTGAAATAGAAGCTTAAACCAAGAGCTTGCAGTAATAAATTGGTGGCTTGTGTTAAAAATGTTGAGCCCCAAAAAGGCACATTGGCTCAGGTTTGCTTTAAAAGCAGCTGAAATCTAACTAAATCTTGGCATGGCTGTCACAGAGCAGGTACTTCTGGTTTTATAAATAAAACGGAAGCGACAAAATACATTTCACTATAAACTATCAGACTTTCTTTCCTTTATGCTTTCTGTTCTGGCTTTGGATTATTTTATTTTGAGTCATTTTCCTTATTTCAAGAAAGGGGCAAAGCTTTAGAATTCATGGCCAAAAAAGATGTTATTTCCTTATAAAATAATAAAGTTGGGGGACCTTTTAAAAATGGCTCAAGTTACTTTTGTGGTCGTTCCTGTAAATATTCCAAAGTGGTGGATAACCTTAATGCATCTACTTTGACTACAGTCGTCTGGCAGATGCTTTTATGGTGCTCTTGCTCCGCTGAGGTTACTGGGCTTTCAGATTTCTACTCAGATTCTGTAGAGAATTAGAAAAATGTTACATATATTGTTTCATAGCTGTACTCACAAAGTACAACACAGAACATCACTTAGAATTTAAGGGTCCATAAAACAGATCTTACTTAACTCCTTTGTTTCAGGGGGTACTGAACTTGCAGCACCCTGTGATATTGCATTTTATGATTCTTCAGACTAAAATGTGACAAAACTCAATATATGTCCTGAGAAATTAGAACTTCTTTTTCATGAGAATATTGGACTTTAGGTAGCAATGTTCAGTTGGTATCTCAGTACCCAATTATAAGACCATATAAAATACTGGAAGTAAAAGTAGAGCAAAATCTATTTCTGGAACTGCAATTTTTTTTTTTTTTTTTTTTTTTTAACAAACAAACAATCAAAAACCCCTCAATGCAGTTGAATTAAAAACCTGCATTTTTGCCAGAATCACTGTGGAATGTGTTGCCAAAAATGCCGGGAAGTCAGCCTAATTTTCAAATACGGGCATCTTAATAAGATACCCAAATTGCACATTTGGGTACTTACATGGACACTTAGATGTGTAAATGCCCACTCTGTGGATCTAAGTGCTGATTTGAGCATTCATGTCGGAGATTTAGACATCCCATTAAAACATCCATATTTGATATGGGACCCATAGTGTGTATGTGTATTATTAATGTTTAAACAGAGCAAGAGCATATGAGCCAACTATGCATTTTATATAATACTGGCTAGCCAAATGTATTTCTACTGCATACACATTAGATATGACAAAACAACACTGAGGTTCCCAGTAAATGTACAGACAATACCTTGAACATACCTTGGATAGAGAGAACATGAAACATCTGCACTGTAAAATAAAAAGAATTTTCAGGATATGCTTTTACTTCGAAATACTTGCATTATAATAATGTTAGGAATATAAATATAGAAATAAACATTGAACCTTCTTTTTGCTGTGCACAGTCCTACTAGAATGTGGAGAAAGGTCACTTATTGTAATAAAGATGTTCACGGTTTAAGATGTTTCCCTAAGCAGCAGTTGCTCAGTGTATTGGATATTAAGCATTCCAGACATACCAGACACATAGCCTCATTCGGTCAGGAATTCATGTCTCTACCAGGCTTTTTCGTGCCTTCCCCTCTTGCTCGTTGAACAATCTTCTTTTATGTTTCTGTGGGGCTTTCCAAGCATTATTCCATATACTCTAGCTTGAACATAATTTTTTGTGTTAGAAGCACTTCAGGCATTAAAAAAAAAAGATTAGGCAGGAAAAGAATTGCAATCAACTCAACCTCCCATGGAACTCCTCTGAGAGCATTGTGAAAATCTTTGTCTTTGGCTTTTACCTCCAATGTGCAGAAGTGTTTGATGTTAAGCTTGGAGGGGTAGTGAAGGTACCAAAATACTGTGACAGACTTGAATGGGCTTTTTTTAAAAAAAACTGTCAACCCCCCCACCTCCCCGTTTGCAGAAGGACTGGTCTTGGTGAAGTAGGAACCTGAAAGCTCTAGCACAGACATCCAGGCCCTGTATTTCTAAGGAAGCTCTGAAGCATGCAGACCCTTGAGCCAGGTGGCTCAGGGTCCCTTTGCATGGCAGCCCTGCCTGGGGATGGAGAAAATTGGTGGCTCCTCCTCAGCTACTGGGTCCCAAGAGTGAAGCTGAGAAGAAGCACAACAGCTTTGCTTAGAGAAGGTGCAGGAATCCTCCAAATAGCTTTCTTTTTACCTGGACTGGAAATGGGAAGGTAGAGCTGTACCAGGCTTTTCCTGAGGATGTTGGTTGCAGTTACAACCTCTGTCATCAATGGCTTCCTGGGCGCTGGTTTTTGCAGAGTCAGAGCGAGATCTAAAATATGCATCAGGTATGAAAAAGCAGATAGTAGCTTATGAAAACGAGCATGGAGAATGAAAGGACAAGGGAGTGTGTAGGAAAAGACATGGGTCTTGGCATTGGTTAGGTAAAAGGCAGAATGGCAGTCTGAGGCAGACTGGAAGCAAACATACAAGATAAGTAAACCAACTATTTTTCCCCTGTAAAAGATCTCATTTTAGTCAAACTCAGCTCAAATTACAACACAGTGAACTAATTTTAACATATTCAAGTTACAATTATCTTAAACAATCATGCAAGTATAAATTGAGTTAACACTCTGGTATTTGAATTAATGAACTCTAACTATGGGTGATTTTTAGACCATTCAGTTTATGGTAACTGGGAATAAACAACAATTTTTAATATTTTCAAATACACAAGAGGTTGCCTAAAATACAGTACAACTAATTTCAGGCAATATTTTCTTTTTAACTTGGCAGTTAGCCTTCCTGTTCTGCATAGCTTGCAGGATATTTTAATGCCATTAGTTGCCATGGTAAAATGTATTGCAAAGCCATATTCAGCTCTGGCACAAGTGGATACAAGTTTTGAGTTGTTTTGCTTATATGTTTTGTCACTGAAGAAATTGTCATAGCTCATAGTGCATAAAGGCGTAAGGGAACTCAATGGTGAACAGTATTCTTGATTAATAAAACTTTTAAATTCGCTTGAGAAACACTGACTTAACAAGTAACAGCTGTTGCTGAAGAAACATGTTATATCAATAAAAATAGACTACCTTTACATTACAATATTATGAATTTAAAGTTAAGCATCTACGTTTCAGGTAGGACAAGTCCCCAAAAAGTAATTCCTTTTTAAATATAAATTAAGGATCACACATTCATATGATTTAAAAATAAATGCCTGACTTTAAGAAAGGATTTAAACAGCTACATGAATATGAGAGCAGTTCTTCATTAATAAAAATGTAACATAATAAAAATAATACTTAATAAACAAATTAACCTTGCTTATAATCATACTGTAACAAACTTTTCTGGACTTTTACTCATTTTCATTTTTCAGGCTTTTTCAGTTTACTGGTGATACTGTAATTTTAATAAGGCTGCTGAAGGTTACCCATTATACTTCAGTTTAGTAAGCCAAAATTTTACAGTTGAGTACAAGGGTTATCATATTTTACATATTCACAAACACTGCAAATCCACAGATGTTGGATTTTTGACTGCTGGAAGTTGATATATCAACCTGACACTGCATTGTTTCACCAGCACACAATGGGGAAGGTCAATATCATGTTACCATGCAGACCTAAAATTTGAAGTATGCAGTTCTACACTAGTAGGCTCTTTTTGCTTTTAGTGGAAAAAAAACCCCCAAAAAAACCTTAATGCATCACTGAGTACTGAGGAACGTATAAAGCTTCAGTGCAGGTCACTTGCACCTAGAATTGTAAAAATTCTCTGGCAGTCTGGAAAAAAATTGTAGTTTTGAACCATTTAAGCAAACTGAAAAATGAAACAACCTGATCTCAGATCAGAATAGAATAGAATAGAATAGAATAGAATAGAATAGAATATTTCAATTGGAAGGGCCCTACAACAATCATTTAGTCCAACTGCCTGACCACTTCAGGGCTGAACAAAAGTTAAAGCATGTTATTAAGGGCATTGTCCAAATGCCTCATAAACACTGAGAGGCTTGGGGCATCGACCACCTCTCTAGGAAGCCTGTTCCAGTGTTTGACCACCCTCTCGGTAAAGACATGCTTCCTAATACCTAGTCTGAAAATAAAATATTTCATTATGATTGGTGTGGGGTTTGCTACTTTTGGGGAAGATAAAAGGATCTGTGGCACAAAAAGGTTACCTAAATACTATTTGCAAGATGGAAGAGAAAATAGCTGTGAGGCCAGACACCTTCGGACACTCACCTGAGATGGAGGAGACCTATACCGAGGTCCTCCTCTCTGCAGGTACTGTCTGAAAGTCTTCTGCTTTGAATATCTTGTGAAATAGTCAATGGCTTAAAAAGACAGTAACAGGCTGGCTTTAGAACTTCTGGGCAAAACCACTCTGAGAGAAGTGAGGCAGACATGTTCCTGTCCCTGAAGCAATGTAGTCCTTTATTTAACGGGGTGAAAAGTAAACATCCTTTCAGTTTCCTGCTTGGCACAAAAATATACATCCAATTCTTAGCCTCTGAATCCAAAGCTTTTAAAAATTTAAGAAACTTCAAGATGAACTGTTCTGACGTAGGAATGTGGTTTTTTTGTTTGCTTTTGGTAGAAAATATTAATTAAATATGACTCTCAATTGTGTGTGGCTCAGACCCAGAAAAATTATAAATTCCTTTTTTGCAAAATATAAATCAATTACCGTGTTCGATTTGTATCATACAGGTTGGGAATTGCCAATATTTTCTCTAAATGTGACAAACTGGCTAGTAATAGAATTCAGTTAAATACAATTCATTCTTCCTGTGCCTGTCTTCCTTGAAATAGAGAAGGTCTGCTCCCCTTTTCCTGACTGCTGAAGATGGGCTGTCGTTGCTACAAGCCTTTCATTCTTTAAAGTAGGATTACTGCAGTTCTGAAATACAAGTGGTGTAAAACAAAATATATTGCAATCAGGTTTCAATCTCAAAATGTTCAATGCGTTAAGCATTTTTCAAACCAATCCAAGTTTTATGAGGATTTTTTGTAGTTGTTTTGGTCTTTGGCATTACAGTAAATGCCTGAGTTCTGTGTTCGTCTCTGGAAGAAATAGATTGTGAACAGTTTCCTTGAACAGAAAAAATGTCTGTGGACCTTGATCATCCATATATCACTCTTCTGCATCATCCGCTGCAACTGAAACTGTATTACAATTAGCAAACATCCTAATCTGATTCTGCAATGAATCTTATAGGATATTAAATGTGGTTTAAAAGAGGAAAACAGCTTCTTCAAACTTCTAGTCAGTTTATAAAAACTTGGCAAATGCTTTGAAATGTCAGTAGTCCAGCTTAATGCTGCGTGAACAACCAAGGTTGCATAAGTGATAAAACTCGAGGAATATTAATCCGAGTCAAGCACTATGCATGGAAGCCTCTTTTTTCCACCTGAGACTTTTTTCAGAGAAATACTTCATTATAATGAAAAATTAATGTTTTTAAAGATGAATCTGAGGGAACAGAGAAGTGAAGATATATTTTTATTGCAAACTAGTCTGTTTATAAAGCATGTTGTTAGCGAGGCAGTAGCTTGAGTGTACAGCGTATTCAGACACCATCAATCAGCTAATGAATTATTAGGCACATTTCACCTTACCTTTCAGATTCCTTTTTTTTTTTTTTGCTTTTGCTTTCTTTTGGGTCATAACATTGGCAGAGCATTTTGTTTGTTCACATTTTAGCAGTAGATTTGGATTTCAGAAGGCAACTTCTCATCTCTATTTTTATTTTTCACAGGGTGTTGGTTTCTTCTGGGGATGGGATCCAAAGCTCCTCCAATTGAAATCTTTCCTGGATGGTTGTACTCCTATTCTTCTTGTGGTTGATTTTCACCATATGAAAAAAATAATAGTTATTAACCTTGTGGTAATCACCTTTTTTTTCCTCAGGCATCTTCCACATATTACCTTCGGCTGAATTTTAAATTGTGATCACATTTTGGCAAGATAAGATTACTTGATTGCAGTCTATTTAATAAGCTACCGGAGACAATTTTACTCCTTCAACTAATTTCATTATTGCATGAATTATTTAATAGAAGCTATATCTTCTGTTGGTTTACAACAATGATTCTACTATATTGACATTTTCTGATTCTTAAATGCTCTGTCTTGTTACTCAACGTTCTTTGAAGATAGCACATTTGTATGGAACATACCATGTAAACCTGTGTGCAGATAGAGGTGATTGTTACCTTCAGATCTTTTTAGTCTGAGATTGAGGTTATGACAGATCCATTTCTATGTTCAGGGAACTTTGATCATTACTTTACCTAGCTCAAAGACTATTTTTTTTTTCATGCTTTTATCTGTACTTGCAAGTTTTGAAGCCCTCGTGTTGGTGAAGTATATGAACTTTTCACATTTTGGGGGGGAAACTGCTGTGTGTTATACTGCCACCAGAATGGTTTAAGTGGTCTTTTGCAAGCATAAGGTGTGTTTCCACTCTGCGAGGTTTTCTTGCAACAGCTAAATAGCCAGACAGGTCCAAAAACTCAGTCAGCTGCAGAAAGATATTAAGACCTATTTCAAAAACTAATATGGGCTGCTATGTCAGGTCTTTACAGTGCTGAAAGCCTGTGCGAGGCAGGGGAAAATGATACTTTAGATGTAAGTACTGATTTTTCTGAGATATGGCCCATGATGTCTCACAACCTTTGGACTTTATGCAGATTTGACAATATTACTTCATTTACGTGAAAATGATGCACTCTTAACTACACCTCTGCTATATTTCCCATTGCACTTGTTGCATCTAATTTAGCTCCTCTTCCCTTTGCCGTAATTATAAGCAGATGGAAAGTGCATTTGCCTCTGTGGATTTGAAACAACATTGTCTTGTCTTGCTTAACGCAGGGAAAAAGCTAAAGCAAGAAAGAGAGAGTAGCATCTGCTGAATGAAAGTGCACGAAATCAAAACCAACAATTGGGTATCTCTGGCTGATTGAAAGGTCCCAGGGAATGACCTATCATCTTGGATTAGATCAGACCTGGAGGCAGTCAGGATTGTCCTGAGTTAAAATCCAGAAAAATGCGGTTTCTTTCTTTTTCCCTCCCTCTCTTTTCAAAACTCTTGGCTATGGTCCTTTCCACTGGGAAGGACTGTATGTTGCCCTGACTGAAGAGGCTCAGGGATGTGGATGAGCATCTCAGTAGCTGAGGGCCCAGTGACTCTGATTTCCAAGGCTGCCTCTATTGATGTGATTACATCACACCTACTTGCTGACTTACTGTTGTGTCATAACTGCCTCATCCAAAAGAATGAGCAGCAGGCTGTTGGGTGGCAGACTGGAAAATACGAGGAAAAAATTGGGAGAAAAGAGAAAGTGGGTAAAAGATGATTCAAGGAATAAGCAGAAAACCCAAAGCAGAAGCAAAAGTTGCAAGTAAAAGGCAGAAATATTCAACTGAGAGGTGGAACATCAATTGAATGGGACTGTGTTTAGGTAGGCTGTTAGGTGACTGAATGGTCTGTGCCTGTTTTAAACATACAGTTTATCAATGAGAGAAGCATAGCCAGAAAGAGGCTTGAAGAAAGGGAAAAACTTGGCTGGGGAACTTCAGGTTGCCTTGAGACACTTTACCAGTGAGTAAGACCTCTTAGTTTTCTATCTTGTTTCAACAAGCTACAGCACTTCAGATGTGATTTGGATGAGTGCACAGCATGACTAAGTTATATCAGGGCATGGGAGTGAAAATTATGCCTCCTTGTGCAAGAAAGGAGGTATAATTTGATTGTTGAAGGGAAATTTCTCAAAGCTGAATTGTTGGAGGTAGTAGCTTTAAAATCTGCTAGAACTGT
>WAAD01020243.1:85383-146505 GCA_013389945.1 Fregata magnificens | reverse complement strand
GCTTTAAAATCTGCTAGAACTGTTTGGAGAAGCCAGTGGTATATTTTAGTAGTCTGAAGTAGCTGTACAAAGAGATGTTTTATTGCTTCTTTGGAGACATTTCCTTTGCACTCTACATTTCTATTTCATACTCTTTGCTAGACAGGACTTGAAAAGAATTGTGAGTACTTCTTGGCAGTAGAGATGCCCTTTGAGGGGGGGAAAAAAAAAAAGCTTATGAGGTTAAAGCTTGAACCTGGGGAAAAAATGGTTTTTAGAAGAGGCGTTCCCGATTCTGATCTGAATTGCACCACAGATATATGGCAAATTTATTTATATGTCACATCAAGACCTTTAAAACAGAAGTAGTTTCTTCCATAATGCAGAAAACGAAATGGTTTTGTTCCCAGAAAGGACGTAATAGAATGGTGGAAGAAATGGGATTGCTCAGGGGAGGCTTTTCACCTAGAACAACACTATGATGGGTGGTAGGAACAGTTAATGACAGAAATAGTAATAGGACAGCTTAGAGATTTAAGACAGAACTTTTTTTTTTTTTTTAAGCAAAGAAAGGTCAGAAGGCCACTTAGTGTTTTAAAAAAATCTGTAATTTCCTCAACCTCTAAGTCAAATATATCTCATTTTGCTGGATTTTCAGCTGTCCAAATAAAGCACTGGAATTTAAAACAAGCAGAAAGTTATCAAATGTTTTCATAATCAATATTAAGGAAGACTCTGAGTTTGCTAGATGTGGCTGATATCCTGTTATTCTTTTACAGCCGTTAGCCCTAACATGCTTCACAGAGCACTGAATTAACACACTTACCAAAAAATGGTGAAGTTTTAGCCTCAATGTTTTATTTTTTCAGTCTGTCTTTATTCTCTATGAGCTGAGGCACTCTCAGCACAGCTGATCATGTTCTTAAAATGCCATTTTTCTTGACCTCTTGAACCTCTCATGATTGCTCTCCTACCTCTCTAAGATCTGTCTCTCAAAGAGCTGCCAGAAGGGATTCTTATTCACCCCTTGATTGGTTCTTCCCTGTCTGTTACAGAAAACAAAGCTGATTCCCTTGTCTGTTATCTTTTTCTGTCCTTGCACTGGTGCTGCCTTAAAGTCAGATAGTAAGTCTTTTGGGTCAGAGTCCATCTTTTCACCCGCTCTTGGGCAGGGCCTTACTGACTGGGAGACTGGTCCTTCACTAGGTTTCCTAGGCACTGTGGTATGCAATGAATTAACAACAATCATAAGTCTAAAGTCTTTTCCAGTACACAGGGAAGGGAAGTGAATACAAATGAGTAAATGATCAGCTGAAAATAAGACAACCCTCCCTAGTAACAAGGAAGTGACAAAAAATGTATTGACTGTGTAATTATGAGTAGAACCAGGTGAAAATAGTTCATATGGAATATATTGTAGAATTTAGCTCTTTATTGACTTCATCTTTATATATGCCTTAGAAGACTCTAACTGCTTGTTATTCAACTAAATTTTTATGATAAAGATGATGTGATTTATAGAAATCCTTCCAAAAATCTTGTTACTTTTTAGTTGAAATATTTTCAGCTCTACCAAAAAGTAGAATACGGAGATATCCCAAAGTTTTTCCAAAACTGTACCTTCCCCTCTTTTTTGTTTTTAATTTTTTGCGTCTTTCCCTCCCCCAAGAATTATGCAAGGCTGTATCTGAGGAGTTATGTTTACAGGGTGAGGCACTCGGCATTCTGCTTTGCGGATTTTGCTCTACAGGACATTTTCTGGATCAATGACTTGCTCAAGAGAGTTTGTGTGCATATTTACGAAGTCATGTCCTGTCTGCTGCAGCAACCCAGATGCTGAACATACTCTACAAAAGAAAGAACTGCAAGCCTCAAGTACAAATGAAGGTTCGCTTCAGTTGGAGCACCCGGATGCTGGAAACAGGTTACCAAATCAGTCACGCAACTGAATGTGCCACCTTTTCTCTAACAAAATATCTTTGTGGAATTAGACTGGTGAATCCTTGACTGACAGAAAAAAGTATGAGCCAAGACGATTAATTAAGTAGTCAATACCAAACTCATTCCAAATGTTTGCAATAAGCAATATGACTGAGTGTGTAGAGGCAACATTGCATTTAAACCCCAGATACTTATCAATACTGGTAGAAAGCACTCCAAGAAATTGGATGTTGTTTGTAGTGGATCATTTCAGCAGTGATTCATCAAATGCTATCATATATATCTGACAGAACTCAAAACTGGCAAATGTTCTAATGGAACATAATAACAACGATGAGTCGTACATTTGTAGCACTTACTAAAAAGAATTCCAGGATTGACAAATTGGAGTGGCAATGTTGGCAGACTTAAAATGAAGCATTTGTACAGTATATACAGTACTTCGAGATGTGGAATAGATTCCAATATGAAATGCAGAGAGGTTTCTTAACATCTTTCTGAAGCTTCATGCCAAGATGGTGCCTGATTTTTATCCTGTCACTCATGAAACCCTTCGCATCTGTTGTTTCAACGTGTGAACAGTGACCCAGTTCAAGCTGCTGCTAAAACTTGAGCATTAATTAATAAGGGGGAAGCTGGTGATGGATAATTAAGAGCAGAGTAGGAAATTCTGGACAATGTATTTGCAAAACTGCACTTGGAAGAAAGATGTAGAGTGGTTTAAGAAAAATAAAGCCATTTTGAAATGAGATATTTAGGGAGAAGTAGTTGCAGAGAGTACCACACATTTCAATCAGCACGGAAGGCTCCAACCTTTCACCTTCCTGGGAAACTTCACTGTAATCACCCCAGCTGCTGGACTGGCCACCTACTCGACTCAGAGTTGCATCTACTCTCTCAAGAGCACATAACCAAAAAGCAAGTTTTAAAGGGCTCTAGCTCACCAGTGCTACTTATAGTTGCAGGTCTGTGACAGGTGTAACTGCTACTGTCTCTCACGTGGACACCCTTACTGTGGAATTAACAGGGGGGATCCTTTACATCAGTATGCCTGGAGCCCTCAGCTCGATATTATGCCTATACTGCAGGAAAGTCCCCTTTCAATACAAAGAATCACTTGGGGCAGTCGTGCACCATTTCTAGGTGGACCTTTTAAGACTGGTTTATGCACAGTTTTTGAAACACCTAAAACTTTGCAGTCTTTCTCTTCTAACTATGGTGGCCACAAATTTTTCTGGAACTTACCTTAAATCTGTTTGTCCAATACATTTATGATTTATTTCTCTGCGATGTCTTCTAAGAAGACATTTACATTATGTTGTGCTAATCCATTGTCTTTTGCCATCTTGTGCCTGTTAAAATTTCTTCTTTGAAATTGTTATCTATTTTTTACCTTCTCTTATCTTATTTCTCTATGGCTGAACACAATAGGGCAGTAATCCAGGCCAGAGCTTTCCGCAAAATAAAGAGTCTCATATGTAGCTCTACAGAAAACATTTTTAAATTTTTTGTGTCCCTGGAGATTCTTTTTATCTACTGTTTACTTCACTTTAAAGTACAATTTTCACCAATAGGATTACTGATATTTTTTTAATAGTTGAAGGTGATCAAGTTAAGTGGAAAAACTGTAGCTATACACACACACACAAATTAGTTTACACTCATCCAGGTTTTGACTGACATGTACAATCATGTTGAGTAATGATTTTATTCAAAGGTACTCACCACAGCTAAACTACCAGCCACAAGTCTCTAGGAAATAATCCCAAGCATTTTTTGAGTAATAACTGCTAGTTTACATTGCTACACAGTTGCTGAAACACATGAAGGCACAATTATCAGACAGCACAAGAAGGACTCTGGGATTATGAGCAAATCAGCCATATTTACTTGGCCATGTGGTACTAGGACAGGCACAGCGCCGGAATGCAGGATTTTCTGAGAAACAGCCCTATGTACTGCAACAACTGCTTCTTAAACCATTCCTGCTGCTTTTTTCATAGATCTCAGGTCTTAAAGAAGGAAAACAAGATCTGAACACATTCATCATAAATCCTCCAATTAAACTCAGCAAGTCCATTTATGGTGTGTGCCTTGATCAGTGTCACACAAGCGTACACACACACCGTTATACACACATGATAAAAATGCCTTTCAGGAGAGAAAGAAATAAAGATTTTGTCAGAAATAAAGATGTTACGTACCTGAACAGAATGACTGGCTATGTACTTTCATTTCCTTACTTTCTTCTAAGTCCCAGCACTACATTTTAAACTTCACTTTCAACAAAGATGCCTTGATGGTCATTAAATATTGAATCCATTCTGCAAGGAGGATGGCTTCTCCTTCTGCAGAGGATGAGACCTGGCAGAGCTAATTCTGCCAGTCACATCAATGTGATCTTCCTCAGACACTCCTGCAATCTTCCATCATGAAAACATATAATTTTGCATTTGAGTGCCTCATTCCCAAAATGTGAGTGAATAATGTTTTTCTGAGGAAAATATAATTGTTATTTCACCTTGACTTTTTCCAGGTAAGTAGTATGGCTTTCTGTTGTGCAACCTAGTGCTTGCCATTGGGCTGAGGCAGCTGGGCAATATTTTGGCTGGGTGCTGGGTTCCTGCTGAACTCAGCAGAAGCAAGGAGCCAGGAGCAGCTGCTGTCTCAGAGAGAGAAAAAACCCCACCTATCCAGGAGGCAGAGACTCTGGTTTGCAGAAGGGGCTGGATTTTCTCTCTGGTGACAGGCAGAGGCTCCTGGGTCACCGCTCCCTCCGTAACCTTGCCACGGCTGAGCGGCCGAGTCTTGGCCCGCAGCAGCATGCTGCTGAGCTCAGCAAGGTGCAATGGGCCCTACAGTGAGGCTGGGAGAGGAGAAGACCTGGAGCCTGCTGCTTGACACAGCCTGCAGAAACACAGCGGGATAAGGGATTCCTGCTGAGCTCCTCCAGGCACCCTGCGTGAAGCCTCTCTGCAAGGAGAGGCAGAATCATCGCAGCGTGCTGGTTCAGCATCCTGCCTCATTGCTAGAAGCTCTGGCCAATGGTGCCTTGTATGTATCAAAACAAATCACTCTTTCCAAGGTTTGAGTAGACACGCAGCACATAAACATCACCTTTCCAGGGATGGGAGGGTTTCCATTTTCTTCTCCTTTCCTTGAGCAACAAGGTTAAAGCCCAAAGAACATCATCGATTTTATTTACGCTTCTGTAACTTGGGAGTAGCTCCTTTACAGTCAGTAGAGGATGAAAACTGTGAGCACCAATTCCTGAGGCATTTAAAAGGCTGGGCAAAAGAAAAAAAATCTGCAAATAGTACTGTCTCTGAACACGATGTTTTTTTCATAATGGAAATGAATGGAAAATTTAATTATTTGCACAAATCTTGTAAAAATTCCTTTTGAAACAAAGATCACTCAGTATTTATAATATTGACAGAGACATGAAATGGCTTATTTTGGTCCAAACTTCAAAATTATATTTTTATTTTGTAATTCAGTTTGGAAACTAGAGCTCTTGATACGTGTTGTGTGAAAAATGATATCCTTTTTCAAAATGTTTTATAACTTAAAAAGAAAGATAATATTGTTGGAGAACTCATTTCATTTTTTTCTAATATTTTGATTTCTAGACTGCCTAAACACTACAGTCACTAGTCCCAACTTCTTTATGCATTTGACTGAAAGGTGCTGATGATATAAAGCAGCAAACCTTAAAAGGCTAGGAAAAAAAAAATCTTTGCAGCAGTTCTGTTCTAGCAGCCTACAGCAAGATGGGCTGGGCTGGAGGGCTAGGGTAAAACCAAAATATACTGAAAAACATACACTTGCATTCATTTCAAATAACCATAATTACCTAAGTTTATAATGACATGTAATCAAAATATGATTTGGGAGAGATGTCTTTGCCACTGTAAAATCCTTTTCTTGCTGAAAACCATAATAATAATAACCACATTTAATGACAATCAAGATGCAGCTGGATAATGATTTGATGTTCTCTTTCATAACTATTTCAAGGTGTCAGCGCATCTGAATATCACACTTTCCATGGGAAATTATTCTGCTTTAACATCACTGATGTCCAGGTGAAGGGTTCAACCTATTTTGCTGGGTTAAGAACAAAAGGAATATGTTTGTGTCCGGCATCTGCTGGAAATGAAAGGCCTGTGGACTGCTGACAGGCACTGTTGACAGCATAGTGAGAGATAAGAGGTTAGAAGGAAAGACTGCAGATGTCTGTCCCCTTAATGTCAGGGTAATGGAGAGCTGAAGTGCTACGTAGCTGGTGGTGTGTTCTGTCCCAAACCTGACTGCTCCTCAGCACAGATTTCGTTTGCTTATTTCCTAGGATTTGGGGGACTGGGGAACTTTACAGGCTTTGACATGTCTCTGCAGGTCACTCACTCTCAAACTACTGCCTCCCAGAGAAAGTAATTCTGTTTAAAGCTGATCTGGACATCATTCTTGAGGACCACGAGAAACTCTGAAGAGACTCATTGAACACTCCATCCAGAATATTTCATTGTCATTTGAAATTTTGTGGAAACCAGAGCAGCCCTCTGGCCTCAGAAGCTCAATACAAGCCATGAGAACCAGAGGGGACTTGGGAGAAAGAGATAGTGCGGTCACTCAGTTCTCAAAACTCTTAATAATATCTGAAATCTACTTGTTTTCTCCCATTAAGCTTTATTATGTTTCTACCTCCTAGTGTCTGCAGTCTGAAGCATCTCTCTGAGCCTCAGCTCACCCATGGCAGTTTGGAGGTGGCCTCTCTCTCTGAACCAACTGGGCAATTTCCCTGTTCCCATGCAGAAGAGCTAATAGTGTGTCCTCTTCATTGACTAGGGGGTAGAAGCACCCATGTTTTCCAGATTTGTCCTGATAGAAGGAACGGTTTCTGCTTAGGCATTCATATATCACCAAGAGCTTGGGGTGGGAACCCCTTCATTCATTTGTTTCCATACATGACCCTTAACAAATCAGATCTTAGCCTAATATCATATGAACTCAAGCACAGCATGAGCCAGACAAGGCACATAAAACTGGAACCACTCTGTGCTTTCCAAAGTCTGAGCATTGAGGATGGATTCCTCTCCCTCTGACTGGTGCAATGTGCCACAGACAAAAACTGTAGCTAATATTTGTGGTATAATGAGGAATTCTTTGTTTACTGCCAGAGAAGGATTAGCCATTATAAATAAAGGAAAAGTCTGGAAACATCCTCTAGGCAGCATTCAGAGGCATAAAAAAAAGAGAGAAACAGATCTCTGGGAGTTGTGCACATCTGTTGAAAACTAGCAGGCAGTTCCCACCTCCTGCCCCTCTGTGGGGGGCAGAGATGCAGGGAGAGCTCCTGCAGATTAGTGTTTAAAAGTGCCTATACAAATATTAAGCAGATGTCATCCTCCTACCCAGGCAGTGTCGTTTGCACAGGGAAGGGACTGGACCCACAGCTGAGGTCTGCCGTGGTAAAGATGTTGAGCAGGTAATCAGCAAGAGCAGCTCTTCCCTGAGCAGACACATACAGCACTTCTTGTTATAAAGAGGCAGAGCTGTGCATTCTTCCACTTTTTCTGTTCTGCAGTGGGCCATTCCCTGGAGACTTCAACCTGCCGGAGTACCTGCTGACGGTACCCGGCTTTTCAAGCCTTACATGCCCTCAAAAGTGTGTGTGCATGTTGTTGCTAAACTTTAAGTATAAAGTCTGTATTTTTGTGCTGTTGTTTAGCCTTTCATACAGGAATACAGCTCCATACTATAATCACCAGAGAAAAAATAAAGGACTTACTCAGCAATATTAAAATATAGTAACTTCTGAATATTTTATGACAATGCTTTAGGTGTAAAACTTTACCAGATGCCGCTACTAAATAATTGTGCTAAGGAAATGAAAAGAACAAGTGGAATATAGCAGGAGAATGGTATGGATTCAGTCACCCCTTACCATCCTCTCCTTTTATATTTTCTTTGTACCACAGAACTCTGTTATCATTTAGAGCTGACTAACATCAGTGTCCCATTAAAGGTTAATTTTTATAACCTATAAATATATTTTAAAAGTAAGCTTTCTCTGGATAGGACACATGAAATAATTTGCTACAGGGTCTCTGAAGCAGAAGAGGTAGAACATGACACAGTATGTGGTTGGGTAGATATATACAAATGGATTTTCCCCTGAAGCTTAAAAATGAGTCAGTTCCCAGACTTTGGTGACACGTTCTCCATAGCTGGAATGTGATGACACAGCATTATTACTATTTATGGCAAATTATTCTATGTTTCTATACGTGTTTATCTTGACCTTCTGTGTGTTGATCACTTGGACCGTTGGAAATTTTACAGGATGTTGTTGCTTAACTGAATTTTCCCGCATGTTCTTCAAACTTATTTGGAAAATATGCAGTCAAAATATGTACAATAATTTTAAAGTAAATTAATGCAAAACCAAAACAGAAAAATGTGCAGTGAACTATAAATATGAATAGTTGCATTTTAAAATTCTCCCTCTCTTACGTACTATGAAAATTATTTTTTTGTTAAATGTTTCCGTTACCTTTCCGCTCTTCCAAAAGGTTTTTTGGTTGTCTTCTCTTTTTATGATTCAGCTGTTCTGCTCTGCTCCTCAGAGATCTTTTCAACTCTTGGATTTTCTCTTTTTCTCTGATTTCATGAAGATAAGGAAAAAGAAAGCCCCAAACCTTAATTAGTTTGGCAAGATATTCACACTGAACGTTCTTCATCAGCATGATTGGACTAATAATAAAGTTCCTTAGCAAAGTATTTGCACTACAATTTTTTTTAATTTTTTTTTTTTTTACAGAGGATGTCATCATTAAGATTCAGAGCTAACAGAGGAAAGCCACGGGACAGATAGAGCAGGTCTGTCCGTTGTTGTCTGTGCAGAAACAAACTTTACATTGGTATGATCCTCTGTATGCAGGCAGACATTTGATGGTCTGTATTTGAGGTGAAAATATTCAAAGTGTGTGACAGATCCTAGGGTTATGCCAGAGTCCAGAAAGTGTGGGGTGAGCAGCTCCATGGCAGTCTAATAGCTGAGGTGCTCCCCGCTTTCCTTACTCCTCTTTTGTGGAGGTAAAATGTCTGCTTTCTCCAGTCACACTCATTTCTTCACGTGCAGAAATAGCTTCTTTTAAGCTACCTTATGGAGTTGTACTTTATACAGTAAATCCCAAAATCTTTTCAAACCCAAACTGTTCAGCAACCTTAAGAATTGTTCTTTACTGGTAGGAGTAGTTTGTGTATTGTATATCAGACTGTTCCACAGTTCTGCTATCTTTACAATAATCATCTATTCTATTTTATACAAAATAATATCTGAAACTACTACTGAGACCTGGCTAAAGTGGTGCAGGTCTTCCACCTTTGTATATATCCTACAGGCTGAATTGTACAAAAGTGACTTCTGAAGATGCTTTCATGTGTAGATAAAATATTTATCACAAAGTGCTAGTAAATGAATGGTAATTAATGTGTGGTAACATACCAACATAGAAAAATGGCTCTGGTTAGAACATACCTTTATTGCCTAAAAAATGAAGTTTACCTCAACCTGCTAAAACCTACTGACTACATCTGCCCTGTCAGCACTGTCATATTACCTGCATTTGCAACTACACAGTTAAACCCCCCCCCAATTAAATATCTTCTTCCTTCTGCTGATGGCAGCACATGTAGGAGCTGTGCTTGACTTGTGGTTATTGCTGTTTTCTGCCTCTCACCTGCACTTCTCAGCCCTATAACACACTCTTGTTAGGGGTCGGCTACACTAACGCAGCCCCTCGCTTTCCCACTGCTGCTGGCCCCACAGCATGTCACCTAACCACTCCATTAGGGCCTCATCCGTACGCCACTGGGAAGTATTTTTGTGGAGGGTAGTGTCATAACTTTGAAGGAGTCTTTGATGGCACCTTTGATTTCCTTACCCACCCTTGGGGGTCCCTAAGGGTGGGACTCTCTGTGGGTATGGCTGTGCTCTTGGATAACTCCGCAGTTAGTTTGGCATGTGATAAAAGTCGATTTAATTTCTACTTCTTCAGGCTTCACAGCCTGCTGGCTAATCTGCTAATTGGGTTGGAGAAGAAGGGGGAGGAAGTGGAAAAAAGGGGAGCAGTGATGAGAGAGGGTGAAAACACATTGCTGTCGGGATTAGTAACAGGTCCACAGAAGGACAGGTCTTTCAAAAGGTTTCTGAAAGATCAAGGTTTGCTCAGACCTGTTTTAATCACATAAGAAATGGCAGCCTTTCCTAACAACTTGTGGCCGCTCTCTGTACTTTAAAGGAGCCAAAGGAAAGCTTCCCGCACGCTAACAAAATGCTGCCCCTCTGTCAGAAGTCAGGTAGTCGTCTAGATCAGTTCTCTAGTTGCTCCTATTTCCGAATCACCATTTTATTATAATTAATGTGCTATTGTACTTTTAAATATAATTTATAAATATGCATAAACCGAAATAATCTGTAGCAGAAAGGAATTGGGAGTAAAAACATTATGAAACCTATGCCTCTCCAATATAAAATATTATAATGTAAACATATTGCACATAATTACATATAACGACAAATGTGTCTCTGTGTGGTATGATTAGTACTGCTGTAACAAAAGAAGAAAGAAGGAGAAGATATCACTCTAGCTGTCAGCTATGTCAGAAAATAAATACAGACGAAGCATCTCTCTCTCACCGTTATCCTATTTACTCATTAAATGGTGACTACAAACTAACCAACAACTTGTATTCAGCTATAGAGTTACATAAATTCAAGAAGGGAATATAAAAAATGATCACTCTTACCCCTTTACTGGGGACAATGAGCCTGATTCAGATTAATATATCTCATTTAGACAAAGAACATGTGCAAAATGACTCATCAACTTCACAAAGAGCAGAGGAGCTTTGCTGGAGTTATTTAGAAACCAGATGACAAATTATGCTCTGAGCATGCCTTCGAAAGATTATTCTATTGGGGGACCTAGAAAATGGTTGGGGAAGAATCGAATCAAAACTGTAATAAGCAAAAAAAAGATCTTGAGTAGCTCTAGGAAACTTTCATCAGAAGTTTCATAAGAGACTTTACGAGAATACACAGATATGAAATACCTTTGTGAGGATGTCTGTGGAAGACCCTCCAAAAATCAGAGCAATGAGCCTGGAGCTAATGATGTAAATAGAGTTGGCTGGGACATTTTAACAAACTGAAACCACTATAAAATTTCTCAGGCCCTACTTGGGAAAAGAGCATCCACCAGTCTGAGAGCAAACATCAAGCAACCCTTCCATGGGGTGGGAGAGGACAAAAATAAGGTCAATTCTCTAAAGTAGGTGAGTGGGCTAACCATTGAACTGTTGGCAACTGAATGATGGCCCAGTCTTGCCATCTCATTTTTGTAAGAAATTTCTGAAGATCTCATTTTTATCCAAATATTTGACAAAACCAAACTCAAAAGCTTGGCTTTTTTCATAAAACAGAATTTTTGTTTTCTGGACAGCTTGGACACAGAGCACCTAACACCAAATGCTGAGATGAATCTAAATGTCCTGGAAATAGGGTGATAAAAAGTGGTATCTTGGAGTAGGCATGAAGTTACCTTGGAGCAGATATGAAGTACATTTTAAGAAATATAAGCAGTCACACAAGTGTCCAGCCCTAGTGCTGTATTACATTTGTGGCCTTCCAGTCTGTTCAGGAGCATTACTGAAAGAGTGGTTAGGCATTGGAACAGGCTGCCCAGAGAGGTGGTGGAGTCGTCAACCCTGGAGGCGTTCAAAAAAGGTGTAGACATGGCACTCCAGGGCCTAGTTTAGGAGTCATGGTGGTGTTAGTTGATGGTTGGACTTGATGATCTTAGAGGTCTTTTCCAACCTTGATTATTCTATGATTCTATGATTCTATGATTTATGAAGTACATGCATTAAAGCTGTGGCCAACTATGCACACACAGTGGAATAGGAAAAAATATTCCATGTTCCCTTCCACATAAAACAACTACTGTGACAGTATAAACCAGTAAATGGTAAACAGAAATATAACGGTAAGCCATATTTGTCTTGGCACGCATAAAAATAATTCAAGTAAATGCAGAACCTGCTTATAAGTCTAAGTCTATCGCTGGCTAAATGTCCACAATAATTTTCTTCAGACATGAAAAATGCACACTGTCTTTTTGAAACTGTAGACTGAAGGAGAGTGCTTCTGTAATTGCTAACACAGTAATAGACGTTTTGTTGCTGTCCACACCACTGAATTGTGGAAAAAAATACCCATCTATGAAATATTTTGTGGAAATTATACAATTTATCTCCCTTCTCCCTCTATCTTCCTTTTATGTTTTTTAGGAAAATTAAGTAACTCATGAAAGACCAAATGAATATCAATGAAGAACACACACACACTTCTATGTTTTTTTCTGCACACAAAAGATAAATGATCACAAAGCAGTATTTACTACAGTGCTTTCTTCCCATAAGAGGCCTTGATTTTGCCAGAAATGAAAAATACTTGTCATCTGCCTACAAAATCACATTTTTTAAGTGAAACCAAAATATCATGGGAGTCACAGCTCCTGCAAACAGAGAGCTCAACCATGCAACAGTGAGGCCAAAGAGGGGAGAGGAGAATTTCAGATGCGTAGAAGGACCTTCCCAATGAGAGAGCATCTCCCAGATGGTGGGGGCTCTTCCCCTGCCTCGTGTTAGCTTTTTCCCTGCTCCCCGCTTCCCAAAACAACCCTTTCCTTTTCTCCCCCTGAGGAAGGAGGAGCAAGAAGGCCTGAGAGGAGGGAGTTCGAGCCTCATGTGCTTTGGTAGCACAATTCACTGGTCTGGAGTGACAGCCCACTGGGCGCAGGACGGGATGCTGGCTAGATCTGGCTTTCAGATCTGCAGTTTTACATAGTATCTATGGCACCAGATACAGTCTAAAACAAGCCCAGATAGGATTTGTTTGCCCTTTTCATGGAGCTCTTCCTCCTCTGCTTCTGTTGAGTGCTCTTCCTCTCCAAGTGGTATGCAAACCTACAGCAAACTGATTCACTGAGTTGCAGCAGGAGCTAATGGGGAAACACTGGCGGGCCGGCCTTAGCCCTGACAAGGGAACTTAGCATCTCCCTGGTAATTAAATTGCTGTTGTTGGGAAAGGAGTGGAGGATGCTGGAAAACTGGAAACTGTTCTGCAATGTTATTTTGTTTTTGCAATACGGAAGAGTAAGCAGGAAGTGGGCATGAGTCTTTTTTTCAAATAAAACAACCTGAAAGTAGCCTCAACTAATTCTAACCTCCACTCCTCCAAAAAAAAAAAAAAAAAAAAAAAAAAAAAGTAGGTGTCGGAAGAGGCTGAATCAGCCCAGGTGATTTTTGGCCAGTCTGCCACTGCTCTAAAAGCAGGGCCGGCTGGAGCTCCACACCCCCTTTTATAGCCTGGGCTTCAGGATTACTCTGCAAGCAATGAAGAAGGCTTTCATAGTGAGAGTCAAAAACCTTTACTGTCCAAGGAGTACCATGAGTGCATCCCCTGAACAGGAAGGTGGAAGAACCATTGCAATGACAGTGTTTTTCCCTTGCTTTGTGATAAACTGCTGGCTTCTGATAACAGCTGCAGCATCTCAGCACACATTCCTCTTGCCATTACAAATACTCTGAGGAGAAGCAGGGCTGTATTCTACAAAGGTCTTGTTTCTTTAAGTTCGACTCAGCTCTAAAGCCTAAAGCAATCTCAGACCTCTGGGATCCTTTGTTTATTCTTAATTGGCTTTTAAGATCTGAGAGCACAATTTCAGAATGTCACTTCTATTCAACATAAGGCTCACATTTCTCAGTCCCTTTTGTAAGTGTCAAGATCTTCTGAATTTTTTAGTAAATTCCATTTTGGATTACAGAGTTAAAATGGTCATTTTGGAAAATTCTATTTCAACATTTTATTTAAAATGTACTGTGAAAAAAGTATACTTTCAAAGGCACTTTCTGTAGCCAGCTTTTCCTGAAGCAAAGTTTCTTGGAAGAGATTTCAAACATGTAGTGTTACCACTGACTTAAAATATTATCTTATGTTAGATCTGTTTTAGACACTTCTGAAAACTAAATTTGAGCCCAAACAAAGCCATGTATGAGGAGTCCTGGAGCAGAAGAACGCTGCAATGCTGGAGCTTGCAAGTCTCCATTCAGCCCCATTCTGCATCACAGTTGCAGCTGAGATCCACTGCCTGAGTGGAAGAGGCTGGAAACTCTGCAATAGGCAGGTGTACAAGGTAAGCATCTCCTCCTAACCCGTTTGCTAGTGGTTGCCAAATCCTACCAGCCATAAGAATTTTATCACATTCAAAACTATTAGCTTTAAGTCTTTTACTAGCATAACACTGGGTATTTTTGTCACTCGTTAATGTCGTTTGTTTGTGGCTTGTTACGTTTGGTGTTTGCAGAGCTTTCATAATTTATTGCCTGATTATGCCACTGAATAGCATACACCACTCTTATTGACTTCAAGGGGAGTTTCACACAGAGAACATGGCAATATAATGCAACACTTCTAAAGTACTTCCTATAACTATTCATGACTTTGTCTACATTGGTGTTAAGATGTAAACTGAAGAATGGAAAATTATTCCCAGTAATTCCTTTTGTCATACTCTACTTTTATGTGTTATGAAGACAATAAGAATTTGCAACTTTATGGTTCCTAACAGAACAGAAGAAAGCAAATAATTTGCCAGTTAGGTCCACCACAGAAGCAGACCAGATAGAAATCTATATACAGAGGTTTTGGCACACATAAAATTCAAGAATAACTGACCTAAACTTGTCTGTAAATGGGAAATGGCAAGTGCCGGGAAATCTCCAGGAAGAATAGGTGATTGTAGAGCAATTTTCTGACAGTATGTTGCAAGCAGACAGGTAAATTTATAGTCAAATATACCCAGCTCCCTGCTGAACATAGGATGATGGGTACAATTAGAGCATCGGACAGCAGTTTTAATGGTTGAAGCACTCTCTGTTCACAAAGGTAATTATTGCTCATTTGCTGCATTTGGGACAGATATGTTAGATCATTGAACTAGTTTCAAGGAAGGCTGTCCACCTGCATATGAACGTATAAATCCTGAAGAGAATCAACTTCAGGGCTCCAAAGAAGTCCCAGCTGAACTCATCAGCCTGGCAAGCTAGAATCTGTACAGACAAAGAGGTGACCAGGAGGAAGGTAGAAGATTATTCCCCAAATAATGCAAGATGAATGACACCTCCAGATCAGAGGCTTCTGAATTCTCTTACAATACTTTTTGATAACCTATTTCCCTGAAGGACAAAAGGTGTTTTACAAATGTGTCTGTTGAAGGATGAAGAGGTACTGACTTGCCCCCCAAAATAGGTCACTGACTCCTGTCTGTGAAAATGATGTTTTGCCAATAGAGTGAAAGAGATAGAGTTCAATATATATAAACTGTAAGTGATAAAGACTGACATTTTCTTACCGTTGACAAGAAACTAACTGCATTATGTTGGGAGAATAAGCTGACATCTAAATTATTCCAAAATTATTATTTTTGTTTGTTGTAATCTTTGGTTTCAAGGATCTCAGCTATTGAATTGGAATCAAGGAGGAGCAATTTAGAAAAAAAAATCTGAAGGGCAAAATCTCCTCCTTACCACAGGCAGTGATCATTGAGGATGATGAAGCAAAAACACCCCACTCAAAGACAAGGCAATTATAACTTGGGAGCGTCTTCAGATGGCAACCTTTGCAAATCCTCTTGCTGAAGAGAACTGTACTCAGAATAGGCAATATGCCTATCTTTGCAAGGATAAAATAAAATGCTGGGCTTGTAAATTCTTTTTGGGAACATAAAAAGTAGATTTTTGGTTCAGGAGATCTTTGATTCTATGTGCAAAGAGAATTTCAGCAGAGATTAGGAAACAGGCTCTGGAGACAACTCACATTGCATGAGGTGTCAAGTTAGGAAAATCATGCTCTTAATTTAGCATTTTGGTAGGTTATCTCAGCAGGGCTTTTCAGGAAGGATAGCAAAGCAAGACACATGAAAGTGTTCAGTCTGTGCAATCCGAGAGTCATTCAGTAAGAAGTAACATAACCCTGGCAAATGAAGTTTAGTTGTGAGATAGGGAAAGGGAAAAAATAATTAATTCTTCTGGCACTGTCTTTTGACCTGTGTTACATGAAGACTTTGGTGAAGGAAGAACTTCATGTAGGCCTTATATCATACTCATGGAGTTTTCAAGGTTCCCTGTCTTAATAGATATTGGCAAGCAGAGATTTTTCTGCTTCCCTGCTGATACTGCCTCTGAGCCATTTGTGTGCATCTACTGTGACAGAGAAACATCCACAGAGCCTGAGGGCTTCCTATGGATGTGGAAGGAAAGTGGAAAGACAGTCACTGTCATTGAGACCTAATCTTAATGGCCAAGGACATGTCACTTGCATAGCTCAGAAATGGGTGAGGGAGAAGAAAGCTGGACTTCTACCCGTGGTAAGGCACATCAACTGTTTGAAAAGTTCAAAACCTCAGAGAGTTAAAATCAGAAGCTGTAGCTGCCAAGCACCTGACTTGGAGGAAGAACTTCCAGTGCAAGATTTTGGCCTGGCACCTTTAGAGGTGTGAAATCAGAGAGCCATCTAGCTGGCTGTTGAAAGAAGCAGGGCTGAACAGTGATACCAAGATGCTGGTCTGATGCAAGGACGAGAAGCCATTTATTAGATTTAACGGGTTGCAGGCAAACTTAGCATCAAGGACTGGGGAGATTTTACGTAGCTCCTTTCTTCCCACTGTACCGTAACTTCTAATGTGCCAAAGAGGACAGGCAAAGCTGAGTTATGATGTCATATGGCCCTTTCTCCTCTAGTCTCCTTTCTTGACTCTTCATTCTGCTTCCCCTTTTATGATTACCCTACCACACCCCTCTTTTTCTCATCAAGGGATGAGGTAAGATATCTACTCCATGAACCAGGGATCAATGCAGAGAAAGAAAAAGGAGAACTGCTGCAGTTATAGAAGAAATGGATATTTTGTTTTCAAGTACATGAAGCAAGAATACTGCCTTAAGACAGGAGATGTTATCAAAGCATAGAATACACCTGTTGTTAGCTGCTTTTGAGCATACAATGCGCTGGTTGTGAAGTACCTGACTGCAATGCCAGGGAAGTCAATGGGTGAAATTCTCTTCTGTAACACCTCTGAAACCCAGCAAGTCTTCAGTGCTGCTGCGTGTACCTGGGGGTAAAAAACGATCCAAAGTGTAAAGTGTATTCTGGAAGATGGTTTGGTTATGTTATGATCTGAATTTCCTTACTTATTTTTAACTCAGATGTGAAACAGACATATCACATACATTTTGTCTTTGTTTTACTAAACAATACTTTGGAACTTGATCAATTGAACAATAAGATATTAAAACTCTAAATAGTAGCTTTTGGGGGCTGAAAGAATTATTGGATTATGCTAACTTTCAGCAAGTACTATAGCACCAAAAATTTTTGTAAACGCAGGACAACGGTTAGGGTCTTTCAAATTACCGGCGTCAAAAAGATCATTTCCGAAACAAAAACTCTGTACATTCACAAAAACTCAAACATACAGACATATAACCTGATCAACCTCAAGCAAGGCAGACAATCAGGAAACAATTCTCTTCCTTTACTTAGCAAATTATTTTAATTATACTACCTGCAATGTACAAAATCATGTACTGCAAAAGCAAAATAAATACACCAATGTTTTCTGTTATGCCCAGACCCTTCTTTGCCATGTTGTCTTTTGATATGGCAAATTGGAGAGCAAAATGAAACACCTAAAAATGGCAGCAATCTCTTTACTAAAAAAGAGCTTTTTAAAAAAAATCATTTTAAAGTTATCTGCTGTCTCATTTGTATTGCCTGGCATCTTTATTTGCATTCCAGAAAGGCTGTGCCAAAGAAGTCACCAAAATTTGTCAGAGTTAACTATTTCAGTAAACTTAAAACTGCCACCTCTGGTGATTAATCAAATTTTGCTCTAAATAGGATTAATTCGGGTGTATCTGTGAAGAAGATTGTCAGAGTGCACGTCCCTCTTCTCATCTGTCCTCGGGTCTTTTTTTCTTGCTGAATTTAAAATGAAGCTTGAGCTATAATCTTGCATGGCAGATACTGGATCGTTCCTTTGATAAACATCTAAAATGCTAATGAATGTGGGCTGCAGTTCTGAAACAGCAAAGCAAATGATTTGACAAGAATCTGGAGGGTAAAAAAAAAAAAGGAACTTTCTGACTTAAAAGAAAAACTCTTTTTGTTCACATAGAGTATTGTTTCCCCAAGAAAAATTTTTCTGCTCTGCAGAAAACAGAAAAAATCCTACTACATCAAAATGCGGAAGCATGAAAAACTGATGAGCTTTCAGATTGTCCTCTTTTGCATGCAAATCATATCAGAAGTTCTCATTAGCATAAATGCATGAGCAACTCTAAATGCTTTTAATTTCCAATCTCAGCCAGCAGAGGAGTAATTTGTCACTGTCAGGGTGAAAATCTAAAAAGAAAAAAAAAGAGAGAAGGACTCCATGCTAAATTGGAATCATATAAATTTTTGATTTGCTAATTGACTGATGCTGCAGTTCAATCAGCTGCCTTGAAGGTGTAAATAATTCAGTGTACAGTCAGAAATAAAAGCATAATGTGCTTCTACTGAAGGCATATTAACATTCACTGCACCAGGACGCACCTGACCATGTCTTTTTCATAGATACCCTTTAGTCATGTTCTAACTCTATGCTGGCAAGTGCACTACACTAACAAATAAAACTACCTCTGAAAATATGTATGCTTTCATATTAAGAAACATGCTTCAAGAGATAGTTTAAAATATTTTCACTCCAAATAATCTAGGAAGTCAGTCCTAATACTTGCAGGAATGGTGGAATACATTTGTATAATACTAGTGCAATTATAAAACATAGAAAGTGCATAAATGGAAATGCAGCACTTCGATCAACTTTTAATTATCTCTTTCCCTTAATTAACTGCTTTAAATGTCATATGCAAAGTGTATTTATTGCAAAAATGCTTCTCATCAGTGTGTATACACTAAGGGTGTGTTAGAATCTATAGGTAGTTGCAATAGTTTGTGATTTACAATAGAGGAACGATATTCAGATTTCTTTGTGCCATTTGTGTTAGCCAAAAATTATTTCTTTCAGAGCTGCTGCTTAAGTAAAACCTATTTTCAACTGACTAGCTGTTTCCTCCTTACCTAAATCAAATAAGATTTATAGCCATCTTATATTTTTGTAATACAATTATACTTCAAAGAACATAAATGAATAATTAACAAAAAGTACCTTGAAAGTACAATAACCCTCCTATGGAACATGTATGAGTAAAAGATCCAGTTTACAGTTTACCAGACACATTAAGTTAATCGTTAATGTCTCATGGACTGGTGGATGTGAAAAGCAAATATGGCTACACCGACCCACAAAATGAGTAGTTGCCTTCGTTGTGAATTACATTTTGCACAAATTCTAGTTGTACTATTTTGCTGACATAGCACAAAAATATATCAGATACACCCTATCTGTTATTTGGATGCATCATCAAACCTGTCCTCATCCCTCCAACCATATATTTAAACCAGGTTCAGTTTAAACAATTTGTAGTAAGACTTTATCCCAGGCAAAGAGCAGATTTAATTGCCAGTAGCAGTCTTGCAATGGTTTTTGCAATGGAAATCTAGGTTTCTGATAATGAAAGGCTTATGCCAAATTCCCCAGTGTTTTCAATGGGGATTTAATCTGAATGAAGTCTGCAGGATTAGGTTCCAAGGTGTTCAGTTTGACTGAGCATTTGATTCTGCTTTCAGTGAAATCAATGCTGGCATTGATTCAGTCGTTCACACCTTTTACTTGTCATAAATTGCACATTTCCTTTTAAAATAGTGTTAAAATATGAACAACAATAGCCAAGTAGTGGGAATACATGAAATATAATGGGTTGAATACGAGCTGTAAGGATTCAGTTTCCAAAGAACCAGTTTCTGCTTACTCTGATAGTTGCCTAAGGGAGAAGGATAAGTCCATTCAGTCTATATCAATCTAGAAAAAATTTTTCTGAAAATCAGTTTTATGAGTATATCTGTTTATACCCAGGGTTGTGGAAAACCCAGCTGGAAGGCAAATCTCCAAATTCCTTACTGGAGCAAGGGGAAAGCTAGGATGAGAATACTTTTCATGATAACAACCCAAGTGTCCCCAAAATGCTGAGTGTAGCCCAAACATCTGTAGATCACACCCTCGCCCAAAGACCTTGCAGCACAAGCAGGAGAGGCAGACGAGAGCAGGCAGGGCAGATACCCATAGAACTAATTTCAGATTACAAAAGGCAGGTGGCAGAACTGGCAATAAAACTGAAGACAGCCCATTCGGTCTCCACATGCACTGAAGCAGGGCTGCTGTGCTTGCCCTGGGCTCATGGTGGTTTGGGGCAGTGGTGAGAGGACACACGGGACCTTGGGAACCAGCGGTCCCAGGGGGAGCTCGCAGGGCTGCTCTGCCCTCTCCTCTGCGTCGGTGAACCCATGAAAGGCACGTGAAGGGGCTTTGATCGGACAGAAATTATTTCTGCAGGCCCTGCTTCTCCTTTCTACAGGCTCTTTCGTGCTCTGGGATCCCAATAAAATGGGAACTTTGCGGGGAAAACCTTACTAAAATATGGCCAACTCACCACTGCTTGGTTCACCAAGACAAGTTGCTTTGTTCTGCTGGTCAGGTTGAGTTACAGCCCCAGTCCCCAGTGGAAAGAGAAACAGATCAGCAAGGGGAAAATGAGCTGGATCACAGGATTAAACAGTGGGGAAATGTCCTGGAGTCTCCAGTCAGACTGTAAGTAGGCAATTAAAATTTTGCTCTAAAAGATGAAAGCACAAAGTATAGAAATTTCAAGGATTTTTTTTAATAGCGTTTCAAATTCCCTTTAAATATTGGTATTTTGGTCTTTTTAATCTCTTCTTACATAGCTGCCTCTAGTTCTCTTGCGACTTGTGCATCATTCTGGCAACAATTGTGGCAGCCTTTTAGATGCCGTGGAAGGAAGATTAGTGAAACGAGTGAAATTCAGTCTTGCTCTACCCAATTGTTCCTATCTATATTTTAGACGTTCATATGGAGTACAACTATCATCTCTGACAAAAGCATTGCAAATAATCATGATTATGGTATTACAATAGTTTAAGACCCACATTAATACACCCACTTACCTTTTTTACATAAACATTGTGAGGAATATAAGAAAGAAGGGCAAATTTGGAAACATATTTTGTGAGCAGGATCTCTTTACAGTTTGGAGAGCAGAGGAGCTCGGACTCTTCAGCCATAAAACCCTGGCCAAGTTACTGCCTGGCCGCTGGTACAGGCCCAAGGGTTAAGCAGATTTTGCAGCCCTGAAGCTCCTGTGCCGGGCAACCCTGGACGGGAGTAGATGCAGTTATGCTACGTCAGTGTTATAGCATGCCAGGACAGGGCTCCTAAGTGGATGTGCTGCAGCCCTGTGAGCTCTCCCACATCACACCAGTGGGAGCACATGTGCTGGAGCAGACTGTGCTGGTTGGTGGGTTCACCAATGTGCTTCACAAATCTCTGCTTGGGCACTGACCAATATCAACACAAACACATACTGCATTTGCTTCTGTTTAAAAAAAGAAAAATTGACTTGCTCTCCCTTTACTCCATTTCTCAAATGAACAGACAGAAGTGGGTATCTTCATTTGCTTGTTAAAATGCGCTGCCACTGATAGATGAAATACTGTAACCTTCCTGAGGCTACAAAGCCCATTGTTCTCCCTCACTCCCTCTCTCCAGTGATTTTTACTCCAACCCATTGCATTCATCTTTAGATTAAAAATAAATAAATCAATAAATAGCAATCCCTTTGAGCCCAGGTTGTATCCTTCTGAATGTCCAGAAACAAAGATATGGCTGTGACCCTGGTATGAAATGCAGAGTAAGGTGATCAGGCTCACGACTGTTGTAATCCCGTCAGTACAGCATTAGGAGGGATTGCTGCTGCTGCTGCCTCCCAAGGTTTGTGTGGCAATGACAGGGTCTGATTAAGGTGCTGAACTCCAGGGCCAGGAGGGTGGCTGCTCCCAGCCCAGAGCCTGAAGCGACTATTTTAGAAAAAGAAGGATCTAAGCACTCTTTTCAATATTCGCTGCTGCATTGCTTATCTGGCCTCAGTAAATCCCAGGATCAGGTTGTGCTGGACGTGGAGCTTGGGGACCATGCTGGGGACATCACCAGCCGTGGGGAGCATGCGTTCGGAGGTCAGTACTGATCCTAGCTCATCTGTGTGGATTTAGCCCCCAGATGACATTGTGATGACCAGACACACAAGACAGGACCCTGATTTACCATCAGAGGAAAGAAAAACTTTTTTTCAGCATGAAGGCTTGGGCCTGAAATGTGTTATATGATTTTATTTCACCTTTTCTTTCCTTTTTTTTACTTATGGTAAATTCTCTCTGTTTCAGATGATTCTTAGAGCTTTTTTCCCATAGTAACATGGTTCACTCTTGCAGAAATGTATGCAAATTAACTTTTTATGAAAAATGGGGGCAGAAATCAAACATTATGCTGCTCTTGCAAAATAAAAAATCATTAGTGATTGCCAAAAGCAACAAAGTTGATCTCTTGGCAGCATATTGTATATAATTAGAAATTTTTTATTCTGTTTCGGTCCCGTGAACAGTAGAAGAATAGCCCTACCATAGGACACAAAATAATTCTGACACCATGGTAACTCACTCGTCTACCTCGTTCTGACCAACTTCACAGGAGCATTGTTTCAGACAAGCCACATTTTCAGTGGAGCTTTGAGAATGATGGAGAGAGCAAACACTTTTTCGTTACTTGAAAAGTGCCAAGGATGCTATAAGCATACCTCAGGCAGATTTAATTGTAATATTAATTAACTGGTTCACTTACTAATTAATCTGCTGCCCCCTCTTTTTCACACTAATGTATTTCAGAAGAAATGTTAGAAAAGTTTCTTTTGACAATCTCTGAATCAAAATTTGCAGAAGTATGTGTACAAAAGTTGCGTTAGGATCAGAGTGGCAATGCTTGATCTACTACCTTCATTTGATCTAGTCATTTAAAAGTAGGAAGAGGCAGCTACTTATTAACTGGATAGCATGACTAAAAGACAATCAAAATACATCTTAAGAAACAATCCTTAGAGTTGCTATATGCTGATAAATATATGTGCTAGTGATATCCATGGAACAGGTAATGCAGCCATGTCTTCAACTACAAGCATTTCTCAATCACAGAGAAATACACAACAGACATTAATATTCACTTAGTATTATAAAATGCACAGAAAGCTCCACATAGGCTGTGTCCTGCACACTCTGCCTCATTACTCATCTCTTCTTCAATTTCTTTTAGCTGCTCCATGCAAATAACTGCTCCCATGTCTACAAAAGCCAACCTGCAAGAAAAGCGTTCCCCCATTAGTGGCATTCCCATCTTGTTGATTTGGAAACAAGATATTTCTGTCATCAGAAAGAGGAGACTGCCAGCCTGCTGATGAGATGCACAGCACTGTTTCTTGTTCAGTAAAGGCTGATAACACTGGAGTTTAATCTAAGGTACTCTTATGCATAGACCAGGTTTAGAAGCATTTTCAATACATTGGTTACAATTTCTCTTCCCTTTCAACAGAAAAGCTTTCCCAAGAGACCTTCAATTTATAAGCAAATGGACCAAAAAAAAAAAATCCATATTTTTCTTGCTGCTTTGCTAGTGCAAAGATGGGCCCTTACAGAGAGCTTCTAAAGGTGGAGCAGGTAGAGGAGAGCATATTCAGACCTCCTGTTTTAGGCTATGGTAAGTATATGCTTAGCTCAAGGGCCAAGATAAGGTTTAGACATGCCACAGCATGACAAAGGTGCCACCCGTTGCAATTCTAAGCACTAAATGTAAACACCTTTCATCACCTCTTGCGACTTAGGACCTGTTAAAGATGGAAGACAAAACCACAGAGCCTAAATGACTTTCCCAAGATCAGACAGCAAACCTGGGGCAAAATAAGAAGCAAGCCAATGTCTTCAAGCAGAGGAAGACACTTAGCACTGAGCCAGATTTTCTGCCTTTAAAATGTTTTTGGAGGTAGGTAGAATACGTATCATACATAGAAGAAACGATGGCATAACATAACTTAATGGTTTGTTGGCAATGTCTTGGGACATGCTGCATAGTTTTCTCATGGCTTGCACACACTAAGGGTAAATTATTTGCCTAAAATCTTGTAGATGCCAAGCCATGATGTATTTCTTCCTCACTAGCATTATTTAGATAAAGAGACAAAATCCATCCTGCTAATAAGCATTGTTAAACTGTTTCACATGGATAGTCCAGTGTTTTGGCTCAGCTCTTACTGTAAGGGTTCATTCAAGCTTATACCTCCAACAGTGGTGATGAAATCAGTGTTCATTCTTCAAGTAAACTGCCTCTGAGACAGTTAAATAAAGGCAATAAAGTTAAAGCACTTAATACTATCTTTTTGTTGGAAAATTTTTCCCTATCAAAAGTGAATAAAAGTTATTTGTTTTATGGCTAAAAAGTTTTTATAAAACTTGAGATACTAAGCATCTTTCAGTGGGCAATATGAAACAGTCAATGATCCAATTTATACTTGTAAATAGGAGGAATTACCAGGGAATAACACTTCAACAGAATGGCTTCAAACTGGTCTAAAATATGTCAATGAATAAATGTTTAAGACCTTTTGGCCAGATGATGACCTGATCCCACTGTATTCATACATTTTGACAAAAGTTGTGGCTGAGCAAGACATGCGGTCACTATCACACATAACCTTACAATCACATGTTGATAAAAAGGAAAGTAATTCTTAAATTTGACAAATTATTGAACAAAAAAGACACAAGAAAAGCATTGAGACAGTAAGTCGCTCATAAGTTATATTTTCCCCAATTCTTTCTTTGTATACTGACTCAGAATTCTTTGGTGTCATCAACCTGCCAAAACTGATATAGTTCGTCCAAAGGTTGGCCAAGTGCAACATTTCACTTTCCATTAAAAATCTGCCTGGGAACATTACTTATCTGCTGTCTGAATTCTTAATCTGCATTGCAAGTAAATGGTCCAGTTGTCAGAGCAGTAAAACAATGTACTTTTTAAGGTAAAAAACTGCTTTTGAAAAAGGTACAAGTTGATAGTTGACACTGCATTTCAAATTAAATGCATTTACACCAATTGTTTCTGGAAGTCCCTTATGCAAATTGTGACTTAGTTTCTTGCCGACATTAACAAAGAAGAAGGAGGAAACTTCTGTTTTGTTTGTAGGAGCCTTTCAGGAAGGCCTGCAATGCTAAATGATGGAGGTAATTTGGTGTTCTGCTCTGTCTCAGCAGCTGAACCCTTTCAATAAAGTAAATTTTTCATTGACTATAAATGGACTTTTTTCTAACAAAGTGGTAGGCCTCTATTTGTATCACTTGTGATCCTAGACCCTATTTACAGAACAATTTGTGTCAATTTCTAGATCTACCAGATTGAGATTTTCAGTAATTTGTGTAGACTTGGACAATATTCAGCATCCTGCAAGGTCTTGTGTTCACTAGGAAAAACAAACAAGAAGGAAGTTAAGCCACAGAACTGAGAGTTAATACAGCATGCACCAGCATATCACTCTCTCTTCAAGACGTTGTCCTCAGTATAGAAAGAAATTTTTCAGAGCACACAAGTCTGAGAAATGTGATTATCTGAAAATTGCTGGAAATCTTCCTTCCTTTCTGGATTAAGAGTTCACCCTGCATTTCTCTAATAGCTGCCTCATTTTAAAGATGGTCTACTTTTATTTTTGTAGCTTTAGAAAAGGTAGTGGCAGGTTTTCTTGTGAGGCAGTAGAAACTCCCTTTCAGATTGCTAGTGAATGCCTGCTTTAACTCGGTGAAATAAGAAATACAGTATGTGTGAGAGGCAGTTGTCACAAGAATCGTATCTGGTGAGGTACACATTTGTATTGCTTTCTGGGTGGGAGAGTCTTGAAATGTTAAAAAATAGCCCTTTGATTCAGCAAGGGCATTTTCATTTCTTTTCAATCATACTATGAACATCTTTTGCTCACTGAAAAATGCATCCTGAGGCTTATGAAAGAGATTAGCTATTGAATTCTGAGTGAAGTAGGGTATTTGCCACCATCTGGTTGTGAACCCTGTAGAGAAGCTATTGATGGGTCTGCTTGCTATTTAAGTGGTAGCCATATCCACATTGGTGTCCCAATTAGGAGAAAAAAAAAATTATTTAATTGGAAAGACAAGTTCACACATTTCCAAATTTTATGGCAGGCCCAGATGAGACAAAAAAAAAAAAACAACCAAAAAACCCCAACAAAAAACCCCGTGGTTATGTCAAAACTGGATTTTTTTCAAATTGGCACAGAAGTGACCATATTTTACTGAACAAAATTCTGAACTATCCTGGATAGGATGGGGGAGGGAAGAAAAATATTTAATTATTTTTCTGATATAAAGAGAGAAGAAAAAGCATGTGGACTCCAAAATGGCACCTTTCCAGGAACCTGATGAAAAATCTGTTATGTTTTGAGAAAGAAATTAAGTTTTGTAGATTTCTAAAATGCACAATGGAAGGCTTATATACTGCCAGCATTTTTAGGATTTTTTTCTCTGCATTTTGGAGGAACTTCTGTTGCCCTAGTTTAAAAGGTAGCCTATATTTACTAGACCTGAATGTATCACTTGCAGTGAAGGCATAACTCCTTTCTAATCCCAGTCAGAGATCACTGACTGATTCCTCTCAATCCGATTGCATATAACTACCTTTCTCTAAAGTAACTAATGCACAGCTACTTACAACCCTTTACCCCTGTACAGACCAGACACAACTACATTTTTAATAACTTTATTTTTAGCCATTTTCCTACAAAAGTATGTGTTACTTTAATTCTCATGAGCATTTAGGTACATGGCTACTTGAAGTCTTAAGATTGTAGCAAACTGTTAGGCCAATATTACGGCTACGGGAATCAGTACTTAACACATTTGAATAACTTTATTTATAAAATACCCCATTTGTTTTAAGCTAAAACAAAAAAATAATCCTTATTCCCCAGTAATATTGTAACCAGCAAAGGGATTAAAATGTCATCAGAACTTCAGTCTTAGTTTTGTTCCACCAGTGCAAGATAATGTCCTTTGAACTCTAAAAATAATCACGACATTTCAATTAATAGCTCTCATGTGTGTTGGCTTGCCAGTAGCTAGAACGGCCAGTTCTGTTTGCCCTCAAAACTGAAGCCACTTTTTTTTTTCCACGTATATCAGTGGCGAATCAGTAGCTTCTAAGTGTTATATGGTGGATTGGCATTGCCATATTTTTACTATAGACAGATGAGATTATACTGAAAACAACCAACCATGTTTCTGTTCCTCCAACCTGCATATTAATGTGGGAAATAATGGAAGATACTTTATATTCTACAGCAATGAACTACCAGATGCTGAAAAATGGGACCAAAATCCTTATTGCCTTGAATATACCAGGTTAAGTAGCCATTTTTCCCAAGGAAACCATCAAAAATTTCTGGCACTGGATTAGCAACAGCATTGTATCTAAACCAACAAATGCAGAGCATGACACTTGTTCAGCTGAAAAAAGGAAAACCTTGAAGGGAAGTGTAAAGAATATATGACATATTCTGAAATACTAAGTTACTGCATAGATGTGTACATATTACAGAAATGTTTACATAATCCTATGTCTTTCAAGGATCCTTTCCTAGGAAACTGGACAGCACTTCAGACAAAAAAAGCACAATTCCCAAAGAGGGCTTTTTTTTGCCTAACAGCTTCATCTGAAGACACTTAACAAATGCGTGTTAAATAAGCATGGGGCAAACCCACAATCAGACCCCTAGGGTTAGATCTATGGCAGCTTGTGCTGGAGTTAATATATCTCTAAATGAACGCAAGAGAGCAATGGGTGATGTTTGAAAATTTACCAATACTGATGTCATACCCTAGAAATATATTGGCATCCGTCTCCTGCGGCCAGGCGACTTGTTACGCTGTCATGTTACAGACTCCACCTTCCCAGGCTCCGCTTAAGCAAAGAGGCCAAAAGGCAGAGAGCCAGTGACGTGACTTCGGGTTGCTATAAATGCACCATCATATTACAGTGTATGAGGGATCCCCTGCAATGGGCAAGAGCTGTGGAATAGCCCTACCTCCCTCTCTGTACACCAGCCAACAGAGCTGAGACTGGAAGGAGGTTAAGAAACTACAGTGTAAGCGTGACTCTGAATTACAGTCTCTTTTCTCATCTGCTCATGGGACATTATAGCTATGTGCTACTTTCAAAAATTGGACTAAAAATTGTAGGTTACAGTCTAGATCACACATTTGCAATCTAACAGCTTAGTCCATAACCTGCAATTTTTCATCTGTTTTTGGATTTGTACATGTAGTATCTGTTAGCAATGCGTATTGGAATGTCAGGCAAAATCCATTAAAGTTTTATATCCGTAACTTCAGTGTGAATTTCAGTAAACTGTCTCCTATGTACCTGAGCAAACTGCATGTGCAGTATTTGTATTCTTAGTGAGACTGATGAAAATATTTGGAATATCACAATGGGGATTGGTAAAATTCAACAAGATGCATTTTTTAAAGATCTATATATTTGTTTAGGTAGAGGTGGTCTGTGAAGGAACTAAATGATAAAGGAAGAAAAAATTAAAGATTCTCCAAACCTGCAATCAGTGTCTGCTTAGCACTAGAAGGTCTCAGTCCCAAGGAAGTATATTTCTGGCGCTGGTCCTTCTCAGCACACTCAAAAGGCCAGAAGCTCTGACCTAAGGAGAGTTCATCAACAAGGGCTGCCTACTTTACCTACTAGAAGGTATCTGACAGATCAGCCCTTAAATGCAGCAAAGCAGAAGAGAGGAAGCCTGGGATGAGAGTGACTCACATTTAGTTATATCATTCCCTATGTTGATTTACAACATCTAACTCCTAGGAGCACATTCTGACCATTAGCTTCTGATGCGCTATGAAGTAATCACTCAAATTTTGTCATAAAAGCTGTTTTACTCTATGTAGGACACACAAATATTTACTATGGCAGGATCTATAACTTGGGTCTCCCAAAAAAGCAGACTATCTAGCAACCAAGCCATTTTAACTTCTCCATAGCCAAAGGAAGAAGACTTATTGCAATGAACCTGACATGGAGGGAGAAGCTCCTGTTTGCCAGGAGGGCAGCGTCCTCCTTGACTTTTCCTAGCAGCTGGCTTAGGTGGCCCCCTTATTGAAGGTCTGGCATCTTCGTACTTTGTGTTTCAGTGTCACACTAGGGGCAGCAGGTGCTGTAATACTAGGCATGATTTTGTATTTGGATTTAGATAGTGATAATGATTTGGTTCAATCCAGACAGTATACTGTTTGCCTGCCACGGTGGCTGCAGCCTGAATAGGGCATTGTAAAACAAAAATGTAATCTGTACCCGACGAGTAACCTAAACTTCACCTTCACAGAAAAGTACGCAACTCATGCCCATAGCAAGAATCCCTGTAGCATTCACATGTAAACTAATCTCACCAACGTAAATATTTTCTAAAAGAAAACCATCTAGAAATATTATACATTTATATGCCATACTCTTTTCCTCATTAGGCTCAAATTCACAGATGTTATTACTACGTTTTACAAACATAGCATTTGTCTCAGAAGAGTAAGGTAAATTCATGGCTCTACATTAACCAAACAGGTGTGATCTATAGGATTTGGGCTTCAATAAGTTCTAAGAAATCATACACACAAACACAAGGCATATATATAAAGAAAGAGTTCAGAATGTGCATAAATTTAAATTAACTCTGAATGGGGTTTTAATGTTTTCCCAAACTAAAAGACTGCAGTAGTGGAATTACTAAACAGATCAAAATGTCTCATATTTGAACTTTATAGTTTCGGGTCATTGGTCATCAGTCTTTTGTGTCATATTTAAATTGTTCACATGTTGTTTGTTACAATACTTCTTCTAAAGCTGAGAAGTTTTCCTAAATAAAAAAAGTTAAGAAAACAGTTAATGAAAAACTCAAACCAAGCCAAAATTTGCATGGGAAAAAACAGAAAACGTCTTATTGGCAGAAGCCTTTTCTGTCTAGGTTGGACTTTCTGGTCAAGAGCAGACAGAAATAAAAAATCCCGTAAGAGTTAACAATGTAGCAATGAACAATGTTATACCAAATACGGGGGTATGAAAGCAGCTATTGAGGACCTTCGTCTTGGCTGTAAACATCTTGATCAAGTGCCATAAACACAAGGCTACTGGCCATCCTGTGGCCAATGTCTCCCCCTAAGTCTGAAGAAACCTTCTGTGGGTCTGAGGTCTGAGAAGCACAGAGCAGAAGTTGTCTTGAAAAATCACAATTCAATGGGACAAAGGCATTGTTTCCTGCCCAGTTCTATTCATTAGCTATTGGTCACTGAATATAGAAAAAGAAAATTAAATCTGATGCTCTGACATAGTTTCCTAAAATGTATTGGGCTAAACAATTTACAAAAATTAAATTATTTGTAAAACAATCATTCAACATTAAGTTTCCAATTAACTTCATGTGTAAAACACACAGACCACTCATCTGATCTAGGACAGCATTCCCTATTTAATACTGTATCCTATTTCTAACAGTGCTCAGAGGACCAGTTGCAGAGGCAGCTATGAAACTGGAAAACAAAGAATCAAAACCTAATTCCTGCAGACATGCGTATAACTGTAGCACTCTCTATCTAATATTATATAATATAGAACTTATTTTAAAAAGCAGCACATTTCCCCCCGTTGGAGTCTAAGCGGTATTTGCTTTAAACATCACAGGCTCATACTTTATACATGAGTAATTTTTTCTCAAAAAATGGAGAGTTATCCAAAAGTTTTATTCTTGCAGAATGTGCGTTTATTTCAACGGAGCAAAATATGCCTAATGCTATTTCACTGAATAATGATCTGTGGGCGCCCAGCTCCTGACGGCTGGCCATGTGATTAGTCCTTCTAGACAAATAGGATTGTTTCTCCACTCCTGTAATTGATTCTGATGTGCAGGTCTGGACATTGTTTCTGTGTTGTGCCACTTTGATTCGCCTATTTAATTGAAAATGTGTTATGTTTACAGAACATCAGAGGGAGTATATAATCCGTTCGTAAAAGTCTGTTGAAGCAACTTTAAGCCACAAGATGGCAATGGTGTTTACATTTTTTATTAGCGCTTAGATTATGTTCTGTTATATAACCTGCACTTTGGTTTATGTTAAAAAATACTTGAGATTTCACTGCAGAGTGGCATCTTTAAATCTCTAACCATATATCTAAATCTTTAGCCATGGCCTTCACACCACCAGGGAACATGCAGTGAGTCACACTATGGAAGCCATCCCACTACCTCTGTCAGTCACCTTCCAAAGCCAAAGGAAGGCACGATGTGGTGCAGAGAGGCATCAGTTGGCTCATTGCAAGACAGCTTGAGTCCAAGGGCCACAATTCATTCACTTTGGACTACATCCGAGCTACCACAGATCTACTGGTCTGCTTGGCACTGTGCTTTCCCATGAAGATGGACTTTGTGTCCTGGGTGCACACACCAAGCATATCTATACCTCACTGCTTTATGTTGGATAGACATCGACTGGTTGCCTCATAGTAAGTAAAGCCAAGAAACCCCTGGCAGAAATTCTGTGATGGCGTATAACAAGCTTCCGTGTGCCCAGAGCTGCTCCCTGGTCCCCCCGCTGGGTCCATAACCCCTTCCACTCCTTCTCCCAAGCTCAGGCAAGGCAACACCGACTGCCTCACACACACCTATGGCTCGTAGTGCAGGCTGCTTCAGATCCAAACATTTTTTTCCCAGACATACTCATTTACTAACATGGATTTAATTTCTTCAGTAGCATCCTAATATCCATACTTAACCATCTCTGAAAATTGAATCCTCAATATCCTTTACATTTGCTGGCAAACTGGCTGGCTTGGTTGGTTAGTAGACTTTCTGTCCCAAGGTGCTTGCCTTACTTTCTTGAGACACGATCTAAAGCCTACTGGAAGGAGCAGAATCACTACTTGATTTCAGCAGGATATGAAACTCCTGACATTTAGTTTCCTCCCTGTGCCACTACTGCCAACCCATCCTTACTCCACCCTGATTTTTATATATATATATAGGCATATTAAAACCCACAACAGAAAAAAACTTGAAGCAGCAGAGCAAATGCAGGATCATCAAAGCAGACTCCTAACCCTGCGATTGTAACTGCATTACATCCCTCAGCATGGAGCTTAGGAGTTAGTTTATTTAATGACGTGCTTCAATTTGGAGTATAAGATTTTAGGCCAGGGAATAGTTGTTCTTATTTTTTGCCTAAAACATGCCTACAGTACAGCACCAGACAGATATGAGTAATACAATACAGAAACACTAGAAGATGATAAACACCCTCACGATAATCAACACTGATGAACATTATCTTATCTGTTTTATTATAATCTCAAGTATAGTAAGTAATGATTTCCGACTGAGAATGCACCCACAAGGTGACTTAGGAACATGAAAACACTCTTCACAGAGGAAAGCAAGGGGGACAAAATGAGCTCTTAAGGAAGAAGGCCTAGTTCAATTTTGGCCATTAGAAGATTAAATCAACAATGGAAACTCACAAAGATGTATGAGAGAGTCTCTGTCCAACACTCGCATTGGGCAGAGGGAAGCAGGATGGGAGCAGAGAGGGAGATTTCTTGAAGATGAAATACTGACAGGTATTGTGCAGAGCAATGGATTATTGATCTCAAAGGCAAGAATGGCAAAGAGGAACATCCAAACAGCTGCTTGAGCTCTGGGTCAAAAGGCATCTTTATTCAATACGTTATTTAAGCATACAAGCATATGATTCATTGTTGCCCTGAACAGAAATGCGTTTAATCAGTTTTCTGAATAGAGACCTAAATAAATATTGAGAGGTAGGAGACAAGACAGTAGAGGAGAGGTAGGAGACAAGACAGCAGAGGACTGAGCTGTGAAAACAAAGGGAAGGTAATATTTCAAGGCAGTTACCATAATGTTGAAATCTAAGGAGAAGTCAAGGAGGATGAAGGTGGCATTTGACTACAAGGATGGCGGTAGTTACTTAAGTATAACCAGTTTTAGCATTATGGAAAAGGTCTCAAGAAGGACGTTGAAGAAGCAAGAGAAGAACAAAGGGCAGCAACAGCTCAGGGAGAGGCAGCTGTTGAATAGGGAGTTGGGAACAACAGTGTCAGGGAATATAGCGTGTGTTGTGAAGTGGTGGACTGTGATGGGAAGAAGACGACAAAAAAGAGGGTGAGAGGAGACAGAGTGCATTGGAAATGGAGCTGTTGGGGAAGGGGGAGAGGGAAGTGAAGGCATACTGTACAGCTCAGCTGGCAGCCAGTAATGTCAATCTGGCCCATGAAATGTTTCAGTCCAGTTCATCAGTTTTCCCCAGAGGAAGAGGAGGAGGAAGCTGCCACCCTGTGCTGGTGCTCCCACAAAAGGCAATGCTTTCTCCTGTGCCTGCTGCTGTCAGAACTGGTGATGCTGAGGGACAGTGATCGCAGGTGGGGACTGGGCTTCCAGACAGCTGTTGCCTCCTCTTGCTTCCTATGGAGCAGCCTCACTCCGTATGTGGGGCATTAGCTTGCTCTCCTGCTGCCCTCCTTCAGGCTTTCTAGTATGCTCCTGCGAGGCAAAAGATTCAGTGAGGTTTGGAGTAAGTTGACTTATAGCTTAAGCATGATTGTACATTAAGACTATTTATCAGAAACCTTCTTGTGTCATCCAAAGATGGGAAGCGATGGATGTGCTCTACAGTGCCTGCCTGTGTATACTCAGTCAAAGGCAGCTGGCATTTTGCCTCAATACAGATTGCAGAATCCATCTACATGAAAGAAAGATTTCAGTATCTCACTCTAAGCCTGAAGACTCAAGACTGGATTTTCAATCCTATTTCTCACCCCAGCTGCTTCAGTGACCTATGGCAGCACATTTTATACCACAGCTTTCAAAATGACTGGTAATTTTGGTGCCACACTGCCTGATCTTCAGACATGCTCAGCTCCAATTTCCAGCTTAAAAATTAAAGACTATATTCGAAAATGCTGCTGTTGCCTCTGGCCCAATATCCCTGTTTGTAATAAGGAGTTAGCTTATTTCCCAAGAATGCTGAGAATTTAATTACATAATGTCTGTAAAGCAATTGGAAGAAAAGCACTATATAAGTGTTAAGCATTATAATTGTATTAAATGTGTATGCCCAGTATTGCAGGGAAGGGATGTGATTATCTAACAAGCAATGACCTCTCATCACCAGCAATAAAAGACTTTGTGAAGACCACAATGTTGTGCTGGCATAGGCTGAATTAAATGTCAAGAATATCAAGCAGTGCTTTTTAAGTTTTCGTTGCACAAAAGGTTAAAAGAATTTCTGTTAGTACATGCACTGCCCCATCAGAATATCCTCAGTACTAACGGTTTTACAAATACTGGTACAGATATTAACTGGGAGAGCTAATTTGAGGCTATCTACTGTCACCAGTGCAGCTTTAGATGAATGAATTTTAATCTGACCCTCAAGAGTCAGTCTAGCCGAATAATAACAATGAAAAATGCATGAGAACAGCAATTTCAACATGGCTATTTCACAGACAAGCTTATTTTATGCATCAATAGCAAATAAATCAAGAAATTGGATGGACTTTCTGAATGTCTTTCACTGCTCTAAGTAAATCCATCTAGCCAGCGTAACCATCAGTTCTAAAGATTAGAGAGTAAACAGAGGAGGAATATTGATTGATTGCTTTATTTGGAATGGAATTCCTAATGTCACCTTTGCCAGGAATTTAGCTTATAGGGGTGAAACTTACTATCTTGTTGCTATAAGCTGAACTGTAAGATATCCTAATTGCTAACATTTGGATTTCACCGATTATCTAAACAGAAACTGCATCTTAAAAAAATACTTGTGCAAACTTTACATGAATACCATAGAATAACAACTGATCGTTAGCAACAAGTTGTTGTAGAGCTCCGGTAGAAGGGGCTCATGAAGTGTTTTTAAAAAACGTCCACAAAATGTACTATAAGGTATGTGTCCTAATTAGTAACAATGGGAATTACACATTGTCACAGAAAAATAGACTAGTTAGTTCAACTTTAGGTGCCTAAAAAAATAATTCAGCCTATTCTGGCACAATGTTGCGGTCTATCACTTTTTGCTCTAAAACAGTTTCCCAGTGAGTACATACCAGTGTGCCACTATTAGGCAAACAAACAAAAATATTGGTTTTGGTGTGTCATTTACCTACTCCTAATATTAGGTGCTCAGGTTTAAATTTTGGGCCCAATTCCCAGGACATATTTCATTTGATTTGGAAGATGGCCCAGACCTTTGTATTAACACAAAGCAGAAAAGTTTTCATATTGGTGCTTACCAGTGGATTTAAGTGGAGTTCAGACAGCCAAAGTTTCATTAAAACCATCAAGCCCTGAACAGTAGCTTATAAAAACAACAGATCATGCTTTGTTTTTAAAAGGAAGTTTGACATATTTTACTAGATGAGGGTTCAGTTTTGCTATATGAGAACTATGGAGCCTCAGAATAAGATTCTTTAACATAAATTGCTGTATATATTTCAGTATCTGAAAATCCATAAAATCAAGATACTGAAATCTTTCAGATTTTTTTAATATGATTTTCACTGAAATCTTCAAGCATGCACATATGCATTCAGCTTCATGAAGATTCCCCTTCTATTGAATGAAATGTAACTGTTCTACTAAACACAGGCAGGTTAGATGACTGATATATTATTATACCTTAACAGATGCACAGGAAACGATTCTTGGATGTTACCACTGTGCGTGAATGTGTGCCTGCAAACGTGTGGCACCGAATGGCTGGAACTGAAGATTATGTTTGAGAAGTCTTAAACAAAAGGCTTGTTTCATTTACCCTGTCCTGTGTGGATCTCCATTCATGTGGGCAGTTTAAACATGATATCAGAATTACAAAGGAAATAACTTACTGCCCATGGACTTTGGATTGCACTGCTGAGAACAAAACTAAGCAAATGTTAATGAAACTGTTCTTTTCCAAATCCTCAGCAGAAAGGTGATATGAAGCTCTTCTGGGCTTTAATTTCCAATATATCTCTCTCTGGGCATGATATTTGCAGATTGATACAGATGAGAAAGGAATTCTCTTGGGCTATTTGAGATAACTGAGCCCATTGTTTTCTGAGCAACTTCCTCTGTGAAATTGAAATTGTGTATGATAAACCAAGAACCCACCTGGAGAATGGATCTACCAGGAGAATGGTTAGAGGAAGGACCCAATGAGAGATGAGAATAACAAAGTGTGATTTCGAAGACAACGATAACATACATACAGAGAGGTTTGTCCTTAATGGGACAAAACTGAAACTAAATATACAGTATTTCTATTGCAATACAGATATTCAAGAAAGCCTAACGTCATAGGTTCAGAAGAAAACCAGAATAAAATTCCACAAAATCCATCGTCCTGTTCATGCCATTAAGATGCATTTCAGAGAAAAGATAAAGTTCTATGCCACATGTTCATACCATATCATTAACATCACTTTCATCAGAGAGACTAGGAGGCAATATAAGACCTCCACTCCACAGAGTGGAGAAAAGAAATATTAAGTACGAGTACAAAAATCCTCTACGAAAATCCCTGTTCCAGTGTATTAAGCAAAAATAACATCATGGATTAAAATAATGAAATTTGTAGAAAATCTACTGTCATCTGTGTATGGCTGATACAATTCAGAAGCACACCTTGGTTTTGTCTGGGTTAACATCTATTTTCAAGCATAGTACCATGGCATGTGAGCCAGGATGACTGCCATCAACAGGAAGATCCACAGCATTGGAAAAGATCTTTTGGAAGGTCATAGAGAAGATTAATGTAGGGGTGCAACAAGGGATTCTGGTCCAATGTAGCCAAAGCTTGACCCTCCCCACTTTCAATGGTATCATTGAGAAGATTTTCACAGTGAGTATATTCATCAGCAGATCAGCTGCAATGATTGCAATGGCTTATCGTTTCAATACTTTCAATGTTTGGAAAGGGTGTGCTGGAAGTATGATAACTATGTAAAAAGCATCTCAATAAGAAATGACAAGCATATCAAAACAGAAAGAAAGTGTTCTCTAACAGATATTTTCCTGCAAGTTTCATAGGAGGACAAGATTTTTTGAAAAGTGGAGGAAGACTTTGGGAGGAAGAGGGTCACATGATACTACAAAATATTTGTGTATCTCTACATAAACCAGAAGCATAAATGATGGAATCAGAAAGAAAGAAAAAATCAGGAAGAAATAAAATATTGAATCTCTTTGAAGAAAATAAAAAGGCTTGCACAACCATGCTTCTCTGCCCTAAAACAGGTTCTCTTGGCATTTAAAACATGTTCAAATGAAAACCAGATTTACTGTGTAGAAGGGACTATTATTTATGCAAGATTAAACAGTGATCCCAGAGAAAATGCCTTTGAATCCCTGTGCATGCTGCTAGGTAAAACATGGACAAGACAAACATCTTACTGGAGGCATGAATGCACAGTCAGAAGAACTAGTCTTAGACTATTTCATTTGTGCAAAATATCAGGACAAAGCTGCAAGGGACCTTAGATAGTTTGTAATGAATCTAGCAGAGCCTGGCAACAACTGACCGTAGATTGACCTGTCTGAACAAAGGGAAACTACTATTACTGTCAGTTAGTTATTGAAAATTCTTTTTTGAAGTAATTCAACCACTTTATTCAGTAGTGGCATTAATCATACCATGGCAATGTGCGTCAGGTTTTCTCTTCATGATGAGCTTGTTTCAGCTAATGGCTCACCATACGTAATCAAGGAACTCTATCGGGTTGCAAAGAATTGGGATTTCATGCCTATGACTAGCAGTCTGGACTAGCACAAGCCAAAGCAAATGAGAATAGTTAAGAGGCTTAGCTGAGCTTGCTAGCCTACAGAAAGACATCTACAGAACCACAGGCTTCACCTACACAGATATATAAGCAGAAGACCTAAATCAGCAAACCCCATTAAACAGTGTTGCCTAATGTTTTAAGCTGTGCAAACCATGACAAAACAAACAAAAAAACTTGAATGCATAGAAAAGGACAGAAATGTCACTAAGTCATAGAAGTCTAAACACTGAAGTTCTTCACAAGACACTGTGACATAGTAATTAGACTTGTAGCTTAACAAACTCCTATTACTAACAATGCAGCAGATGCCAGAAGCTTTGGTTCAAAAATGGCGTATGGTAGGACAACCGTGATCTCAACAGTCTTTGACAGCAATTCACCAAGAGCGAAGAGAAAAAGCTTTTTAAAAATCAGTACAGTCACAACCCTTGATGCCACCAGGACTGTACTGTAGGAAAGTATAAAGAGCCACAGTAACCCCATGTATGGGGAAAGTCTAAACCCCAAATGTGGCAGAACAAGGAGATATTCTAACGCTGGTGTGACATAGATTTAAGGGGTGCCCAGGAAATGACAGCAAGATCCTAATGCTTCCCTTGTATGTGTGTGCACACACGAATATACACCAACAGAAATGAGTGTGCTGAGGTGAGAGCAGAGAGCAAATTTGAAAAATCTCATTAATAGATGGTTTGTTTTGTTTGTTGATCCTGAGTGGATCTTCATTCCGCTGAGTTGCTTAAACCAAGACACTGCAAATGCCAAATCATGAAGTCCTCACTTCTTCTAAACTCTGTTTTAAGTCAATGGGATTTTTTACTAAGAAGGACTCAAATATTTAAGCTGGAATCAGTGCAATTCCTGGCAAGACAAACAGCAAAAAGATCTTAGTATTAAAATCCCCATCTTCCAAAGAATGACATTTTTTCTTTTTCTTCTGTGCCTCTGACAAAGGTGAGCTCTTGAAAAATGAGCAATTTGCTTTGGCTTAGTTCGCATATACTTGGTTTAGGACTGTCAGTTAAGAAGTGTCTTCTCTAATGCATGTCCATCTGGACAGGGAACAATAAGAAGTTAAAGTGGGAGGGGACAGGGTAGTGGGGAGAAAGGAGGAGGGAAATATAAACCTTGATGGAAATAGTACCAACACTTTTCAGAACATTAGGCATGTGGAAAAGAGATAACAGAATACTTTTTCGGACAGCTCTTTTGCTTCTCTGACTTGGGGAGAAGATCATCCTGCTAGCTGGGGAGAGCCATAGGGCAGAACTGCTCTTGGCTTTCCCTTGGTGAGGAGCCAGGCCCTCTGGCTAACTTTAAATAAAGTTGCTGTAAACACTCTGCCAGTCCATTTACAAAGGATGTCTGAATTCCTGGTGGAACGAGTGCACTGTGCGGCTCATAGAAACACTAGTGTGATACTTTGAAGGAATGTAAGGTGGTGCCTACACACATTCACCAGTACAGTAATTTCTCCCCTTCTTTTAGGGCACACACAAAAGAAGCTGGCTTATTCAGTGCAGATGGTTTATTATACAGCATCATCCTTTGTTAAACTGCAAAAGTACTAGGGAAATAATAAATATCGAACAGTTATTTCCCACTTATTCCTGAATCTTTAAATTGAAGGTAAATTTACCTCACCAAATTTACAAGTCTACAGCATCATGAGCTAGTCACTATTCACTCCCTTTATAGATGATGGAGAGAAAAAAGTGTTGTAAAGAACAGTTCATTTGACCTAATTTGGAAGTCCACTTTAGAAGGGTCATATTTTACAAGTGCCTTTTTGACTATAAAAGGATCTGGATGATCTGCTTAAAAGTAGACTTACCTTGTTATATGTGTAAGAATTTACTGCACTTTTTAATTTTTTGTGATTATTGATATATGACCTACATCTTGTTTCTGTCAAGCCAGGATTGTGAGGAGAACCTAAGTGATTTGTTGTTAGTATTTTGATTTTAGTGATAAAGATTTTTTAACTAACACTTTTCTTTTTGCTGTGCAATTTCTGCCCTTTACATGCTGTTTAAATGCATCTAACAAATCTAGGATGGAGGTCAGGCATTAACTTGCCAACTTTGGAAATATTTCCAAAGAACTATTATTTTTATCTCCAAATCACCTAAATGAACTGTTCATTAGTTAAGTATATACCATATGCATGCCTCAATAATAAACTGAGTTACAGTATTGTATTGGTAAAGCACAGCTTCATTTTGCACTTTCAGCACAGAATCATTAGAACCATAGTGTTATCTTTATTGAGCGTTGTACATATATATCAGACATGTTAGATTCAAAAGAGTTTACATCATAGTTTATCACTGTCAAAACAATATTTCTCTTGACTTAGTCCAAACACATTCCAGTCCTAACAAATCAACACATTATAAGGTTTACTACTCTAATTAACAAGAGAAGGTGGCTTTTATGTCAAGGGTAAATCATCTGTATTCTATTTTATCCCATGGTCCTTAAACATTTTAGTTCGGTAAAAAACAATTAAGTCTTTGTCTTCCTGAAGTCCAGTCTTCTCTTACTAACTTTCATAAAACAACTAAACCCAAAATCTTTACACAGAAATAAATCCCACCCAAGAAGAAAGGCATCCTTCAAAAACAATAGCATGTGTTCATGCATATAAATACGACAGTAGAGTTAAGACTGTGGAGCATCTTGACTTACATTTTCACACTCTTGAATGCTTTGATCTACTACCTTTTAATGTAGGTGTTTGCTAATATAATTAGGGAAAAGCCATAAACAATTTCACCAAACACAGAAGCGCAAAGATTTCTATTTGGGATCCTACAGCGAGCCTATCACTGTGGTAGTTTATGCAATGAAATGTGCAACAGAGATTTAACTCAGACATGGAAATTATTTGCTTGTCTGGATCTGATTTATCTTTGCAGTCCTGGGTCATTATTATTTAACTTTCTGCCAGCCCTCCCACAGCATATGCTGTAGTGGAAATTTAAGGAAGGTCCTCTGAATTAAAGCAGGGTAAAGATCTTCAGCTTCAACTACACCAGTTGTAGCCTGACTTTTCCAACACTGTCCTGACTTGAGCTATGAGAAAATGCATTTTTTAGGAAGTAGAAGAAACTCATTGGAAAAGGAGCCTGATAGTCTACAGCCTATCACATTTTGTGGCTATTTATATAGGGCAAAGAAGGAATAAATCAAAAGTCTCCACTCAATCTGCAAACAACGCTGTAAAATATAAAAATATAGCAGAAGACAAAACCCAGAAGAGAATTGGTCTTATACTGTTTAGTAATGGAGAAGTAGAGAAGGCATTCAATAGTAGCGAAGAGTGGACATACAGAGTGCATGTATTGTAGTAAACTGAAGTGTAGGACCAAGGCTTGTGCAGTGCCCTGCAATTGCTCAGTGCTTAATTTTTAGCAGACTCTGTATCATGGTTGTGGCTGAGCCAGCTACCATTTTCCCAGGCAGCGCCCTGGAATAGCTTGGGCTAGGAAGTGATTCCAGTAAGGAGTATGGATGGGGGCACCTGGTTTGGAGCAGGGAGGAGGGAGTTTAGCTGGACAGATGTAAGCCAGGACATGCACTTGCCTTGAGGGCCAGAGAACAGACTCTGGTCACTGTTGTTTATTAGTTAGTATAGATACGGCCACAAGTTACATAGTGGAATAGTCCTTTTGCTTTCCTGTAGAAAAACGCTTTTATACCCTACTAATCATAGGTGGCCTATGCTAAAGGGCTTGGTTGTTGGGGCTGGGAGGGGAGAGGATGGAAAGTTTATCACCTTTTATGGAAAGGTTCCTACCAATTAAAATTATTATTGTAATCTCACCAAATAAACTAGACTTTTAAGTTCATCTACCAGAAGACAGAGAGGGAAGAAAGAGGAAACCATCCTCCTTGTTATCAGAATTGTTCTGTGGCCAATACCAAGTAATTTTACTTTGTTTCCATATATGAATAAAGATTCCGTGTGGTCTAAGCAGTGAAGATCTGATTAACAAACCTCATGAAGATGTTCACAGTTTAATACAAGTGACACTTATTTGCCTACAGCCATCTTTCTAGTAAGTGAAATAACTTAATGAATAATTGAAACATTGCTATTTGATACCTGCTCAATTATTCAATGGTAAAAGAGAGAATATAAATTTTTAGGTAAACATTGCTATCCTGAATTTGTTTAGCTGTGGTGCTAAAATCACAGTGGCAGCTTTACCTGCAGTGACAGTGAAGAAGTCAAGACTATTTTCTGATGGTTATTCTATGTTCTAACAGACTAGAAGCATTCTTATCAGAGGCATTAACACTGGGGGCTCGTCATGTTTGTGGATCTGGGGTGTGTTCAAGAACACAGAAAGGAGGTCAGAGATTTATGCATTGTGCAGCAAAATTTATGTTTCTTTTGGCTTTCCCTATTGTATCTTACAGAAAATTCCTAATTCATCGCAGAATACTAGCGCTGCGCATTCTGCTCAGTTATTGGCAACTGGATTAAATTTCCAGGAAAAAATGGAAGAAAGGTAAGATACAACATTTAGATTGAGGATTTGAAGCAACAATCAATTTACAGCTTCGAAAAAAAAAGGTTTGCAGTCTCTAGGTTACACAAGTGAACTGACAACCTACAAGAATTACCTACAGATAGAGTATATATGAGTACATACAGTACATATATTTAGATAAAGGGACAAAGAGCTTCTAGCTAAAATTGAGCAGTCAACATTTCACATCAGATTTTTTAAAAGCAGACTAGCAAAATATACCTACTTAAGAAATCTAGATTTTGGCAGCCAAAAGTTCAGATATGCCGAGAAAGACACCTTATTTTTTGTATAGGGGCTTGCAAGAATGTTTGAATGCCTGCCTTGGAAGCAGGCAGTCTGAAAGAGCTTTGGAGTGGTTGCGGTTATCACCTGCAACAAGCTGAGTTCCTCAGAGACACTCAGAGCAAAACGTGAAAAACCACGACTCAAAGAAGAGATGAAAACCAAACTGACCACTGTGACAGTTACATTGTCACAGGTAATATTACAACTCACCATGTGTCTTTTTTAATAAAGGAAACCAATTTTTCCAAAGACATGTATTTTGAATACTCTGTCTGGACTTTCTGGAATGATGTTTTCTAACTCGGCCAGGAATCAGCCACGACTTCAGACTTGTGTAGCAGGTCAATTAAATGTTCCGAACTTTACTCTGTGCATAGAAATCAGACTCTAAGGTTGAAGTCCCAATTGCTTTGTGTCTACAACCCTTTTCAAGGAATTTCCAGTTCTGACTTGACCAAGTGCTCCCCTTTGAGCAATGTTTTCTGCTAATATTTGCTCTGGAATAGGTGGATGTGTAGGTTATTAGACATGCATAGCTTACGTGTACTTAATAGACACGAAATTTTAATGTCATTAACCTCTATTCCTATAGGCATAACTTCTGGGTTAACTCCAAGAACCTGGGGTCCTAGGAAAAATTTGTCCACAGTTCCATAGCAGATACAGTTTGAATTTCTAGATTTCTTGCAAAGGGTACTGACTAGTCCTTTCATTGCTTATTCTAAAAAAGGAGAAAATATTGCAAGGAGAAGCATAATGGCATGATTTCCTAAGTAATTTAATTGTCCCTGATGCTTTCGCAAGTTTGACAGCAGTATCAGAAGAAACAAGGTACTGCTTCCACAACTTAATGATAATGCCTTCATCCAGGACAGCAATAATTGAGTTTTAATGTCCTGCACTGTTGCTTATCATAAATCCTCTCTATGTGAAACTCTAACCTCTGCTAGGCAAGATTAATGGTTAACAGTGTATATAATATTTATTAAACCTCTTTTTATATTACTTGGCAATCTGTGCTGCCATCAAACAACTTGAAATAATTGACATTTAGTGCATCAACCTTCTTTTGACTAAGAAGCCTGACATTCATGTAGATAGTAAACATTTGGCAATTGCTGTAAATGTCTCCAAATTTAACACCATGACCTTTTCTCAGGTAAATGTTTTGGGATAAAATGTAAATAGTGATTTGCTATATGTCAAATATCATGCAACGTCAAGTTTACTGTCTTATTATTCTTGAGAGGTTTGCAACTTGATTTGGACCTGTTGCTTTGTATTTTAAACTTTTGTACAAAGTACATGTGTGTGGTTTTTTCAGTCTATTTTTATGACTTGAAGAGTGGGAGAAGTTCATTGGAATTTTTTTTTTTTGTAGTTTTACCGTTCTATTGACAAGAACCAGGTAAAATTACTACTGAAATAAATACGATGAGACACATAAATTTTAGAAAGGTGACTTTAGGAATGTTGTATATGTGAGAATGTTTCAAAAAAAGATTTTTTTTTTGTTCTTTGCTTGTCCTGTCATGTACTCTGAAGACAGTGCTCCAGAAACAAACAAAAAAACCAAATTTACACTAGGAAAAGCAGTTGATGAAAAAATTACTACAAAAGCAATAAATATTGGGCTCATTCAGGTCAAAAAGGAATTACTACATTGTGACTGAATTTGGTCCAGAATGAACACAGCAGGTGTCTGATTTCATGTGAGGTCAGCAGGTAATTATTTATATTTAACCACTTTGGAGTACAGTTCATGTGGAAAGAAAACCTGGAACATTTCCCTGTATATGCCTGTGATTTAGAAAGGGAGGTATTTGGTTACTAACATGGTTCCTACCAGTGAGAACACAGGCGAGTGAGAAAACCTGATGCTGGTGTGGGAGGAACATAGGGAGTTACTAAGAGATCTGCTTTGGTCGATGGGGAGCTGAGGCAGTATGCTGTGAGAGTTGAAACATGAAACACGCATGTCTGAGTCCTGTGACTTGTCTTCTTATTATCCTACTCCATTGCCATTTGGCTCAGCTTCACACACTCCTACCAACCCTTGATCACTTTGTGAGGCCCATAGAGGTGGGAGTAGCAATTCCTGTGCCAGGAGAACCCTCAGGTGTTGTCTGAAGGCAAACCCAAATCCTTCTGATACTGCTGTTAACTGCCATTTTAGCCATGAATTTGGAAACAGTTTCTGATATGGAGGTCTCATGGATAGCCATAGAGCAGACCACATACTTGCTGTGATCTGGCTATCATTGCGTATCACTATCATCAGTGGTCTGTTGTCGTCACCTTTCTCTTCTACAGGATGGTCCTGCTCCTCTGACTCATTTAATCTGCTGCTTTCGGAATATCAGTTTACACAGGAAATTCCAAATAAGGCAGATAAAGCCTCAGCAAGAACTACTTGTGTAAAACTCTTTCTCAGCATTGCCTATAAGATCCTTTTCAGTTCCTTCTCCCCATACCTCCACAAAAAGTTGTAGAATGCAAGAGGATCTTGGGTTGTCCTTTAACAGCAAACCCTTCTCCAGAAAATTCCAAGCAAGGCCAGAGACAGATATTTTCTGCTCAACCCAGCTTTGGACTGCTAACCTTGTGTCTCTCACACTCACTGTCAAAAACCAACCAGCAGTCTCTGTTCCTAATCCTCCACCCTACTGAACACCATATGTGCCAGGAACAGGCTCTTCCCCAACCAACGTATTTCCCTACCAGGAGTCAATAAAGCTTCCTACTCTGTCTCTATAACCCAGCAACACCATCTTCATGGGTTGCCAGCACTAGCCTTCCTTGTTTCCAGATGCGTTTGTTGTGATAATTAAGCTTTCAGTCATCTATTCAGCTTTCTATGCCAGTGTGGCATTAATGGACCTTCTTACAAATGAATATACTGTACAAAATAAAAAAAATAAACCAAACCAGCTGAAATGAATAGCTGATATAAAATGCAGAGAATGGACTACCAAGACCCACTTAGCTGGGAATATATTGGGATTTGTGTTGATGAAAAAGGATATGAAATAAATGCCATCAGAGTGGGAGGAGCACATGGCAGAAGCCATTCAAACTAGACGTCACACATTTCAAACATTTGGCAAAGTGGTGGATGTGTGACAGAAGTTAGAGGAAGTCATTAGTGTGGTCATGAACCCCAGCGTAGCCTGAGAACAGTAACAGTCATCCAGAAAAAAGTTAAACATATCTGCAAAACAACAAGGAGCAAAAGCTCCATCCTGAGACATCCACAACTTGAAAGGCAGAGTGCAGGATGCTGTATTATTGCGTGGCTTACATGACTGCTGACGGGGCAATAAGGATGAAATATATTCTGCCAGTCTGTCACTATCTGCAGACTATCAAATAATAAGTGTGGATATGTTTCTTAAACAGTAAGAAATTAGCTTTGTATTCACAGTGACATATTCAGTGGCTGAAGATATCTATCTGTTAACTACATATTTGCAGAACAGGCAGTATAAAACTCATTATCTCTTGACTCAAACAACAATCAAAGACACTGACGAGCAAAAGAGCTAACTCCATCAAGTCATCAGTAGCTATAATCAATAACCAGAGCCATAGGTTTGGCCATCAAACCGTAAGTGGCAAGAGAAGATAAAGGCAACCATTTGTAACAGTAATAATGACCCTACAGTCAATAATACTGTCTCAAATATATAAAAGTTTAGCTGGATTTCACCAGCCTCTAACTTCCTTAGATACTTTGTTTCTGGATCACATTTAGAAATTTTGACCTTCACTATTGATTAAATGGCAATTTCATATAGCCAATGATTAGATAATCCAATCTTATCTGCCAAAAGTGATCAACCGTATATGAAATAAAGGGCAGAAGTTGTGTAATTTACAATACAAATGAGCTGGTTCCTGTGGCTCTGATTAAATAAAACAAAAAATCAAATTAAACAGTGATCAAATTATAGGGGTGGCACTGTAACAATTTTAATTTTTCATGATTCATTTAATTTAAGACAGCACTTAGCTAAAAAAATAAATAAAAAAGAAAACCCTTTTACTCCTTCCTTCTTTGAAGTTAATTAGCCTTACTTAAAACTATTTCTTGAAATGCCATGGTGCAAAACATTGAGAGCTATTTTCAAAGTCATCCAAGTATTATTTCTACACCGCGCATAAAAGTGCTGACAACATCCTCAGTGATAAATTTGACTTGGGAATAATGCTTCCACTTTTAAAAAAGATTTTTCCCAAGCCGTTTCAGTCCATTCCAGAGAAGTTGCTTCCATTACAATACTGAAAAGACATCTTCAAAGCATCAGCTCTGTCTATTGTGTCCTAAAACTCACCAAGCGATTCAGCCCGGAGAACTTACGGTTTAGGCAGCTTTTCCTGAGCATCCACCTGATCTCTGTGCCCATGTGTGGGAGGACAAGGGGAGACAGGTGGCTCCCCCAGGACACCCTCCTCCTGGAGAGAGGAGAAGGAAAGGTGGCTGTGGTCACTGATCTGTGTCAGGCAACAGAGGCAGCAGATACATGTACAGGTGGGTATGTCAAGCATCAGGAATGTTATGCTTGCACTGGCAGAGCTATTTCTGGAGATAGACAGACTACAGCTGTGCCTGTCAAAGCATGGGAGGGAAATGCCATGAAGCTACCTCTGAGGAGCATGCATCATAAGACAGCTTTTTGTGATATAGTTGTTTTCCACTAATATGGGAATTAAGTTCTTTGACTGGGGAATTTGTATTAAGCTCCTGCCCAAAATGACATGTGGAGTTCACTGTCTATTTTTAACAAAGAACTCAATGCCAAAAAAGTACTAAGATTGTCACTGTGCCTCTGATATCCGGATCAATAGGTCAAATGTACACAAGAATGCACAGGTGGTCATTTTTTTGACAATACAGATTCAGAAGTAAAACAATTACTGTAAGTATGGCATCAAAGCTATACTGTGGACAAACTGGAAGACAGGTTCTTTCTGGAAATAATGCAAGCGAAAGTTTGAAAGTGGAAGATGGGATAAAATAAAATGACAGTGATTGAGGTATATTTGGTGCATTATTTATCGATATTATTTTAGAGATGAAAACAATGCAGGGCTAAACAGTGGTTTAAAAGCAGCTCATTTCAAAAGAGAAGAGGTAAATGGAGGTGGTGAAAGTATAACAACCTGTTTTAGTAACTGGTTTCCATTTATAAGAAACATACTGAGTAGATATAAGGAATGCAAGGTTTTGAGAGGTTGCTTTGTAGCTTTGTTGTTTTAGTAACACTGTTCTGCTGTGTACATCCATGTCCAGTACTCTATTCAATTGTTTGGGGTCTGAATAACTCACTATTCTAAATTCCAACTTGTTGCTAGAAGTCTTTCTGATCCCTGGACTCAGGATTTTCTCCCCTCTTCATCCTGAAACCGTTTTTTAGTTGCCTGGGAAAACTACTTCTTGAAGACTTACGACTGGAGTGAAGAGGAAGAGACCTCACTGGCCATTTCTTGTTCTGCACGTATTTGTTTTGGCAATGAAAGGAAGAAATAATGATTTATATGAGAACAATGTAGAATCACTTTGACCTATTAAACAAATTCTCCTTTCCTCCTCTTCATTCCCCTCCACCCTTTTTTCTTCTTTTTTCAGTTAATTTTTTAAAGTAGTAACTATAAAATAAATAATTTCAAAAAGCAATCCTTATGCATGATGGTCAAGGTTCAACACAAGATTAGCAGAGCTAACTTTAAGCTGTTTTTCTCTGCATGTGTGTGTGCCCTTTCGGCATCAAAATAGTTCCCTGACTGTCTACATGCTATCTTCAAGGCAATCTTTTGAGAAGGACCTCCCCATAGGAAAGTATGCTTCTACCAGTGCCAAAATTTCTCCATCATTCTAATTAAGCTTCTTTTCCCCTTAGGGCCACTAAGGAATTGATGCTGTTAACTCAAACATCACGGGCAATTCGGTATTGCGTTGGTGCCATTGTTTATCTTGGCTTGCTACCTCACAAATAGTTATATTTAAAAAAGGTTAACATCGAGCTATCAAAAATGTACTGCAGGTAAATCTAGACAGATAGTCACCCTAAGTGTGTGTGCCTGGACAGTAGAAATTTCAAGACCTTTTTTTTTCTCAATTCTCTCTCTGTATTAATGCACTGGCCCACAAATAAATTTGGGTGTTTCAATAGTTTTAGTACTTGACATGTTCTCAGTTATGGGATGCTGCCTCCCTGGCACTAGGAGAGAGGCAGCATGGTGAATGCAGATTAATGATTAAAATAATTACTTCACACTAAAGAGTAAAGTGTAACTTTGCCTTATTTATAACTATTATTTGCTTGATGAGCTATAAAATCTCTGAGCTTTTGAGCACACAGTTGAAATTCACTAAGGTGACAGGATAATTTTTGGGGTGATACCTATAAGAAGCTATGTAGAGTTAATCAATTTACAAACCTATGAAATTCCAAAGGCTCTGAAGAGCCATGAAAGTAGATGGCCTGAGGAAATCAGGTAGTGATCTATGCAGTTTCAATATAGTTGCATATAACAGAATTTGGTTTTATAATCACTGTAAATAACATACAAAAAGAAGAAAATTACAGTTGCAAATTCAAGCACATCAAAGGTGATGCACTCTTAAATCAGCTCCCATTTATTATATATCATGATACAGTCTTTAATGACATGATAACATACCCCTACCTCATTAAGTGTGCAGAATGTACTGTGATTAATGGAAGAATGTTTTACAGTAGGGAAAAAAGCACCTTCTGTTACAGCACAGGATGAAAGCCCAGGAAAGCTGGATGTACCCGTGGTTCTATCACAGACTGCATATGTGATTGCTATCAGAAGGAAGATAAAAAAGGATTTGGAATATGACTGCATGGCCAAACTTGTACTTGCTAATTTCTGAATACTTTATAATTTCAGAGGTATCTTTCTCTTAGCACCATTCTCTATATGAAATATGAGTTACATGCAAGCAAACTACAGCAAAGTTATGAGATGCTCAAGTAGTCTTCTACTGGTGATAAACGCTTTTTTATTTTCATGACATTAAAATACATAACAGTTCTTACGAACAATAAGCTATGAAGAGTCATTTTCACCACAATGCAAATTAAATTCTAATAAAGGAGTGCAAACCAGTGAGGAAATTAAAACATTCTTGCCATTTTAGCTTATCTGATACAGATTTATACACTGAGTTATGAAATAATGGAAGCTTACAGTATCCAAAATACAAATGCACTTAAACATTTAATCTGTCCTGCTAACGTTTTTCTGTACAAAGCATTCTGTTGGCAGACAGTCCCACTCTACACAAACAAATTCTCATTCTAGACTTAAAAATACCCCGGTACAAAGTAAACAGTGCCTTCCATAGCTAAGCCGTTGCAGATATTCTCCAACGAATTTTTCATTAAAACAGTTCCTTTCATGTTTGTTTTCAAAGTACTGCAGAATCTGTTTCTGAAAGCCAAGCAGGAGAAGGCACTGTTTCAGTTGTAAAAGATACTTCTTATGTGTAAGAGACAAGATAAAGAACATGTTAAAGAGTAATTAGTATACCGAATAATTCACGATCATATGTTAAAATGTATAGAAATGTACAGATTTATATTCTCTGACTCACTACTATCTCATTTTATAGAGGAACATGTTATATATTTTTCAAAATGTTAGCTGAATTGTAATTGGCACTTGAAACAAAAGCTTAGTCGAAGTAAAAATTTTCATCAACTGCTAGCATGGCTTAAATGAGAGTTAATAGAGTAAATATTTTAAAACAATGCAAGGCTACAAATTGAGAAATTATAAATCAGAAAAATCTGCTTTGATAAGAATTAAGTTTCCCCAAAAGACTCTTGTTGCTTCCTGAAACTTAATGCTAGGTCTTGAAGTATGAAAATGTACATAAGTACACACAAACACTGTTTATAAATCTGAAAAATAGATGTTTTCAAAACTGTAATACTAAGGCTTTTGAATGCTGAACAAATCTTCTTAGTAATACTTCAAAAAGCAAAAATTCATCACAGAAGAAAATTAGAAAAACCCATGAGCTCATTTCTCACTTGTCAACTATTTTAGAGTAATATGATATACAACCTGTGATCTGCAATTATTAATGCCCAAATAAATTGATCTACAAGTAAGTACTTTTTGCTCCACTTAAAATATTCTGACTTTTATTGAGTTCAATACCAGGTTTTAAAACTCATTTTAGAACACTGATGTATATTTAATTTATTTCAGTCTTGTATCCCTAAATACCTCTGATTTTCTTATGATTGTAGTTCTATATAAATTAATAATTTCAGTCAACAGAAAGGAGTGAATATGCTTTGAAATGTGGAAGAGAATATAAAGGTAGTACTCAGCAAATACATTAACTGTACACTGTCAGTCATTAAGCTTAGTTAATGTGGACTTAACAGGGTTAGCAACTGTAACGAACATTGAGGTTTTGGTGTTGCTGCAAAATGCAAAAAAGATTTAGCACATCTTGGAATATGGACTTTAATACAAGAAGTGCAGGGAGATATTCAGTAACAATTTATGGGAGATCCTAAGGTTAAAAAAAGGGCTAATTAGGTTATTATTTCCGCAGAACAAGTTGTTTCCCTGCTATAAAATGTTAGGTAGAACAGCCCAGATTATCTGTTGTCACACTAACAGTACACTGATTTAACCCTTCTTTTTGCTGGTTCATAGCAAGTGCAAATTAGACTTCATCAGTTATACCATCCTACGATGAATCAAGATCCTTGACTTTATACGTCCTGGGAAATCAGTATTCAGGACACTTTCAGAGTCGAAGGCTGCCTATTAGAAGACAAAAGCTTTTCATTTCTGAGGATGGCTGAAAATGGACAAGATTCTGCAAACAATTTGTAATTTATACCTGAGGGGACCAGTTCATATTAAGTGTTTTTAATTTATGGATCAGAAATTGGGCTCCATGGAACCATTTCTGGCACTTGTTCTAGCTGCTTGCCCTGCTCATACAGAAAGCAGAAAGCAGCCAGCTGTAGCTAGTGACTGCGAGGGCTCCTTCCACAGCCCCCTGCAGTGGATGTTTCCAGGAGAAAGCTCCACAGCTGGATGAAGCAATGCAGTGATGGCTTGTTTCAGGGTTGTGGGCACAGCAGGAAAGGGATATTTGCATCCTCCACCCTCTACTGTGCACTGAATGCAGCTGAACCAAGTCGGAGAATACAAATCTACGCTGTGCCTGCATACATCCCGGACGTCAGCAATGTTGTAACACAAGGTGTAAAAATAGCATGGATAAATATTGCAGATTTAAATGTAACAAAATGAGACCTTTGGAACTCTGTTAGCATTACAAATGCTTTCAATAAGGGGTTGTTGGCAGCACATTTTTTTTACTTGGAGAACCCAAACCACTTCCTAAACAATGGGGGGCCATCATTACTGTCCCAACCTCTGGGGGACATTCTCTGCCTCAAACAGCTTGTAGCCTGAGCAAGTTATAGAGTAAAAACTACACAGTATTAGAGAAGTGGATGGGATGGTGATATTTTTTCCTTCTCAGGCTTCCTGTGGTACTGAACTGAATGTCTGCCAACCTTTGGATGAGCACCTGCATGACAGAATGTTTCTATCCGAGAGCTGAAACTATTCTTAGACAATGTTTGTTTAAATCTTCCCTTTTTAGTAGACTTGCTGGTTGCTCTAGGTTGCTAAATGTGCCTACACATTGAATCGCCACACAGCTTATGTCCAAAAATTCTAACTCTTAATATTTGACCTGTATGACTTTGGCGATAGATCATGATTTTTTTTTACCAAATCTATTTAATTTAAAGTCCAGTAAAACATCGAAAAGTTGAAACACTCTTCTTAAGTTCATGCATCTGTTCAGCTTAAACTGAAGAGCTACAGCAGTCTTGATATCCAGAAGCTAACCCATTTTATTTCCTAGAGACGTGCCAAAACACACAGCAATGCCCTTCATTAAACAAGGTGGAGTCAGGACACTTTCGTACCACTTTTCCTTTAAAGCCACAAAAGTTTTTGCTCATATCCTCAGTCTCTGTAAATGCTGGAATACATGTAGAAATTTGAAGTCAAAGGCCATCCAGGTATAAACTAATCCGTAGATCTTCAAAGATACCAAGCTCCTGAACTTCCATTGACTCCCAAAGGCTTTAGTAACTTAAATAGCTTTGAAGATATGGTTAGAGAGACTTTTTTTTTTTTTTCCTTCACCTCAGTCCTCACAAGAAAGTGACTATTCAAATGTACCTGTCCACTATTGGGTATTACTGCTCAATGCAAAAAAGGAGACTCTCGGGTGTAAAATTTCATCTCTTAGGGAAGCAATGGTGGAAGAACCCTGCAGGATGGGTGTCCCAAGCCCAAACTTGTCACTGAGCCCTCACTGTCAGCAGTGGAGAGTGGCTGCAGGGAAGGCAATGCTAGATCTTTTCTGCACAACTGAATCTAGATTCATTTTGCCTCTTCTTGTGCAAGTGACACAAGGGGGCTTTTAGTGTTTGCAGAAGATTTAAAGTTATTGAAGTCTCAGTGTTTCCTTATTAAAGTAAAAATTTCCAGAATAGGGAATGGACATAGTTGCTTGGTAGACAGTCATATGTAACCAAACAAAACCACTTTTTACTAGTGTTCTGTTCTAACAGAAATTCTCTGTGTAACAGACAAAATTAGAGGAATCAATCCATTTTTATACAAAGGGCAGAAATAATTTTCTAGCACATCTAGCACGTTCTGTGTAGAGATGCCATGATAAATCCTAAAAAATAAAATAAATAGGAAAAGGAATCAATAGACCTATGCATACATTTTAGATAGATAGCCTAAAAAACCTAGTTATCATCAGCTCACTAGCAAAAGTAAAAGATTACTTTTATATTTTTCCATGTAGTGTACCTACATGATGGAACTACCTCACTCTGAGGTACCAGGGACTTCTTGGGACTGATTAGCACCAGAACACACACAGTGTCCCTAACTGAACACTCAGACAAAACGCCATATTTCGGAAACTATTAGGAAAAATATTTAGCGAATAAATAAAAAAAGTTATAAAGCTGCAACTATAAATAGAGCTTATAACATTTTACTTTTAGCTTCTTTTCAGCGATCAAGCAAAGCAGTTATTAAGTGCAAATAAATTACCAGTTTTCAAATGTAGTTATTTTGAGTACACTTACCCAGTAATAGCTGTACTATTTAAGTTAAAATGCATGCTAGTAAAATGACTATGAATTGCTAATAATTAACAGGAAAAATATAAAAGTAATCTTTACCTTTGTTAGTGAGCTGATGATAACTAGTTTTTATGACATTCCAAATACATGTATTTAGAAGCAATTGTGAAGCAAATGCTAGATAAAAAGGATTATAGAAAAATGTCAAAAATCAGAAATATGCACCAGTTTAATCCTTTACTTTTTCATTGGACCAACACAGGAATTTGTTTTAACATTAAACATTTTACAGCGTACTGCACACAAGAATATATAAAATTAAATGCTGAAAGATGATGGCTAATGATTTAACTTCTAGGATGTGATCTGCGTTTGATAAAATTGACATCTTCACTAGCAGCTTTAGAAGAAGGAAGATCAGACTGCTACCTATCAGAACGAGATTTCTTCCAGCTGCCAGGAAAATTAAGGTGTTAGAAACCCGCATCGCAGTTGCTGAAATTTGCAGAGTGCAAGTCCCTACCACACTGTGTCTCTATAGACAGGTGCACAAAACTTGGAAGCATAGAATTATCTCCCAGGTCTCCAAGATGACTTCTTTTTTGTTGCAGTAGAATTAGGACTGGACATATGTGGGAGCTCTGAAAATCTAAACCTAGGAGGCTATTTTGGAGCAGAAGAGTTCACTACCATATCTCGTCTTCCATAAAAGACAAAGAAAGTGGAAACAATGGGAAAGACACATTTCTTCTTCCCCAACAAAAGTAACATGCAAGACATTTAGCAGTAGGTTTCAGTGAATTCTGAACAGGTCTCCACCGTAAGAAAATACATTTTATTATTTCAAAGACATCTCAAGAATGCTTCTCTCCTTAAAGACTCTAGCAGAGACCCAAGTAGCTTTTCTGCTAATGGAAAGACTTTCTTATCCCTACTAATCCCCCAGTAGATTGGTTTAGTAAACCAAAAGATTTCACCTTTCTTTGTATGCTTATATAGCTCATTATTACATTATTAAAGTACTTAAATCATTTTCCCAGTTGGAGCAACAAAATGGAGTTAAATTACTACTGCTCAGCTACTTCAGTGGTCTGTTTCCTGGGGCTGATCCCAATATCACTCTGCCCTCTTCTCTGTGTAATCTTTATTTAGAAGTCCCAAGATTTTTGATAGGACTGATTTGTCTTTTTTTTGCACATCTCTCCACAAAGAATATTTACAGAATTGTAGGATTCCAGCTTGCAATTCTTGCACCTAAATGTCTTGCTGTGAATGCATGGTCAGTAGATGAATTTGACCTATGACTGAAAGCATCTGAAATGGTGGCATGACAATGTTGTTATGGAAATGCCTAACATCCAAAGCCATATGACACAGTAATTTTAAACATACCTTGTCTGAGAACTAAGGATGAATTCTCAGTTGCATCACCAACAGACATATGGTCTGAAATCTGTTCTGTGAATGTGAAACTTTTGCCAACGGAATTTATAATTATTTTACAGATTGGATTAGTTGATAAGGCATTATACGTGATTTGTTCATACTGACTTTAAATCCTAGCAAAGAAACAGCACCATTTAGACTATAAAGAAATTGTGACATTTTCACAAATCAGTCAAAGTGTGAGTTAAAGTACACTGTAACTCCAGTTTAAGCAAATGAGTTGTTATTAACAAGAGGCTGTGAATGCAGTTGCTGGTATCACTGGATCTATGGAACATAGAATGGTCATTACTGAAGCAGAAGTCACCATGTGGAAGCCAAGATGGGTTATTTAAATAATGAAATATATGTAGGTCATCAGAGAGAGATATGTTTTCAGTCCACTGTTGTTTTGTTTTTGGTTTTTTTTGAAGTAGAGAGGAGGATGGCTGAGAAAGAGGAAGCAGTGGCAACTGTTTCTGAGCTATTAGTAGAAATAACAAATCTAGTCCTATGTTGGGGAGGTTCATATGCATGTTGTGCAACAGGGATGAAGTTAGAGGGGGAAGGAGGCAGAGGCTGTGACTAAATTTACAAGTATTATGGATTATTTTTAATACCCACTCATCTATTGTAATGCCTGTCCAGAAGTGCTTGAAAAAAGAAAGTAACAAGCCAGAATAAATCTCTCTGTAAATCTCTGCAAGATTCTCAGTCATAACCTGATGTCTGAGAGGGCCTACCTTCTCAGTGGAAGAAGCAGATGAAGTGATTTCTCTCACCTGAAAGCCTCTGCATCGAGCTTATGTTCCTGATCTTTTGTTCTGAAGACGCTTGAGATGTAAAATGTTTATTTCTAAATGACTGCATGTATAAAGATGGAGCCCTAAAGACGGATTTTTTCCAGGTAGCAAGTCTCAAGCTTATTCACAAAAGTGCTCTTTGCCACCAAAGTTAAACTGCATATACCACAGTCTCTTTTTTTCTAGGTATCAGTGATACAGAAATTCAGAATCACTTCTCATTATATTTGGCACTGATCTTACTCTTAATTTGAAGCATGTGGTGCAAGCCAGAGATGTGCTTCTGTAATCAGTTGCCCTTTAAACAAATGGACTTAAAGTTTATAGCAGACACATTATCAGTAGAATTAACCATTTAATTCCACTTCACATAGACTTATTCCTAGGGGCATCTTATCACAGCAAATATTAACTTTTCCAGTTAGTGGAAGTGTGCATCTTCCAATAACGGTGATACACTCCCCGGATTCCTTCTCCTTTGGGCATGTTGTAATAGGCTGCTGCCTCCATCACAGGCTATACACTACAACTCAGAGGAAGCACAAGCTTGGCAGAGAGGTGCTGGATAGATCTTTATTCTCCTGATCTGCACCTTTTGAGGCACCTGTAATGGTTCCTAGTAATTTCTGAGAAACTCTGAGTAGTTTTACGCATCAGTGAGGCTGCCTGTGAAGTGTTGTATGATGTTTGTACTCCTTTTCTTACATCATATTGACGACAATGAACAGAGTCTGGCACTGTTAATAATTTCTCAAAAACACTGATGTCACTTAGAGTGAACAGCTAAAGGCAGTGAGGCTGATGAAAAGCAAAAGGAGATACTTCTCTCAGTGTTTTACATCTTCGTCTGCCAGTATGTGGTTTTACTTTTTAATGGGTTCACTTTCATGAGGGAAAAGATCTCAGAGGCTCTCACATAAAACATTTATTTCTAGATCTCAAATATATCATGGCATCTGACTCAAAACCTAAGGCTGAGGAGCCCAGTTTAATGCTTACTTTACAGCAAAGCCCCAGAGTGAAAATATTTCCTTCTCAAATTGCTGAACACTCTTCTGCTAGCAAGAGCCCTAACTTCCTCTCCTTCCTCCTCTTTTCCCTCCACAAGATGGGAAACCTCTCTGAACCTCATTTTAGCGTCCCAAACCTTTGCAGACAACACAATCAGCTCCTGGAGCACCACACAACCTAGCTATTTCCCAGGCAGAGCAGTGTCCCGCTGGAAATTCCCAACGTGCTTCCGCTACTAGAAAGCGTTTGCAATTATCACATTTCTACATACTGTGGGGGAAAGAAGTCCTGCCTGGACAAATTCTATCAAGTTCCCACTGCTCAGTTCAGGTAAGCTGACATGAAGATAGCAAGTATGCATGTTTAACCAAATAGCACACACAGAATTAATTTCAAATTAAATATCTGAATATTATCCTAACTGATTTACATCTAGTTAGATGTTTATACAGATTAACATCCCCACAATTTAATGTTAAACAAAAAAGCATACAAAAGTGTTCAGGAATAAACTCAGTAGTGGTACAATCAAAGTCTCCATACTGCATTAAAGGCAGTATTATAGCTAGATGTGTATGTTTTATTGGTTTGGGTTTCTTAACTAATTTTTTTTTTCATCTCAGGAGGACATCATTTAATCTAAAGATATATTGCATTTTGGAACACTAGAAATGCCAGAGCCAAAGCATAACGTGTGACACATAGTATGAAGCAGAAAGAACGCAGGCATAGCCTTATCCACCGGATTTATTCTGTGAAACAGAGTGCAATTGAATTACTTAAGTATCAGATTTCAAGAGATGCTCTCAGGTACCTTTTCATCTTACTAAGGTTACCTATTTTCTTGAAAGAATTTACAATTCAGGAATTAAGAGTCTTAAAAATGTTGCTTCTTACATTTTGCCTTTTCTTTATTGCCATTTTTTATAATGGATAGTGAAAAAGTTGCTGTTTTGTATGCAATTTCTTCCCCAACTTTATATACTTCTATTTTCTCTTAAAGCACATATACCTTCATGGCAAGTTGAAAGCCACTGGGTGATAACTTTGCTCAGCTTAAGTCAATGATAAAGGTACCAGAATTTCAATCACTATGTGTAGGGGCATGCTTTTAAAGTCAATGTTTATACTGAGTAGCTAGCAGAACTACTAGCTAGGTATATAAATCATGGTGATAGTGATATAATATTACACATGTCAATGCAGAGTGTGTCTTGAAGGCCTACCTACACAAAATTGTTGAAAGGTTGTGAGACATGTTTATGATCTTTTATACTGATAGAAATAACTTCCTAACTCCAGCATTGGATAAGTACCTTTCTCTTTCTCTATGTGAAAACTCATTAACTAGACTTATAGTTTTAAGCTAATAATTTAATTCATGTATTTGGACCATCATTAACTACAAATCTTTCCCTAACCACTTCATAATGAAGTTAAATTGTGAATTGAACGGTATGCTTCTGTTCTTTTATTTCAAAAGTCCCCAAGTTTGAAGCTATCATAATGAAATAAGTTTTGAGTAATTCAGTACCCATACTAGATAAAGTGCTGTGACTTAGTGGGGTGCTAAACTGTACAAATGGTACCAGAAATCAGCAAAGTCAGTAGTGTGTATTTGTAGTTTGACTTTGCACCTTGTATACTGTTAATTCATTACAGAACTTACTATGTGCTCTTTATCACAGTGTACAAAGACTGAGAGATCCTTCAATGATTACAAAATCAGATGATATCACTGGGCAGAAACCTCTCAGTTACATTTATAGCGGCAAAAACTATAGGTGTGTTCTTTCCCATCTGACTTCAGCCATCAAAGAATTACGTATTAGTTTCATGAAGAGGGAGGAACATCTTTGTATTTCTAAACTTCTGAATTTACATTAGGCACTTACAGAGATTAAAGGTCACTTTAGATGATTAAACTCGAGCAAAGCGAGTCCTGTGCTAGTGTATGACTGACTCCACAGCTGTGAAAAAAAAAAATCTGGTGGAAGAGACCTTTTTTTGGACACCTTACTTCCCCAGATGTAGTGGACTGTTGTGTGGAGTACCAAGAAATTCCATAAAATGTCTTGCAGAATTCCAATATTCCAGGTTTTGTTTGGTTTTAGCTGCCATAGAGTACAAAAACCACCTCAGGAGTACCAGATATTTGTATCATATTGAGGACTACATATTCTACTTTCACTTTGTAGAATCTTGGAAAATTGGATGAAATTATTTCATTTACTAATTCACCAAACATACCATGTTGAGGTTCTGTTCTGATAAAAATAATACATGAGCTCATATATTACCTATATATACTGTCAACTGGCCTTAAACTAAAGAATGAGGTACAGAGATGCCCATTATTACTCACTTGAATAGAAAAAGATTACCTGTTGTCCTTTTAGAGAAATTCACCAAATTAAGATTTTCTTATCACTATATCTAATTGCAAAATGTAGTTACACTTTGCTTTACGTATAATTAATAATCGTATAAAAGACTTCTAGATAATTTGATAGTAAGTGGAACTAAAAGAATCAATGTTCCTATTAGAATTCATTGAAAATAAGAGTTCCTGTGTTGTTCTCAAGTGTTATGAGCTCTATAATCTTTTCCTATAAAATAGAAAAGTTCATTTAATAGCCTTAAACCAGCTTTTTTATCGTTACTTCAGCATACTAATTAGAGAACAACTTTCATACCTTTCCATGTTCCAACACACAGGTGCTTCATCGCAAGGAAATAATTTGAGCCCTAGTTGCTGCTATCAGCTGGGGCACACACCAAGAAGTATCCAGGGGCTATCATCTCCCTCAGAGACAGAGACATTTGCAGGGGGGGAAATGAGTGGCGCAACAGGCCTTTTTAGCAGTTCAAGGAGCTGACGTAGCTTGGTTTCATCAGCTACAGTATAGCTGCGGGGGATGAATCATCACCCCCCTTGGTCTGTGCTTCTGGATGAAGTTTGGACAGATTTTCTTTCCTTTTCACTTTCTTCACTTTACTTTTTACCCCGCATATCAAACAATTGGAAGTAGGGTAATGTCATGATCAGTCCTTCCAAAGCAAGGATGAGCTGAATATGAATGCCACTGCTCTAGAGCAAACACAAGAAATGGTTTTGGTGCAGGTTCTGTTGGCAGAGACACACTCCAGAGCGACTGTCCCTTACTAGGACAACACAGCTGGTTTCCTCTCTTTGCTGGAGACTACTTTCAAAGATAATCAGAGGATAAGCCCCCGGCTATGCACCTCTACCTTAAGCTTGTTGAATTTATGGTGTCACACATCTCCCATCTTTACAAGAAACTTCTTAATTAGTCTGTTAGTATCCAAATCAAATAAATAAATTCGTTACTCTAAAAGAAACAAATTAAGAAGAACTTACTCTTTTAAACTTAACATAATAGACCACAAACCAGTAAATAACATAATAGGGTTTTTTTAAAGTAAAAATTTTAAACAGAGAAAAATGCTAATGTTCCCTACTTGTATCACTCTGATAAGCTGTTCAAGATGCCACCTGACATTATGCAGCTAAATGATTTCCAATTGCTCTTACTTCAGACTTCTGGAGCCTAGAAATAAACTCAAAGAGGGCTCCCTTGTCATTACCAGTCCTTTTGCTTTTTTTTGTAAAAAGACCTGCTCAGGATATGTTATTTGTTTTGTGGTGTGCTCTAGTCTTTAGAGTTTCCCAAAGGCACCTGAAATTTCTGCTAAGATCAAAACTTCACCATGTCTGTGGTAGTTAGAGGTTGTTATATTGATTCAGCTTTCATTTCTAATCAATGGAAGCTCATTGGAGAAGTTGTGCCAAACCAGTGTTAATTCCTCCATCACGCACACTGTCAGAAGGCGACGTTTGCACTTTGTCCTC